>CM046429.1:4082500-4682500 GCA_025506505.1 Flaveria sonorensis
CAAAACACAAAACCAGCATAATTTGATGTCATTTGAAATCCAGAACTGATAGACAGTCTGAAACACTCTAATATATTTAATTTACATGTATGAAAGAAGTATATTGGTATAGTAATTAAACATATTAGTCATTACCCTTAATTTCCAACAAATTTGAACAATATGCAGTAACTTTCAATTCTAGATCACAAGGGGTGTGCTTTTTAAACTCCTTATGATTCTAATCATCTAGGAATTAAGATTAAAATCTTATATTTTCAAAGAAGAAACTAAAGAGCTCCTTTGAGAAAATGATTATTGATCTAAATACAGTTTACCTAACTATACCAAACTTTAATCACCTACAATCTAGTTACCAGAACATATGATTCTACATCTCTGCATCTAATCCCATTGAAAATTAATACACAAACACCAAATCAACTTCATTTAATCAATGAAAAACAAGAATTTACTCTTAAACTGTGTCTGATCTTTAGCAGGAAAATGCTTGCAAGCTTTAAAAACGGCAACAGGGTACCCATCTTTCGATAACCCTTGTAAGAAGATCTTTCTATCCTCCAATTGATCAATCACTTGTGAATCAGGGATGAACCCTAATGGCACAAACGAAGCCCTCCATTTCTTCCATGAAACAAACATCTTTGCAGCTTTAATCGGGTCCATAGATCTCGCAATCAAGAACCTCTCGAGTGTTGGGTCTCCGTAATTCTGTAAACAATCGAAACCCCATGAAAGATTCAGCAACTGAATAGCATTGTGTGTGAAGATAAAGATGTTCGTATAGATGATTGATTGCTTACCTCTGTAGAAGAATTGAGCTTTTGAACGCAATTCTTCATCTGGGTGAGCTTGAGTTGTTGATTATTGTCCATATTTTGTGGGATTTTGGGGATGAATCGTTGGGGAGATTGATTATATAATATAAATTGAAATGTCAAAGTGGAAAATTGATCATGCGGCGATGACTAACGCAAGAAATGAGTGGAAGAGACAATTTGCGGATGTCAGAGGGGGAAAAGTGAGCGTACACAAAGAGATATGTAATTATATATAATAAAATTTAAAAAAGAAAACACTGGTTATTGACATAGCTCCCGCATGGTCACGAGTCAAGCACAACTCTGTTAAGGGTTGGCGAGAGCAGAAAAGATAGGCGATCTAATGTATGTAATCTTATCATTTACTTTGTGAATGAGATGGTGTCTTACGACTTGTATCTTATTATTTAAACATTATACCTTATGGTTTTAATATAATAATTTTATCTGTTGCTTTAGGTTCTATATTTAATATACATACATATATATATATATATATATATATAATATTAACGATAAAGATAGTGACTCTTGATGGTTGTTAATGGTGGTACGTATAGCAAACAGAGTTGTCTGCTAGATGAGATTTTGTAAAACTTGTTCGTGAGTTGCAGTTTTGTGAAGATATTCACTAGAGATGAGAGGTTCATTTGGTTGCTGAAGGAAATATGTCTTGTGGAGTTGAGGCGGTGGTAGTAGTAGAGAGAGAACGAGAGAGCACGTGTCCTATTAACAACCTTAAACGTGATCAAGTAAGAGCAAGTTATTATAGACAGTAACTTGTAATTGTTATTATTATTATAATAATAAATAATAAAACAAGTTATTATAGACAGTAACTTGTAATTGTTATTATTATTATAATAATAGATAATAAATTATTAATAATAAATAGCGTGAATCCATTGCCGTTAATTTAATAAGTTTACACGATGATTACAAACATATTTATTTACATTATATATCTATTAAGTAAGATTTTATCTACTTTATATCATAGAATCAGATAGTTGACTACAGTTATATTATTATAGTTTATATATGGGAAAACTTAATGTGGAGCCCTCTCTTAGTTTGTATGGACTACAAAAATCATTATATAATATGTTTTTTTTTCTTTTGAACGGGTTGGATGATATAAAAACATTAAAGGGAAAAAACTATAGTATGTTACATGAGTAACAGAAAAGTATCTTATTATTGTCATATTTAAATGTTCTTTTAATATTGACAAAAGTGTCTATATATTTATTTGGTATTATGTGAAGAGTGGGTAGAACATAGCGTGCACTACACATTCACATTTGTCACACATTCAAGAAGTTAGCCCGAGTGGGTCTCTTTTTATTCCCCAAAACATTCAAGAAGTTAACATTTTAGTCCCTCCATTTGCAAATGATATGAATGATAGTGTTTTGAATGTTTGTTTTTGTCTAACACCCATTTTAATATTGCTTACATTGGCGGAGGTTTATAGGGGCCGGGCCGCTTTTTTTCGTCGATAGTGTAAATTTTTAGTGCGGTAGGGTAAATTTTTGGTCCGGTAGTGTAAATTTTCATATATATATCGAGTTCGCCCCCCTAAGAAAAGTTAATTTCGCCCCCGCCCCCATGTGGGAGTGTTCAAGCTCCGCCACTGATTGTTTATATAAACTATGGCAAAGAGTCCTATTCTTCAAAACAAGGACTTCTTTATCAAATCAGCATACACTTTTTAGACTTTGTAAGATTTTAGGTACGTGTGATAAAGCTACATATGTCAAGTCGTAACACAATCTGGCCCTGCTCAGACCTTAGTGAAAGTTAAGTCAAGCATTCGATATCTTTAATTTTTTTAAAGATGAGTTTAATCATTACGCCCTAATGAAAACTACTTTTATGTCTAGATTCAATTTTTATTATGTTTTGTCAAAATTACATTTCTATTTTGTTTTTTTCAACTTACAATTTCTATTAGGTTTCACATGACATCTTATTCTGTTAGGTGGGCATGTATGAACATGGTAGATGGTATGGTACATGTCTAATTTAGTGGAGTACTTTCCTGGCAGTTACTTTAATGTTCAACTAGTATTGGTACTTTGCTTTACATGACGGTGCCAATATTTTATTTTTTATGTATTATAATAAGTAAACATAATACTAAAAAACAACATACATTAGGTCAGATTGAATTTGAAGTGAAATGTAAATAAAAATAAAAAATCTTGTAACTTAGTACATTAATTTGTAATATATAGATTAAAAAGACAAAAAAAATGTATAAGTATAAAAAGAAAAAACAATAGTTTGTGAACATGTGTATAAATAAATGTTTCGTGTGTTGTACTTTCAAAAGATAAGATGACTACTTGGATTCGTAGATTGAAATAAAAATGTCATAATAATATACTCAAAATTCTAAATAAATATAAAGTTAGGAGTGATAAAAACAATAAAAAAAAATTATAAAAAAAAACTATTTCAAAACGTACAAATTAAAAGAAACTAGAGGTTGGCTGCGCGTCGGAAACTAGATTTTTTTTCGGGTGCTACTGCATACCAAAAATGGCAGCTAATGCAGCCGACACCATTTACGTACACTACAGGTTGGCTCGAAAACCGATGGTTGGTTACGGCAGCAAACCATAAATGGCTGCCAAGCCAGAACAACCAACACAAGTTTCGATGTATCATCACTACCACAAAGTAACATAGGTCAACAATATTTCCAAATCCCGATCAAATAATCGTGGTTCAGATTCATTGAGTTTTTGCGATTGCAAATCCGTCACATATCATAGATTTATGCCAGTATCAAAACAACATAAATTTCTCTATTCCTTTCCACTCTTTTACAAATATATAGGATAACAATGTTTTGGCTCAAGCTTGATCACCACCAATGGCTGCAGTCCATCAAACCATGGCTGCCACGCCAATACAACATGTTTTTATTTCGATCATCACAGCCAACAAACTTTAATCACACAAATCAGAGATAGTGCAACCATATATCATCAACAGCTTTAGTGACATTAGGCAACACCAAATTCATGAAACTATTATAGCCACGTCTCAGATGACCCTAGAGTCATCATCATCGACAAATCAAAAGCAACATCCAATCTTAATGGAAATAGATTGCAGATCTAAGTTTTAGACAAACACGAATTCATCAATAGAATCAAAGCCACAACATGAAAGGTGCGTAAGAAACAAAGGCCAAAAAAACTATAATGGAACAGTAACCATCACATACCCAACATTGCACTATCAGACCAAGAATCATAATGTCACCAATAGATCATCACCACCGAGGCACTAAGGCGACGAAGGCTACTATGCAAAAGAGAAATAGGAAACACAGCAAGCACCGCAGTGGCACAACACCTGACCTCAACCCCATTAATCTCTCTCTCTCTCTCTCTCTCTCTCTCTCTATCTATCTCTCTCTCTCTCTCTGAAGAGACAAGAAACCTTTATTTTTCTTCATATAAACACAGATGAGATGAGGCAAAGTGCAAACCTCAAAAAGTATTGTGGCCAAACCAGAAACACAAGATAAATGACTGTTTTTTCACTTTGCTTTTTAAATATATAGACGAATGAATTAACAATAATATAGAAATATGAATATTCCTTTAAACAATAAAACTAAAAAAAAGATAAAAATCAAAAGAAAAAGAAAACAACATAAAAAAAACCAAAGAAGAAACTAAAAGTGTAATGATCAATGAAATGGGGGACCAAGTGTGGAACGAGGTCAGAGAGACAGTAGCACACGTCCTAACCAGTAGACCAAATCCACATTTGTTTTACGTAGCTGAAAAATGGTATGTAACATAAAATTAAATCGTAAAAAACCAAATAAATTTAGATTAAACACCGATTGTTAGCCGCCACCTGTCTCACTCAAAGAAACGCAATATTCAAGGGATGTGGGCCCTAAGCGAGACAATTTCTAATTGTATTGTTATATAATAACGCAATATACACCACGAACCACTTCTGTAATTTACTAGTTTTTATATTTAAGAGATGTAAGCAGTGGTGGATTTAGAGGTTTTGGTGAGCGAGGGCACAAGAAAAGAGTTGGCTCAATTCAAGTTGGGTTAAAAAGGGTCGACTATAATAAAGTCGGGTCAGAATTAGTTGGAGCAGTAACACCCGGCCTCTCATATCATCAATATTGTCCGTTTCGCCCACGAGAAGCTCACGGATTTGCTTTTGGTTGTCCAGGTGAAAACTTCTCAGGGAGGTCACCCATCCCTGGATTGTTGTCACTTGAGCACGCTTAACTGTGGAGTTCTTCTCACATCCACAACCAATACGCTCAAAACGCGTTGGTGACATTAGAGACCATATATTCCTTATGAACCAAGAATCTCTCCTGTCCACGACCGATTTGGGATTATGTAGGATGTCACCGGAGCAAACAACTTACATTTTTTTGCTTAACATTATTGTAAAACTATTCATATTCATTGACTCTTTGAGGTGATGCATTTAACATATTTTGGCTAAACACAAATGTGCATAAAAACAATTATAAATTAGTTTAGTAAAATAACAACAAGCCACGTGGGCCCAGAGGCGAACAGCCCCTGATGGGATCTAAAAACACAAACATAGCAGTAAGTTTTTTCAACGGTAGCAAAAGTTGGTCTGTACCAACTGATACAACAATGGCAAACAAAAGTTTGATAGTAACCCTGTACCTGAGTAGTAATTTTCTTTACTTCAGTAGTAACTATGAATATTATTATTAACTAATGTTCAGCGTTACTAGTTGTCAGTAGTAACTAAGTCACATGTTATTAACAAATGTTCAGTGTTATTGATAGTCAGTAGTTTTACAGTCACACTTAAAACGTAAACTTCTATATCAAAATCAATTAAGTTCACAAATTTTATATATCAAAATCAATATAGTTGCTACGAATATTCAGAAATAAATTATGGAAATTTGGAACTACGCTTAAAAGGGTTTTCTCTTAGTTGAGATAGTTTTGACGATTATGTCTAAGTCGTTTCCAATACCTAAGACAATTAAAAATTACAAGGTCTTGAGTTCAATTTTCACTTTAAGCAAAAATATTCGGCGTTAAGCCAGTGGGGTTTTTCGGTTATGAGTTTTCTCTTAAGGAGGTTGGGGGTGCGGTCTTTACTGTGAAACAGATATATATAGATGGACCTGATTAATATAACACCTATCATTCGAAACATAATCTTACATTTGCCATTTAAAAAAAAAACTAACACTCCGATTATGGTGTACAATGTCTTTCTAGGATGGTGAAAAATGACAATTTGAAAAATTTTCAACACCTATGGCGTAAGGGAATCCGTGCCAACTCGTATTATGTATTTATGTAAAACAAATTAAGCATTTATTTTCGTTACTAGTTTAATTATTCAAGCTTAATAACTTTTGTGTTTTCATTTATAATTTAGAGCAAACTACACTTTTCTACCCCTATAATCGAATCATGAATATACAAGAAATTAAAGGTGGTGGTGCCAAACTAAAACTCTAGTGTATGTAACACATGCACAGTCGCGGATCTTGTATATTTTTATAGTGGGGGCGGGGGCGGAACTAATTTGTTTTATTGTGGGCGAACTTGTTATATATAAAAAAATTTATATTACCGTACCAAAAATTTGCACTATCGGACCAAAAATTAACGCTACTGACGAAGAAAAAAGGCCTCTTTAATGCTTCGCCCATGCAAATGGAAGAAAAATGTAACTTTACTCGTATGTTTACAAGTCACTTTAAATTTTAATAACCTTTTATGGTTTTAGTGTATGTGATCGAGGACTAACAACATTATAACTTAGGCATTAACCCGGGAATAGTTGATCAAAAGGTTGGAAAGACGTACATGTAATATTCAAGCATCTGATAGAAAGATGAGTTAAAACAAACAAAAACTAAAAGATAGACGATCATTTTATTCTGAAGAAGTTAATTAACATTCAAGTCGATCGAGGTACTTGAACATCTTGAATTGGCACGAGTTTTGCATTTCCACCGAGTTCTTTAGGCAACACCTCCGTACCAACTTCTTCGATTAATTGTTTTCTTCCTTTCTCATTGGTTACCATCACAATCTATATCACCAATTACATGTCAAAACATCTTTCCATATTTAAGTAATTAAGCAACATATCTTAAAGAATGTGATCAATGTACCTTCTCCGATGTTGATTTCTCTAGAACACGAGAGATTATCTTCCAAACACTCGCGAAAAACCACGGCATATTTAGCATGTAAAGTTTTGCTAACCGATTTGGGTAGTAGGCCTACGAGAAATAAATCAAATAGGACTAATATATGCAAAACTCTTTAGCTCTTGGATTTAATTGAAAAGAATTTTTTTAACGTGGTGGCATTCTGTGACTAACTTGAAAGTGCATAGCAGATGAATTCACTGGTGAACATACCACATGAACATGGTTGTATTTTCATAATCAATGTAAAAATAGATTGTATTTACCGGTGTATAAAAGACATTGTATTTTCCAAATAAATCAAAGACGTGGTTACATAGCCTTTTTATGTATGATGTTTAAAATAAATAAAGAATTGTTTGTATGATTTTATAGATAGCTTATGGAGAGAAAGTTTACCTGCAAAATTTGAAACCCGGAGATAAATCCTTGAGTATCAACATTCTTATAGCCTAGATCGTTCATGTCCATGATCATAACTACCTTCTCATTTCCAATTTCTTTGCCTTTGCTTCCACTATACAAAGTATTTCAATCCATTAAAATTGCAATACTTAATATAATTATGTATTACAACATATAATATATGATTTTTACTTGATTGGTAAAGTTGCTTTATATATTTTTCATATTTGTTTAAAATTTTAAGCCCAAAATGACAACTTGTTCTATACTCTATATATATTTCTTTAAATATTAGCTACAACTTAATTAATTATAAAAATATGAAGTACTAATTAGAACTTTAACCACATACCTAGCAATTGCTTTGTCGAGCATGTGGACAACAAATTCTGCATTACGAAGGTAAATTAATTTACATTTGTGAACAATAAGTTTGACTAAATACGAAAAAAAATGTGAATACTAAACTAAATTTTGGTGATCAAAGCTGCGTGTGACAAAGAGTTTGCTAAAAAGATAGTTATTCTCACGTCGAATGATGATCACATGAAAAAATCTTTTCGTGTGACGAGGCTAGCGGTGTATTATTTTACATTTTTTGCTTGATCATGGTGCTCAGAAGGGAGAGAGTGCTGGTGATAGGGCTTTTGTAGATTGAGGCTAACAGTGTATAGTACGTTCTTGCTTGTTCAATGCTTTATATATGCAATTGTTAGAGTTAAGTCCATTAAGTTTGTTATTAGGGTTAGTTTCAATCTCCATATATAGCCGCATATATTGTTTGTTTTGAGACACATATAAATATACAAACTTTCAGTTTCGTGAGATCTAACAGCATTAACCAATAAAGGAACAAATGAAAGAGAGAAGAAACAATTACTCTTGTATTGATTTTGATCTTTTCCAGGATAATGCTTGCTACCATGAAAAATCATAACCGGAAGCCCGGTTTTAGATAAACCCTGAAGAAATACCTTTTTAGCGTTTAATTGGTCAAGAATTTCAGTATCAGGGATGAAACCTAGCGGGACAAAAGAATCCCTCCATTTTTGCCATGCTACAAACATCTTTGCTGCTTTGTTCGGATCCATTGATTTTTCGATCAAGAACCTCTCTAGTGTTGGATCTTCATACTTCTACACAAAACCAAAAACAATGCCATGATCAGTTTATAACACTTATATGTCACAAACTAACTATAATGTTTCTTCAAGTGCTTGCTTCAATAGTAATGATATATAAAGTAACAAGTCAAGAACCAGATTGATAAACATGTATATATAGATAATTGATTATTCCGAATTGAAAGGCTAGTTAATTATGCCATTGTTAATACTCATAGAGACGGAAAAATATGTTGTGTTGTGTTAATTGGGTCATGTTTGTCATGATACTTCTAATACATCTACTGAACTTGAACACAAAACTGTTAGCTAAACATCTCATTAACACTGACATGTTTAATAAATGGTTTAGTTACACAACACGTTTTATTATATGATTAAAATAACTAATCCAATTACATGAATAACACAACTTTACATAGTTAACACATTTATATATATGTCGTTCACATGAATGATATAACACATTTACATGATATTAACATGACTCACCATACAAGGTTAAGATATAATAAGACATGATTAAGAAGATGATGTTAGCGGAGAGATGAGAGAAAAATGTGAGTCAAGATGGGACGAGGCATCTAAATGGGTTTAGCGTTGAAAATGCTCTAAATTGCGAGGCTTAAATAATTGAGATATGAAAAAATACTAGAATGTATAAAATACTTCTCGCTTTATTTTAATTAAGATCATAGATTGGGTTGTTTACTAAGATTTCTTGTAGTGTAAGATCATAGATTGGGTTGTTTACTGACACTTTTGTAGACTAAACCTTGAGTTTAGAAGTATATATTTTAGTGTTGATTTGGTAACTTTACTTTGTAATTGATTCATTTAGAGCAATATTGTTTGATCTAATCAAGCTCAATATCTTATTCATTCAGGTTTGATGATGGTGGGTTACAAAGATTTAAATCAAGGATTATCAGATACACCGTACACGTGATCATCAGATCAAGATCAGTTGCATACCTCTGCGGAAGATCCGAGCATCTTAATATGTTCCCTCATCTGAGTGAGCTTAACTTCATGACTTGCAGTGGCCATTTTAGGGTTTATAGAAAGCAGTTGATGGGATGAAATTGGGTCTACATATATATAGGCATGGAAGCTACATTAACTTATTCTTAAGGTTTATTCATTAATTTATGGAATGTAAACTAAAAGTATTTAATATCTTATGTAAGACATGTTTAAAACTATATTACACTATATTTATGTTTTGTAGCATACTAACATATGTGTTTTAACTTTTAACATCAACATCAGCCAAAAAGCAGCTTGTCTTGATTGACTTTTGGGTGCAATGCTACAGTCAACATGGGGCTTCTTGCTTTTTCATTTTTTATTTCTTATCTTTTACTCTAGATATATAGTATAATATATTAAAATCATATAAAATTATCAAGTCCTAGAAGTTGTGTAAAGTATAATTATATAAACACCCACGCGTCCATGTAAAGTCATGCACATGTAGACATACAAAGGAAGATTAAGAAGAGCTCTATATAACAGAGGGTGTTTTAAACCAATACTGCCAAACAAACGAGTATTATCAACTGAATGTTATCGATGGGTCATGTCTCTAAAAAATCGTTAATGATCTCCGACAACCATACGTTACCAAAAGAAGAAAAAATGTAAATAAAATAACGTGGTTGATATTTTGTCAATAAATTCTGATAGATTATAATCTATACTAACAATTTGAGTAACATTTCTAAAGTTTATTTTTATTATCAATAACAATCCAATTAATATAATTATCAAATATCTACACTTGATTTTCATTCTAACTCATTAACAATGATGATTATGAACGAAAAGATAAAACGTACAAGAGAAATCAAATGAAAAATAGATGAAAATAAAGTTTGAATTTATAATAATTATGCTACTAGAATTGTCATTGACTACAAAAATAAAAATTAAGAGCATTATTGGTTAAATAGTTAGTATGGATTATTATTTATCAATCCGTGCTAACTTGGATTACTAATATTCAATTTGTAGTATTTGTTTAATTATCTATTGTTTGAGTAAATTATATAATCGGCCCCTTGGTTCGAGAAAGGTGTAAAATAATCACTTGTAACACCCTGGTTTTTCTTTGTAAAACCCAATTGATAAATAAAGAATAGTGGGCTAGTAAAAAGTTTTAAAGAAAAGAAAGAGGCTAAAGATGGATAAATGAAAAATGACACCCTAAACCTCTCTATAAAATGAAAGCTAGCAGCCACTTGCATGTTCTTTGAAAGAAAAGCGTGCTAGAGAGAGAAAGTTGTATTTTTAGAGAGAGAAAGTCGAGAAATTGAAACATAGGTATCAACTTTTACGTATGAAATAATAAATTATGCTATTCAGGTGTTTTAACACCATTTTAATCGATAAAGTTGTCACCTTTACATGTGTTATGTGTAGATCTCGGTTGTTACCACTTGGGTAAGGTTTCATCGTGTTCTCCAAGCAAAGATGAGTTTTAGATCCCCACTTTTACGTGCTATTATGTAATTCGGGGCTAGTAGTATACTACGAATGTTTTTTCAAAGATTAAAGGATATAAAGTGTGAAAGTAAACCTTTTTTTATGTTTTACAAAAGTTGGTATGATGAATAGTGGGTCACATGAATCTAAATAGTATTCATGGCAATGAGATTGTTAAGTGTGTATGTTAATTCAGGTGAATCATCAACACCCGCATTCACTGGGAAGTCATCGGCATTAGTACCTTAGTTCTCTAAGTGTACAAATGCAGACATATATAGTTAACCCACATTGACTTCCATGAGGATGTTTTACTGTTGCCCACATTTAATGATAGTGCTCGCATCTACCTCTGAATGTTTTAAGTATAGGGAATGCGGATGGCATATAGTCATCCGTATTAGTCTACTTTTGTTGTATTTCCCCTGAAAGTTTCTAAGTGTAACTAATGTGGATGAACACATAGTCCACCCACATTAGTTGTTCTTTTAGCCACATATGTTGGACTGTGGTCCGCATTTGTTCCTATCGGCAATGATAGGTTATTTTGCTCAAGTAACCAAATGCGGCTGAACATATAGTAGATCACCCGCATTGGTTTAACCGTATTAAATCCAACAATTTCCATTGTTCGAATTTGTCTTGTCTTATCTGTATTGGTAAAGTTGGTATGTAATGCCTTATATGTGATAAAGGAATGATGATAGATGCTAAAGCTACCCTTACTGTGTAAAACCTTTGATACTTGTTATCTACGGAAAGTTAATTATAATGTGTTATGTGTGATAGTAGTAAAGTTTAACCATGTTATGGTAAACTATGAATGATTAATTATTGTTATGGTAAAGATATAAAGAAAGAAAGAAAGATAACAATAATTAAAGAAAGTAAATGAGCACAATGTGCAAAAACTCTTGCAAGCATTGATAGGAGTCTCTATTCGTTGCATTCTCATTCTCACCTGATAGGAGTTGCATCTAGTATGCACTCACCTGATAGGAGTTGCATAAGTCACACTCAAACGATAGGGGCCTTGTATTGTGCTCGCTCATCTTGACAGGAGTGTGACATTTGCACTCAATCGTAGGGGACCTTGCTTTGTGCAGGTTTACCCTGACAGGAGTTATACCTTTTGTATGCTTACCTTGATAGGAACTTAATACTTGTGCTAGCTCAAAGATAAAGTAAAAAAAATAAAGATAACGTAAACAAAAGAATAGAATGTTAAAACATGACTACCTATGAATGTATGAAAGATGAAAAAGATATTAAATGTATAAAGTATTGATGCTTAAGTTAAAGGTTTTCAGAAATGACTAATATGCTAAAGAAATCTTTAATAAAACTAAAACTCGTTCAGGTAAATAAAAGATAGAATAAGAATGATAGACACGAATATGGAGTTACCTAGTTGTGTTCAAGAGTGATATTTTGATAGTTGATAGTTATGTTATGGATGAATGTATCTGATGTTAGATAGTATTTTGTGTATTGATAGTTTTAGTTCTACTGCTTTGTTAATGATTGTCTAAAGTTTAAGAATTATATGTTTCTAATGTTCAAAAATTCAATTGTAAAGTTGTCTGGAAATAGAACATTACATCACTTTTTTCTTGAACTTAAACGAATTAATGGTAGACCCCGAACATTTTAGACCTTAAATGTGACTAGAACTAACCAAATCACAACTATTAATGTAACTCACTCTATAAATTATTAAAGTTAAATATCAATTTCAAGTTTTAAGCCAGACTAAACCATTAAACCACTCTAAACGCGAAAACCAAAACATGAATCAAATCGTATTAATCTCGAGCCAGTCAACTGGCCGATTTGCTTCAATATGAGGTTCAGTAGTTTCAAGGGTTGCTTCAGCAGCTAGTTTAAAGTGAATCACTAAGAGCATTTACAGTGAAATCTTTAAAATATGTGAATGTGTTTTCTATATTATATAAAATGATTTTGAGTGGTTGTGGATAAATGAAAGAGAAAATATTACTGTTTATCTATATATTTGAGGAGTCACTGAATAATCCCTATGAACTTTTTAAAATTTTTGAAAATGATTGTAACTAAAGGAGAGAGAAAAAAATAATAATAAGAGTATAGAAAATATTATTTAATTAAAAAAAAAAGAAATATAATAATATTTAATATAATTATATAAATAAAGATAAAAATCCCTCTCACAAACTGTTTTAGTCAAAGTCAAATAAGGCTCCCTTGTTCTAGCCTTCTGGGTCCGACACACCTGGCCACCTGTACAGCTTTTAATAACATTGATTTATTTTTAAAAATAACTCCTAAATCCATCTAATTAACCCGCACATTACAGGAGAGGGAGGGAGCACCAATCAATCACTCAAATACCATTGAGCCAAATGCTCGTTATTTAATAACATTGATCTCCTCCTACTACAAGCAAATCGATACTAAACCCAAGAGCACAACCAAATCATACTAATTAATGAGAAAGCTTTGTTTTCCATGACACAATCACACTAAACACAATAAAAAGCAACTATCCTTCCTATACACATCCTCAAATCAACTCTCAGAAAACAAAATAAAAAAGGTTAGCTCAGCTTCACACTCACCTGCTGCTGATATCTTCTACACAAACATTAGTCAGAAAAGCATACCCACCCATCTACCCATGGGTATGCAAGTTACACCATTATATAATATCGTTCCTCCTTTCTTTGTTATTCAGTGTTTTCGTGTTAATCCCCCTCGTGCTACATTCCTGCATACATCAATTAACATATACACACTTATTGATCAATGCATTAGCAGTGTGGAACCGGCCCACCCCATTTTGAGGATATGTTTACCATTCCCAGACCCTCGGTTCAGTCATGATATAACATACCTGGCTGGAACTGGGTGCGGTGTGTTCACATGACCCTTTGAGTTCCCAGCCCGTTTGGCACGATTGTCCTGTTCCTTATCAACACGCATAGCAGCTACCTCTTTCTCCAAAACAGTTACTTCCCTTCTCATCTTTTTTGCCTCGACCTCCATTGCCTTTGTTAAAGTATCTACTTTCTTTGCTAACATCTGAGAACCATTATAATGTTACAGTCCAAACAATGAATTATATCTTCTTATGAAGATGAAAAACAGGTCGGCTTAACCCAAATCGTTTTTTGTCCAGATATTCAAGGCTTTTTATAAACTAGTGTCCCTAGTGTAATTACAAAAATGACATTATTTAAACAGTTAAACTAACTTAACTTTTTGTATGAAATGATTTGAGAAGTCTTAGGCATTCTGAAAGAACACTTTAGATGGCTTTCAACTCGTTTCCTAATTTTGTTTAATGTTACATGTGCGACCCGTTGAAAATTTAGCATAACCCAAATCATAGGTGCACCAATTCAACAAGACACAGACCCAACACAAAATAAACGGCTTAGGGATTGGGGCTAAGTGTGGGAAGATATGACCAACGGTTTCATGAACAGATTGGGTTCTTGTTTACTAAGTACTGACCATCCCATTTAATCTATCTACAACCCTTTGACCTGACCAACTGATTAAAGCCCATTTAACTCATAACCCCGTTTACATAAGCAGGTTACATGGGCCGTGTTTGGGTTACACATGTCAGGGTCAGTGTTCAGCTTTTTAAAACGATTAAGTAATCAGGCCGGGTTATACAAACCCGACACGAATTGCCACTCCCACCAAAGTACCCCAGTCATTAGTGGATCGACATTGCCAAATCTACTTACTGAGAAGAGAAAACAAGAACTATAAAAATAAGAGCAAATAGATATGAACCTCAATGGCATCGTCCTTATCTTTAAGGCTCTGGTCCTTTTCATGACAAGATTTCCTCAAAGCAACAACTTCTTTTTGCAGCAAATCATACAACAATCCTGGGACCGTATCCTCAGTTTCAGGTTTTTCATCTGGATTATCTTTCCATGAACCATCACGTGCCTCGCTATCCTTACTTCCATCACAAGATTGCTCCGCATTAAAAGTGGGACTATTATTACCACTGGAGACAAGTTTACCCCGCTCAAGCGATCGGGTCCCACCATCAAACGACTTTGATGTACCTTTAGCATGCCGCAAAACTGAACTTGAACCAGAAGGAAGTGTTGATCTTATCTGAAAAGATGGTGATCTTTTGGTAAAAATCCATTCGAGGGCAATTTAGCGAAGTTATCAGCTCCACCTAATGATTGGCGGCGTGAAGAACAACCACTGTTTGGTGATCTTAAAGTATCTTCTAGGACCCTCAGTCGTAGTTGATACTTTTCCTACATTGTTATAAAATTAACTAACATTAAAGCCATGACAACATAATAGAAATAATAGAAAAAAAATTGAGAGATAATCAAAAAGAACATTACTTTCAGTTGTGCTTCAGATTTAGCAGCACGTTCGGTTATAGCTAGTTTGTCACGCAATTGTTGCATCTCCCCCTATTAACAAAAGGGTGAACTTCAAGTCAATAATTAACTAACGGAAATATAAACAAAATATTTAAGGAAAATTTAAACAAAAAAATATTTAAAAAACTAATGACACCTGCAAGAACCTCCTTTCTTCAAGCCATTGCTTAACAGGCATCACCTTGTCATTGGCATCTTTCCATTCATTAGCCACCACTGTTGCTACTCTATTGGCTGTAACTTTTGCACGAGCTAGCTCTCTGTCCAGTGTCTTTCTTTCTTCCTATTGATTAAAACATTGAATTAGTTAGTTATGACTGTCGACCAAAGCATATCCTACAAAAATGTGAACAGATGGAAAGATGAGCTGATCCAGAAATGGGCTGTAATTTTGTACAGGTCACACAAGCCGGACCGAGTTGGTTTGACCTGCAAACGCTTTTGTTGCCGTTTTTTAAGTTTTTATAAATAAATAACAAGTTAATAGTTTTTACAAAATAATTTGATTAAAATAATAATAATATAAGTTTTTCTAAAAATAAGAAGGTCGTATGTATTAAAAATAACTTTGGGCAAGTAAATGGGTCGAAATTGCCAAATGCCCCCCCCCCCCCCCCCCCCCTTCCCCCCCCAAAAAAATATGCATCAATATTAGTTAAAAAAATGAAGGGAATTATAATATGTTTTACATTCATTTCTTGAACTTTCCGTTGATAGTCCCTCACAGCATTTGCGGCTGCACCACCAGCAAGGACAGCCTCTTCAAGTTCACGCACAGTTTGGGTAAGTTTTTCCACCTCAGCAACTTTTTGGCGATGCATTTTATCCAAAATTTTATTTTCTTCCTGCAAAAAAAGAAAGAAAATTCAGCAAATGAAACTTGAACTGGCCTTTCAAAAAACTAGAAATGACCAATTAAAGGCATTCTTCAATGTCTAACCTGGCAAATTTCTATCTGCTTCATCAATTCCTGATTCTTGTTCTGAAGGTCATCCACCATAGAAGCCTTGGCCAATGCAACCTGCACAGTTCTCTCAGCTTCAAGTAAAGCAGCCTCTTTTGACTTGGTCAAACGGTCTAATGCTTTGTTGTCATCCTGCAGCTTCGCAATCTAAAATCCAAAAAACCATAAGAATAAATTTTGAAATTATTCATCACCGCCGGCATTGACTAGACAAATGATATAAGCCAAACCTCTTGTCTTGCCAGCTTGAGCTCAGCTTCTAAAGGTGCAAGAATGGCTTCTATTGGAGGCATATCATCATCTTTCTGAGCTGCATGAACCCTTCTTAGAGTAGCTTCCGCTGCAAACTGAGCTGCCATTGATGCTTTCTTCTCATCGTTGATTTTCTTGATTTCAAGATTCTAAAAAACAAAAAAAAAAAATTAGTGTATAAAGTTATCTGATGTTGTAATGGAAAGAGTAAATTTTGGTTCATTTACTTATGAATGGATCTGTTTGTGTTACGTTCTATCTCTAACGAGTCAAACATGTTAAATCTTAAAAATAGCTTAAAGAAAGGTAGAATGAATCAAAAGTTGCCTAAAGTGTATTTCTAGCGAATATAGCCATATATGGCACATTAATTATTTATAAAATGTAAAAATTTTGTAGAAAAAGTATGTTGGGTCACCCTTTTCAACAGGAAACCTCTTTACTTGTTTTGACATGTTATGAGACACGATCCATTAGCCACGTCTAGTGAGAATAGGCTTGATTCTGTGAATACCTTGCTTTCAAGAAGAGATTCGGTCAACTTTAACTTTTCGTCCACCTTTGACAATTCTTCAGTAAGCTAAGGGGCATTAATTATACAAATTAATCAGTACTAATACAAAATACAAGCTCGATAAACTACATAATAGATACAAAAGTGCAATGGAAAAGGCACCAATTAAATGAATGTAATATGAAAACAGCAAGATTACATGCTCTTTTGTATCAACTACCAATACACATTGATGACCTCATCATATCTATATATATTCCTTCTTGAATCTTAATTGTTAATCTTTACAACGTTGGAACAATATACTTGCTCAATTTCAAATTTAGTTTCCTTTTATCTAGTACAAAAGTTTAGACTTTCATTTATTCTCTTCCAAATTACAATATTCTGAATGTAACTACATTGACTATGATATAAACACAGACTAAATGCTAAGTTAATACAAACAAATATTAGTTTTTCTTTTTAATCAAGAACGAATATTAAAAAAGAGGGTAGCCTGGTCGTAATATTTGTTCCATACAAGTATAGTCACAAGGTTCAACCAATTCTCATCCCTTCTTTATGCTAATCAAAACACTAATCCACTTTTCACAGAAAGTAACAAAAAGTGCTGCTGATTTAGGAAGCATTATTAACATATGGCTTTTCGGCAGACAGCAGATCATAACGATACCATTAAAACCATAATATTTGCAAATGATAACGGAAAAAATTATGCTAAAACAAAAGATCAAAATCCGGCTTACAACTATGGTGTACATACACGTACACATCTTTCACAGGAAACAAAGAAACAAAACACCATTAACCCAATCCAGTCCAATGAAATGGCGGATTAAATGTGCAAAAGTTTAAAACAGGACATCAATACAGGATATGCATTCAATTAAAACTGCTAATTTCAGAAAATAAATCGAAATGTCAAGTTAATTATCCCTAATAAGCACAAATTCATTAGAAATTCATTTGTGAACATACAGAATACACAATGTTTAAGAAAGTAATACCTCCTCAACAGCTTTCTCTCTCAGTCGATCAGACAGCCGTAGCGCTTTGATCTCCGCTTGCGCTTCGCTCAATTCCCGATCCTTATCTACACAACAACAAACAACATCAACATATTATACAACATTCAAACAACCAAAACGATTCAATCATTCAATTATTCAACCAATCCATCAGATCATATCGCACAAATCACCTCTAACTTCATTCTCCAACCGATTAAGCTCAACCTTCACCGGATCCGACCCGTGGAGCAGATTTATAACATCATCAGCATCCAAGCTCGGCCTCACCGTCACCCTCCGACGACCACCACCACCGGAGCCCCTACCTCCTTCCTTACACGATCCCGCCACCGTCAACGGCGTCGTATCACCAACCGGAGGCCGTACATTGCCGCCGTTGTTCTCTCCGCCGTACGCCGTCTCCGGCGAGTCTGTAACTCTCGTCGCATCACCGTCGCCTGATGCATCCTCCATCATTTGGATCTGAGCTCAATTGTGCATCAATTGGCTCCAAATTAAGCTGTGGTTTTGTAGGGTTTGTGAAATGTTGAATTGAAGTAGCCTGTTGGAATCTTGATGGAGAATTGTGTGTCTGATGATGAGAGAGTTTGTGTAGATTAATGGTGTCTGTTTACACCTGCATCTTCGAAATGTAGTGAGATTTTTCTGAGTGTTTTTCTCTCGCTATTATTTCTTGACGAGTGAAAAGTGACCGTGTTTCTCTCTCTAGATTGTAAATAAAATTATAAAATACACTTGTCGACGAGTAACGGTGATATTAAGATTAAGATTAAAATATTAATATATTTCTGTACATGAAAAAAAATATATGAAGTTGTGTTAACGTAGCTCTGAAAATCGAAACAATCAAGTAAAACATTTATATAACGGCACTAACCTTTTTGTCTGTATTAATTTTATTTTTATAATATCAGCACGTTACGGTTAGTTGATATGGTCTAGATACTCAAGAAATACCATATTTTATACACAACTTTGTTTTTAGCAAATAGGAGTGCAAACGAATTGAGCTGTTCACAAGCTACTCGAAATCGGATCGATAAAAGCTCGAAACGAGTCGAGTCTTATCAAGCCCGACCTGAGCCCAAGCCTTACAAAACTCATTTAGTTATCGAGCTTCATATATCGCAAGCCTAAACGAGTTTTTGCTTATATATATATTTTTTAATTTATTACATATCTTTTATATGAATAACTTTTATATATATAAAAGTTATGATAACATCAATTAAATAATATGTAATAATGTTATATAATATATATTTATTTATTTATATATAAAAATATTAAAAATGAAAACTAAATAATAAACAATGCTAGCTCGAGTTTGAAAAATACTTTGCGAGGCTTAAAAATAGAGCTAAAAACGAGCTAAACTCGAGCTCTCTTAAAGCAAAACGAGTCAAGCTCGAGCCTATACGAACCCTGGCTCGGTTTGATTTGGTTTGGTTTGTTTACACCCCTAGCACAAACCATTTTGTAACTATGAGAATTGCTTATTAACACTTTTTATATTTTGTTACATTTTAACATATTAACAATCAACTAAACTACAACTATAAAAAGCCCATTCAATCCATGTCTGTTTTACAAAAGCTAATAAATTTTATTGATGTACAATAAACAGACTCTGGTTTCCTATATAACATTTACCTTAACTTACTAAAATCTCTTCAACGAGTCACTAGCTAGCTAATTTTTTTCACATAGCAAGTGCACAACTTAATATCATAACTCTTATGTTACAAATGTGTATAAACCTATAAAAAAACGTTAAATATATGTGTAAAAACACAAAATGAACCAAGTCAAAAGTCCTTGGGTTTGGCTCATTTGAATTGACCTGTGCACAATTTATTTTGGTTTCAAAAATACTAAAACTAGTTAAAGATATTGGGTTTGTAATTTTCTTAAAGATCAAATCAGTAAAGAATGAACGGAACCAGAGAGGTTTGTTGACCATACCTTCGATCAGTTTAGCCCCTGATATAACGTGGATATAGTAATTAGTAAGTACACCGGGTTTAAAATTAAAATTACTATTAGTTGTTAAAAAGATTTTGATTCCACTAGTGTCGTAAAGATTATGGTAAGTTCAATCATTATGTTAATAAGAAAACAATAATTGTGTAGTTGAAGGGAAGTATCAAATAAACAAAGTGGTGATGGGGAAAAGAGTGGAATTAAAAAGCAAAGGCTGCAGGCTTCTCCTTCTGGCAACGTTGCTATGCCTTTAAGCATCAATATCCAGATCACAAGTTGCTACCAATTATTTCTATTCTCTTTTGTTTTTTTAAAACATAGAGTTATTAATTATCTTATATAAAATAAAAGGTTTTATTTATGTCAATAGTATATGACAGATATAACTAAAACTTGATTTAAGTATACGTAAACTTGAAATAACGTAAGAAGTTCTTGATTTATACACCATGTAAAAAACTGAAAAATAGTAAACTACAGTTTACAAAAAGGTAAACGGTCGTTTACTTTGTAAACTGTAGTTTACAGTGCTGTAAACGACAGTTCACAGATTTATAAACTGCAGTTTAAAAGTAGGTGGTGTATGTAATATATAACACAAATGTAAGCATCATTGTATTCAAATTATTTTTTGTTTAAAAGGTTTTAGTTGTTTTGCATTAGTTTATCTTTATATTTTATGTTTTGAAGTATTATATAAAAATGACAAAGTATGTGAGAATGCAAGCTCGGGATATATTAAATTAAGTGAACGACGCGTGATTATTCTAATTTGAATGAAAAATGTACGTGAAAACTATTTGATTGTGTTAAGCGAATAATATATTTGCAGATTACAAATGAAACAAATTACTCATCCAACATTGCAACCGGTGTCACCATCTACATTATCTTATAAATCAAAACAACACTCATATAGGTTAGAACATCATGTTTATCTAAGATGAAAGAAATTCATGCATCAACGCTGATTTATACACAACCAAGTTTGATCTTTTTGGTCATTTTACCTTTAACAACAGTTAAATAAAAGAGTTTAGTTAAATAAAAGAGTTTAGTTTGTGATGGGTGATAAGATGATGCATGTCTAAGATGTAGTGTATATATCTTATTCATTTCATAAACCAAAGACAAAACTAGCTAGTCATTGTCCCATCATCGGTCGCACAACCTTGAGAAGAGTATGCATGCTCCCAATCAAATGCATCTATGGGCACACAAAGTCCCCCATTTAACTGTAAGTTGCAAGCTCTAAATGCACTTTATATATATTAAAATGTGTTTCTATTTACTTAACGTGTTTTCAGCCCACGTTTAATGAGATGACCGGCTCATGTATGAGCTACACAAATGCATATGAAGCATCACAACTTTCTCATCTAAAGATCCGGCCTTAGATGATCGTATAAAGGCATTATGTTTCGAATCAATTCAATTCGTTGTTACTTAAGTTTAACATAATATAATACACTTTCTATAGTACATCACATATTCACACATCAATTAACCTTTTCCAGCACTCAAGCTGAGATAGAGTTGAGTAGCTAGTTGGCTCTTTTAAACATTACTACGGAAAAATAATAATAATAATAAACTTTTTACGTATATGATTATATAAACCAACAAGTATACTAATATTTTAGAATATCTTCATATGTTTATACATTTTGACTCCTAATATTTTGTTAGATTTAATGATTAATTACATAATTTGTGCATTAAAGATCATTTGTTCTTAATGCATGGGACAATGATCTAGTGGTATATTACTATATTCTTAGAAAAAGGTATAATGGCATAAATGTAATATAATATGCATTAGGTTAAAGAGACAAAAAGCCCTAAGACTAAACTTAAATAATAATTATGCTTAAAAAGTATGATTTGATATTTGAAAGTGTGGTTGTTCCCTAACTAATAAAATAGACTTTTAATTTCACCAAAGGGATGGTCAAATTAATTAGTGTGGGATTAAGTGGAATCACATGTTCCAAATCATAAATACATGATGATAAAGACACTAATTCATGCTTTGCTAGTTCATGCACGATCACAATTATGTTGACACTTTACCAAATCCCTTAAAAACAAAATTATCCTTCTAATATATAATTAAGTTATTTAGTTTTATATGATATGTAACACCTGAAAACTTCAAGAGAAAAAAGTATCGGAGCAAATGGATTATTATTTTAAAAAACAAGGGGTAAAAGTGTGTAAGGGTCAAACCGGCCCATAAGGAGTTTAAAAAGGAGATGGCCACCCATACTCTCTCCCCATGCACTCAAATCATACGGCTTGAGAGAGAAAAAAACTCCCACCGGTTCTAGAGTAAGAAAGTGGAAAATCTTTCAAAATATACAATTTTAAGGTGATTTCTTCTCAGATCTAAGTCGGGTTTAAGCTTCTAGGTAGATTTTTATGTGTTTAGTTTGTATCTTTACGTATGTTTAGGTGTTAGAACTCCAGATTGCTCTCGGGTTTTAGTGGTCTGCTCGAAAGCTGGTTAAGGTGAGTTTTAGATCCCCTCTTTTACATGTTTTCTACTTATTTGGGGCTGATTTGTGTATTAAAAACGAATTTCATGACAAAACTATGTTTCCCATGGTTTAAGATGACTTTTTAAGAAAAATTTATGTTTTTAAAGATTTCTCTAATGATAATTGTTGTTTGTTATATGCTAAGTGTGCATCTGGTAGAGTTATACTAAGTATACGTTTAAAGGTGTAGTATGGAACTAGAACTTGCATAAGTTGGACCGTAAGCATTAAACAGCTATCCGTTGTGGGCATTGTTTGTCCGCTATGGATAATTGGAATGATTTAGTGTTGTCCGCTGTGAACATTGACTGTCCGCTGTGGACACTTAAGTATTTAAGGATGTCCGTTGTGGACACTTGTGTTAAGACGTCATCCGCTGTGGGCATTAATTGTCCGCTGTGGACACTTAATGTTTAATTCATCCGCTATGGACATTGACTGTCTGCTGTGGACACTTAGTGTTTAATTCATCCGCTGTGGACCTTGGTCGTCCGCTGTGAACCTTAAGTCGTTCGCTGTGGACTTTGGTTGTCCGTTGTGGACTTTGGCTGTCCGCTGTGGGAACTTAGTATTTAAAACATTTGATATGTATCATATTCATGCCCTGTGAACACTTAGGTTTTACCCTGAAATTTTGTGAAAGGAGTTTAAGTGATTAGTACTCATGTTTATTAGGAGATTATGTTTGTTTAATGTTTTTAATGTTATATTCTTTTCATGGGCTACTGTTATAAATAATAATTAATATTTTATGTTATGTGATTATAACAACAATGAATATCTTAAAAGTATTATTCATAATCAAATGGACATAAAGGAATAAAAGAAAGACAATAAACTTAATAAATGTTACCCCCGGGCCTTTATGTTGAATGAAAAGCCTTGCAAGCAAAATGAATGGAGGTGCACGACCATGTTGTCGTTTGATCAGCTGAGATGCGACTGTTTCAGCCATGAGGATGTACATCTGAGGTCTAATCCTTGTGATTGACCAATGAATGAATGAATATGACCTGTATTCATGAGCAGCCTTCGTGCCTAGTAGTGTGGGTCAACTGTTAGGGATTAGCTACCACTTATAAATGTGTACTGGTAGAGGTTTGGCATTTGTTGCCAACCATATGATGTAGGCTCTTGCTTTGTGCAATCATAGTTAATGAAAGAGAATGATAATGAAAGAAAGAAAGATAATGAAAGCCTTAATGAATATTATTAGTCAATTCGACCGTTACGTATTATGAATGGGTGATCACTAAAGTAAGCTTACAAAATGTATATTTTTATATATTAACAAAACTAGAACTCATTCTGCAACTCTGATTTTTTATATGCATATCAGTTGGCAGGTAATGAGGTTGTTAGGGATGGCAGAAGCTTGGAGCTACTTGGAAAATAAAGACTGACATCCATGTTTATGCAGAACGATGATTTTGTCTTGTAATACAACTAAAATGTTAATTTTTGAACCTAGTAGCAATGATGTATTTATTGTCAAAAATTTACCATTAATGCATGAAATAGATTTGTTAAATTATTCCGCTGTAATTTTTTTATATTTCAGTGTATTTTAATATGTATTGTGCTATGAATGATCAACTGTGGGGTTTTCTGGGATCGAGGCTTACATGATATATACTGATGGTATTAGTGAATTAAATTGTTTATTTTACTGTTGTTGAAACAATTATAAAATAAGTTTCAAAGGTAAAATACACTTAAGATAGGATATTATTTAATTAAGAAAAGGATATTAAGTTTAACAAAATGAAATTAAACTTAACTTTTTATTTATAATACTTGGATTCTTTTAAACACATTTTTAGTTTTACATATGTAAACGTAACATCCATTTTGAATTAGAAAATGTTTACTATAAAATGATATGGTTTATTTGTAGTAAAACCATGGCAATACGAAAAAGTTGAGAGATATAGTATTCTGAGTGAAAGAAGCAATTATATTTTATAATCCATATTAAACGTTAATGTAGGTTAGATATATAGAGAAAGTTTACTATACAAAGTTAAAAAATCGTGCGAAGTAATTTTAACTATTGATTTAGAGAATGGACAGTTCAGATTAAAAATGAAATAGTTACGCATCGAATGATAGCTGGAGTGGTAAATTCGGAAATAATCTACAATTGTTGACTTTTTTTTCAGATTTCCCTAGTTTTTTTAAACGTGTATAACTTTTTTATACGACTTTATTTTTTTAAAAAAGTTATACCATAAAATCGAGCATTTTATTCTCTTTAATTTGAGTATAGTATTGCTATATATATATTTTTTAAATAAACACTTTTTTTTTAAAAACGTCTATGTGTTGTGCGTATAACTTGCGTGATTATTAGTTGTGTAATTATGAACATAACTTGCGTAATCATCATATAACTTGCGTAATTATGTACCTTTTATGCGTAATTATGCGGCGGACGAAACTACCCCTCCGTCAAAATACACGTGTCATGCCCTGGTGACTTCGTACACTTCGCACGAAAATTACACTTTGTACAGTAACCGGCCCTTACATATGTAATACCTGGCCACTCATACCACCAATATTATCCGTTTTTTCCCACGAGTAGCTCACGGATTTGTTTTTGGTTGCCCGGGTGAAAATTTCCTAGGGAGGTCACTCATCTTTGGATTGCTGCCACCTGAGCAAGATTAACTATGAAGTTCTCCTCTCATCCACAACCAATATGTCCAAAACATGTTGGTGATATTAGATGCTAGACACTACTTATGAATCAGGAATTTCTGCTGTCCATGGTCGATGTGGGATTTACGTAGGGGGTCACAATCACCCTTCTGGACTCATCGTCCTCGGTAAGCCCGATAACTCACCATCCTTCGTGAGGTATGTCCCACCATCTCGAACGACAAAGGAGTGGATCTGATACCATTCTGTAACACGTGACCCTTCATATCACATATATTATTTGTTTTGCCCATGAGGAGCTCACGGATTTGTTATTGGTTGCTCAGGTGTGAACTTCACAGGGAGATCACCCATCCTTGGATTGTTACCACCTGAGCACGCTTAAATGTGGAGTTCTCCTCTTATCTACAGCCAATACACTCAAAACGCATTGGTGATATTAGAGGCTATACATTATTTATGAACAAAAAATATCTTATGTCCACGGCCGATGTGAGATTTACGTAGGGTTTCACAACATAATCCTATAATAAACATTTTAGATTGGCACAAGTGTAATTTTATACACGTTTTAAAGCACTCAATTAAAAGTTATAAGCTAAATCTCTTTCTTATCTTATTTTCTTTCCGTCTCTACGACTCTACCCCTCTTTCAATGCCAGTTTGAATCATATCAACTTGATATAAGTTTGAATTTACAAAGTCAACTTTAACTATTCATACAGTGAATGACTAAACGTCAATGATTTGCACTAAATGTTCCGGTAGTACTCATCGGGTCAAAATTAAAGTCATGTTATATTCCAGTTAATTCATGTTATATTTTTATATTGTTTTTCTTCCCAGTTTGTTTTGCTTTTTTGTTATATTTTTATGTTTACTAGGGCCAGGAATTGAGAAAACAAATTGGTGCAGCTGATTATATTGAATTTATAAATCAAACAAAAAAATATATATATATATCTGTCTAATTTTTTTTATTATTTTACAATTAAAGTTTAAATTAATCTCCTTTATATGTTTTGATAAATGGTTATTAGAATGTGAAACGGTTTTTTATTCCGCGATTAAGGTTATTCTTCAACCTCTAAGGCGGAAGGAAATTATGAGGCAGACCAGAAGTAAAACGTTTGGTTGCTCGATTATGTAAGTTGTACTATAACTTTTTTATTTGAGATGATTTCATATAAGAACTGTAAATTACGGAACTATTTGAAATTAGTTTTTTTCAAACATTGAATACACTCCTTGATGAATCATTAATATTTTTATATGTAGAATCATTATAATATTATAGGGTGTTTACGTTTTGGGTCCCTCATAATGCCCACTTAAAGAAAGAAAGAGCTCAGCAGGTAACTGATGGTGGTTATGTGATATGAATTTTTTAGAAGCTTAATAAGATTAACCTTAGACTTAATTACATATTAACCGCTCTTTTTATTAAATTGTGATCTAAAAGAAGAGCATGCAACTAGGAGCATTGATGTTCTTCTTGTTAGACCTGATCTTCCATTTGTTTAAAGCATTAAGGACATATAAGAGGTAATTACATTCTTTTAAAGACTACTTGACTTGATTTACATTTATCAATTTGTGATGGATTTTTAAACATTTTTGGTAGATTTTTATTTTACCAAAACCAAGACAGCATTTCAATAACTTAATGCACTTATTGGATCCACTTATGTTATTTTGTAAAAACATCTTTTTCACGTCATTTGTGTTTGACGTGTTCCCTTCTTTTGGGCTGATTGTAAGGAACTCTTTCGAATTGAAATTATTGTTGACCCAGAAATAATTCATGAGGCATTAAAATAATCTAAATAACCGTTTACGGGTTCATTAAAATATTTGAGCTTTTATTAGCAATCCAAATAAATAATGCAACAATTCATATATACACACTTTTTAAATATTTTTATTAATAATAGACAACCCTCATTGCATTAATTGTTTTTCGAACATAAGTTTTTTTACTCTAAAATGTCACACACCCTTGCATTTGTAAATATATAAGCTTACACCTTCTTTAATAGAAAACAATCACCAATGTCACTAGACAACAAGACCATAAACAACATTACATACAACAACATGGAGGATTTAAAATCGTCGAACAATTTGATTTTTACTTCGGAGTTATCATATGTTTTGGTGTACAAAGTTACGCCATTGGGGCATAAATACGATATAGAAAGGCAGATGTGCATGATATAATGGCCGACAACTCGTGGTCGCGTAGTTTCCTATGCTTTCATCGAAAATAATCATGGCGCTCGCTTTTTTTTGTCAATGGAAAGTTATTATACATATAAATTATAAAATTATCTCAAGAATAATAGAAAACCACAATGGTCACTTAAAGAGGGTTGTGATCGGCATGGGAGAGCTAGAGAGGTGAGGTAGCACAAGGGTCATTAGCGGTAGCTTATGTAACACTGTTACACCCATTGAATAAGCTACCGGGTGTTCATGAGTGTGGTGTTTGTGACTGAGGTAGGAGAATGAGTGGATGTCTTGTACATTGTTGTTTAAAGGTTGTACATTGAATAAGCGACTGAGAATGAGAAGTACATGTAGCAAAGTAGCATATTGAATTTTATGGTGAATTACGTTCATTGAAGTACACACGCTTTTGATAATATACATAAGTTGAACGCACCATTCTAATGGGTCCGACACACTATTTGAACACACAATTGTAATAACCAACGCATCTCAACTCATTATAAGAATAAATGTTGGAAGGTTTAATGCACAGCTAGACACACTATTGTGATCAGGGGTGTTCATCGGATCCATTTCAAGTTATTCGAAACAGGTTGTTGGGTTCTAGCATTTTTAAAACTTAATTCTAACTCAAACAATTTGAACTCAAAAACATAAAAACTGATTTGAATTGAAAAGTTAGAATTAGAATCGAATTCGGGTTGATTTGAATTCCCCCAAGCTATGAAAGAAAAATCTCAGCAATTTCGTTTGTGAACGTAATTCACGATAGTTAGCTTTGTTAAGAATTGTTGTTCAATTTTTTAAAAAAGTGTAAGACTAAGTTAGCAGATTGTTTGAGCCCAAATGAAACTATCATAACTCCGATTCACAAATGAAATTGTTAGAAGCCCAAGTCACCAAAGAAAAATGTGTTTATTTTTGTTTTGTATTAAAAAATGTGTTGGAATATACGGGTTGTTCTGTTTGGGAAATTCTTATGTTTGAATTCGATTCAAAAACTTAACGAGAACGCGGTTGGGGTAAAGACCTAATTCGAATGTTTGAACCCGAATACAAATTCAGTTTGAATCAAATTTCAATTTTTCAAAGTGGATTTGAGTAATGAACACATGAGTTAGATTAATAATGACCCAATAATTAAGGTCATTTTTATCAAATTAAGGAGAGTATATTTTTTTATTTATTATATAATAGTTATAGAAACCTTATACATTACATAAATGTTAAAAAGAATTGATGTTAAAAAGAATTAGTGTAAACAATTATAAAATGAAAAGTCGAGTTTGTAAACTGTAGTCCGTCTGTACCATTTCAATAATAATTAATTATCATTTAAAGAAAACAATTTGACTCACGGTTTTAACTCACGGTTTTAAAGAAAACAATTTGACCCTTAATCTATATGTATACTGCATTGGACATGCATTAAATTTTTTACAACATCTGTAATTTATTATTAATAAATTATTTCAGATCATCACAAGTTAAATACTGAGCATGATGGTGTAAATGACAAACATATTGATGTAACAAATAAAAGATCTTTAAATTATAGTATATATTAAAACAATTGATCGGTGGGTGCAGTGGTTTTTTAAAATTTGCTAATTTCACCACTAAATTTTTTAAGTTCGTAAACAAATCTCAAGCTTGACTTCACCCAAGATTAATCGTTTGCTTACAGTCTTACACTTACCCTGTTTGATCACCGTCCACAATATTCACCACCGGCACCTTTTCGATACACAATATTCTCTGTCCGTTCTCGCCTGCAAATTTATGCACCTTTGCAAGCTTTCGATACGCTGTAGACGAGAACGGTTTCAGCCGTAATGCTTCTCCATAGCGGTCGACTTTGAGATTCAATTTGGATTCATTTTTTCTTATCATCAGATTGCGTATGTTGAAGAATTGTTTATATATTTTTTAATAGAATCCACTGGAAATATTTATATTTTATGCATGATTACACACTGTACATTAAGTTATACCGTTTCATTCTGAACACTAAAAAGATTTAGAAATTATAGGTATAAAATATGACATTCACCGAGTATTTTTTATATGGTTTCAACTTTCAAGTGCAAATGCATTACCCTTTGTATTATGTAATCCTATAGGGTTAATTAACACATATGTAACTTACTTTCACCTTTAGTAGTATGTAAAATCATATTTCTAGGTACAATGATAAAAATGTAAAAATACCTTATTAGTTCCGGTTGTTAAGTTATTTGCTTATTGGTTGAGGGAAACTACACTTTATCATATTATATTTAATCAGCCTTTGGAGTTTTAATATCTCTTTTTTGACATGTCCATGCTAAATTTGGATATACCTTTTTTAAATTTACTTTTTCTTTTAAATAATCTTTCATCATATTATAGCTTACAAAACATGATTAGGTATATCTTTTCTTTACACATGAAAAGGTCTGTGAACATGTTTTGTACTTGCAGGTATCTTAAAATGATATTGTCATGCTTAAAAATAAAATAAACCAATATAAGGCTAATTTGGTTTGCTAAATTGTCTAACCATGGTGGGTTGACATTGTGTGGCATGAATCTGTTAGATATAACAAGCACAACTTTGCGAGTAGAAAGAAGTGCTTTAGATGCAACACACCTAAGGATTGCGGTAGCCATTCTACCTTAAAATGATCATATTATATACTTTCAGGTATTATGAATTTTCTACTACATAAAAGGAAGAGAGAGAGAGCGCGCTATTGATCAAAACAAACTAAAAAGATCGGAAAAACATAGGATATTCTAAAGCGTCCCGCCGTGAAACGCGGGATATAATTACTAGTTTAATTTATACGGATAACTTTCTTTCAGTGTTATAAAATCTTTATCATACTCTAAAATCAGCCAAAGATTAAACAAAAAGAAAATTAAAAGGAAACCAAAACAATCTTTAATTGGTCAAGATAGGGTTGACTAAATAGTCAACGAGATAATTACTTTCACGATTAATTCATCTCCTGGAACTCCATCACCTACAACAAGCAACCAACAACGTTAATTAGCAGATTTTGATGTTTATAGCATCCTGCTTGTCGGGTTTGTCTTGACAATGTCGTGTTAGAGATCAGTTTGACATTTTTGGTCAAAGAAGTTTGTTTTGTATTCAAATGTTGGTATGCAAAAAATAAATGCAGTAGAAATAAAGGTACTCATAAGTACAATAATATAAAATAAATAATGATACGTAGTTCTGAATCTAGAAAACTGAAAGAAAGTTAATTTCATTCGGGAGTGAAAATTAACCATTTGACCATAATAGTCAAAATGTGTTTTTAGTAATGAGCAAGAGATGAACAATAATTTTACCCTTAAACAACTCGGGCATAGTCCACTTCTCTCTTGCCAATCATAAATACAACCAAGATGATAAGTGTGTGAGCATGTAGTTGTAATCTTCGGGTTTTCACTAGTATATTCTGCACAAATACGATTGATGCATGAAGAGATAATGTTTCATCTAAAAACAACACCTGTTGGTCTTACAATAAGGGCCCTTTGACTTTCATACCCAAAAGTGTGCACGTCAAAGGCCAACGTAATAAAGTTTGTAAGTTGTAACATAGAGTCATAGACAAAAAAAAAATTCACATTTTGTGTACAGATAGTTACACAAAATTGCATCATATTTTCACACATTTGCCAATAACAGCAATGTAATTTGTTTTTAGAAATAAAAAGTTATTAGCATGCTTTCTTGTTTCACTCTTTAATCAATCTGAAAACAAATTAGATGTAAATGTTTTATCATCAGTAAAAAGAAACTATGATATCATGTTCGGTGAAATAGTGAATATATGTTAATATTTTTAATAATTTTGAAAAAAGTCTATTATTAATAAAAATACTTGTATGTTGCTATTTAATAGTATTAATCTTTAAAACTTCAGGTTACACCTTAAAAATCAAAAGGTATTTTCTTTACGGGTCATTAGTAATATAATAGACATAAATCTTACCTTCAAAGCATATAGGGCATTCCTCGTCTCGTGAAATATCATCATGTAAAACAGAATTACAAGTGATCAACCCATTATTTTCAAAAACTGGTTCGTGCCCATGCGCGGGTCCGGATTCGTGTTCTTCTTGTTGACGAATTATAAAACCTTTCTTACTTCTTAGTTTAGTTGCTCCTCTTCCAAGACAATTATTACTCTAGAGAAAACAATAATCAAGAATTACCAATTAGTCAAAAGATTAATTTAATTTTGATTTTTGAAGGTCAAACAATTCAATCAATAAAACACATAATGAAACACATCTCATATGTTATGATTTCACTCTTTCAAGTTCACGAGAACTTTAAGATTTCATCACCACACTTTGACATGACGTCACCATATTTGACTTTTGACGGTCAAAAATTAGTTTTTGAATATGCTAAGTATTGATTTTCAAAAGTCAAAACTCAAATTCTTTCATACCCTATTTACGACGTCATCATTGCCGTTAGAAACTTCATCTTCTTCATCAGCAGTTCGCCAACACAAACAACAAAACACCATTCCCATGGCTTTATGAAGCTTTATTTGTACGGAGATCTGAAGAATATTATTCAAAATCAGAAAACACCATGAAAATTGCAGTTAAAACGTTGACTTGGAGTCAACGGCAAGATTTACAGAAACACAAATCGAACAAAGAATCTTGAAAACCGAATAAAAAAGATCAAATTTTTAAAGAAAATATAACCTGTAATTATGGTGTATAAGGGTTTACCTTCATGGAGATATAAACCCTGAATACGAAAGCATTATTTATATGATAATAATGGGATTAAAGGAATTATGAACTAAATTACGAGTCTAAAATTTTTCCTGTTTAGACGGAACAACTGTTTTAAACTGATAACTTTTTCAAAATTTAGTCTGTTTTAATTATTATTACTATTTATTTTTTATTTTATTTTATTTAGTTTTGAAAAACTAACAGGAAAGTTGTAAATACGATTGATATTGCCACAATACTGGGAAGCCCATTTAACCATGTACGAACTTGTGTTTCTATATGGGCTTGAGTGGCCCATTTATCATGCGATGAAATAAATTAATTTATACTAATAAGTTAAAATCACAGTCATATGACATTTTTTAAGATTGTCTATCTAGGTTTAACTTAAGATTTGAACAACACAAGAAAAACTATAAATTAGTATATAAACTAGAATTACGAACCCGCGCGTTGCGGCGCTTAAAACCATGACAATATTGAATTTTGTATTCTTTAAATAAATAAAAATTTCACCGTAGAGATCGGTGTTCAGTGAGACGTTAAAGTCAAAACTGAAAGCTCACGCGGTCGTTCGTGCCGGCCAGTAAAGAATGAAAATTATAATTGAGACGGTGACAGTGGAAATGGTACACAACATAGATGACAAAAGTCGTTTAGATACTACCACGCTGTAACGGTATGTTTAAAGGTCAATGCTAAGTAACCTTGTTTACTCGGTTTGAAAGAGGAGAAAGTTAAGTGCCAAATTTTAAACCCATAAACTCCACTAATGAATGTTTGTAATTAATATATACTATAATCACCACCGGCGTAAGTGATAGACTGAATTGGTCGGAGTTGGTTGAACCACCGAGGAGAGTCGCAAATATCTAAGGACATTTGTGGTAGGTAAGAATAACATAAAGAATACGCACAAAACCTTTATGCATACGTATAACACCTTTATGCATAAAGGTGTTGATAATTAGTAATATATAAATATAGTTTTCTTAATAAATGTTTATTTACTATTATTTTAATCAAATTAACTTTCTTCTTAAAATAAATAAAATATTTCATTAAAAATATTTTACTCAGAGTTAATTTTAATAAAATTAAATTAAATTTCTAGCTAATCATTATTCAAATTATAATACAATACTTTAAACATTGTAACTTTTAAGCAAAAATTTTGAAATATCAAGATTCACGAAGTCAAAGACAATAGCGATTACTCTCTATAATATAAAATCTCCGCTTCAATGTACTTCACGGTTCAACCTTCTCATATCTTGTTATGTTTTACTAAATCACAATTTTATATTCATAATTTCATGTTCATTATTTCTATCTGTATAACATACGGGTACCTAATATAGCCAGTATTAATAAATAAGCATAACAAAAATATTATTTTGTACTTACTTGAGATAAAAAAAAATAAAGATTTGTACTAAACATCTCTACGAGATTTCAGATATTTGAAATATCGTTATTCTATTTACTAGATCTCATATCTTTTATACATATCACATATGTAGGGAAATAGGTTAGATTATATCCTGCCATTATACGAGCTTCAAAAAGTTATACCCATATCTTGTTATACACAAAAATCACAAAGACCTATTTTAATTATAAATCCCCACCTCCTATTTTTTTTACCTTCACAAATATTACCCTTACCAGTTAGACACATTTTTCTTTCTCTGTCATTATTATTATTATTTTTTAACTTTACTCTTCTTTTTTACCAGTGTTTTGCATATAACAATTAGATTCTGTTGTACTACAATAAAAACCTATATTAATAAAGTTTTGTCAACAAAGAGCAAGTAGATAAATGCTATCATAGCATTGAAATTATACTTTTCCTAAGTGATAAAGCTTTAAATCTTATGACTAAATTGAAGTAGGACGCGGTTAGGGGCAAAAAGTTTAGTAAAATGGAATGCTCTTGGCTTCAAAACTCATATGTGATGGTTTTCACGCCAAAGATAGGCTTCACCTCGAGGGTGGTATTAGCTCCGGAATTGATGTGGACGGACTAATATACGAGTATCTATTCGAGACGTGCTAGCCTAGTGCTCCATGGTTCCGTTCTTAAGTAATGAAAATGATTGGTTAGGTCTGTGACTCGCCAGTAATATAAAGACCATTAAAGAAAAAGTAAGAATACGAGTTTAAAAAATCTAACTCTTGTGAAATTCTCATTCATGAATTATCTATATATTAATTTTTGAAGTAAATAAATAGTATATTTAAGGGTTTTTTAATTGTAGACACAAAAGCTTTATTTTTTTGGTTTTGACCTCTTTTGATGTTGGGGTTTAACAAAAGGTTTCTTTACCCGGTTAAAGTAAATTTGGTTTCGAAATGCGTAAGGGCAATTGACTTTATCAAGATACATATGGCTCTACCTTACGTGTTTATTTTTATATACGTTTTGAGTTTGTCTACGTTTCAACTTAAATTCTGTTTGGAGTCATGTGAAATATAATACGTTTTTGATCATCGGTATAAGTTCTAATTACTCTGCGTTTCAATATAATTTAAGTTCGGAAACGAGTTGGGTCGATTGTCGTTTATACATTATCTAGCCGCATATGTCGCTGCGGTAACGCGCGACGGGTAAAATGCCTAGTTTACTTTATTTAGGAAATAGGAATGACATAAATGGATCTAGGAACCAGGAAGTACGTATTTGCATCTAGGAACTTTAAATTTTGTTTGTAGATTTTCATGCAAACTTGCATAATTACGAAGACAAAGGGCAGAGTATGCGACTTAACCAATAATAAAAGGACCATTTTTGTATTTAATCCAAATCTCCCTTATAAAGCGTCTAGGGTTTGTTACTACTACATCAGCATATCCAAAATGGCGAACACACTGCAACTCAAACTCAGAGGCATCTTCTTCTCCGACGGCTCGCCGGAGAATTCCACCACCACCGCCGGCGACATCTTCTCCGGCATCACCTCCGCCGTAACCACCTTCTTTCACTACCTCATCACCCTATTCAACCAAAAACTCCCGCCGGAGACACGTGACGACCAAATCCACCGCTTTCTCGACGGAGCCACACCCTACCTCATCGTCGCCGGAGTCCTGATCACGTGCCTGTGCTGCTGGAGCTGCATACTCTCCTGCATTATCTGCATCGTCGTCGAATTGTTCCAGTGTGTTCTGTGTATCGTCGTTGGAATCTTCAAAGGCGTGAGTTCGGTGTTCCGGTGTGTTCGTTGGTGTTTATGCTGCGGTACAAGATCGTCGGGAAAGATGATGAAAGCACCGGGATGACCGTCGCTGAAGATACCTAGGGTTTCGTTTGAAGGAAACCCTAGAGGGTATTTTTGTAGTCTTCGTGGTCAGCCTAATAATTTTGTTTACTAATTAACGTTGATGCATGAATTTCGCATGGTTTGTTAGCGATCTGTCATCGGTTTGTTTGATGTTATTTAGTGTTTTCAGAAGAACATATTAATTATCGGTATGATGTTTTTTTCCTTGTTTGCGATTATTATTCCTTGTGGTTCTTCTTTTGTTTGTCACGCAGCAAGCATTATGATTGATGTTATATAAATTAATGGTTGGTTTAACCTTTGATGTATACAAAATGAATAAAACTAGTTTTACTTCTCGCGCTTTGCGGCGAGTAAAGTGTGGTCGGGTTCTGATAATACCAAAATACAACCAAAATATCACAAAACTGAACATCAATACAGATTTTTGTAATACCAAAATACAAGCAAAATATCATAAAAGTGAATATCAATACAGATTCTGTCTACCAAAATACAACCAATAATGTTGTTCGCTAACAGTTGAGTTTGTCATGCTACCACAACAATAATCACTTGCTATAGCGTACGACATCAAAATTTAATTGAATTTGAATAAATACACTAATAAAATATAATATTAAATTTTGGATCGGTAAAGAGAGGAAAAATAGAAAAGGAATCATGCTTGGCTAGATGTACAAACTTAAACTTAGAAAACCTAAATGGTTACTTTTAAATAAAACCTAAATGGTTACTTTTAAATAGCAACAAAGTTAGGTGGTCAAAATGCAAAAGAGCAAAAGTTGCATGTAGCTCCCAAGTTATATAATTAATAATGGTGCCAATATAACCTAATTAATCATTCTATGTTCCTGAGTTTATTTAAATAGAAAAAAAAGAAAAAATGAAATGAAAAAATTAGTAGTTATTTTTCAAAGTTATTTTTAATGGAAAAAAATTAAAGTGAAAAGAAAAAAAAGAAACAAAAGTACAAAAAAGAAAAGAAAAAGTTAAAGGAAGGAAAATGAAAGTTAAAATCATATCCTTCTGAATCGCAAGAAAATAAAAAGAAAAAAAAAAAGAAAGAAAAGTACAAAAAAAAGAGAAAATAAAATAAAGGACAAGAAAATGTTTCATTTCGTTTTTTTCGTTAAGTAAACTCGGGAACATAACGTTAAAGGGATGAAATAGCGGGGCCGAAATAATTAAATCAAACAAGAATATAATGATTCGGTTATTTTATAAAGAATATAAATAAACCGAACCGAACCGAACGCCGGTCCGCTCGAACTCGGTTCGTTTACAAACCAAGCAGCTCGGTTTGGTTTGAATTTACTAATCCGAGCGGAAAATGTTCGCTCGAACTCGGTTCGTTTTATAATCGAGCTCTCGGTTTGGCTCGGTTTCATATTACAATTTAGAACAAAACTAATCATTTATTCAAAAGTTTCAAGTTCCAACTCAAACTCAATAATGTAATAAAATAAAACATACAAAATAAGTACAACCAAATCGAAATCTAAGAGATAAATAACATTTTAACTTGAACCCGAATAAATCACGGTAAAATCCACTTCCATCACCTCCACTGCGATCATTTTCACATCCACTATACCCGCTTTTTCTTTTTGACCATCAAACAACCTTGCCCATTCACTACAAATATGGTAACGTGATAAATCTAACCACGAGAAGCAAATCAATCAAAAGAAGACAACGACGATGAGTGACAGAGACGGCAATTTGGTGACTCAGTCGCTCTCTTAATCGGCGATTATGCCAAAAATCCTATCTTGTAAATTACATCTTCGTGAAATAGAGAAAGCCTTCAAAGCCCATCTACACACTCCAGCTGCCTCCTTTTGAGCTAGTCAAGCAGGCAACACGGACTGGATGGGAGCGGTGACGGAGTCCGTGATTTAGGGGAACCGGGAACAACCGAACAGGAAAGGAAATTGGTAATGTGGTGACTTGCTACGTTAGGGCCTTTAAGGATTTTAGATTTAGGGTTGTTGACACTTGATGACTTGACTATTTAAGTTTAAAAATTAAAAGGGACCAACGATAAAGTGGTAAATAATTAAAATGGTAATGTGGTAGAGAAATAAATAAACTAACATATTAAATATACACAATACATAAAAATTATAGTTAAAAATAATTTTGAGCGAAACCGAGCGAGCAATGAACGAGCTTACCTTTGCTCGTGCTCGGTTCGTTTACAACCAAGCTAAAATCGAACAAGCAACTTTTCAAACATTTTTCAGACGAGTTGCGAGCGAGCTTCGAACGTCGAACTATTTGAGCAACCCTAAATTTAATTTACACAAACTCGTTAAAAACGAGGCTGAAACATCTGTTGATCTTAAGAAAATATTAACCATCCTAACTCTAAATATTTTTACCACCAGACCCAACCCACCTCCCCCTCCTCCTTCTTATCTAACCTAATTAATTATAAGATAAAATGACCCAAAAAGCTCATCGTGATCATGAAATAGGAGGGTGGCTGCCCGCCTGCCCGAAATTTTTGTTGGGTGGATTCGTCGGCAGTTGAAGACAATAGTTTTGATTTATATGTTTTGTTTTTTTAAAAAGAGTAAAATATTCAATTTAAAAAAACTAAGAACAATATTTTACTTCTATTTGACCAAAAGACGTAAAGTGTCACAAACTTATTACAAAACATGATTCGTGTAGATTTTAAAGTTTTAACAATGAAACCTGCAAGTTACTATAAACCTACAAAAAGAAATATGTAATTTACTTTACATGTAATTAATGTTTTAACCTTTTCATGGATATGATTTTAAACTTGTTACTCTACCAATTTTACTCCACCTAATTCAAACCATAATTTTTTTTTGAACGGCACGTAATTCAATCTATATAAAGCTGAGCTACTAAGACGCTAGAACAGAGAGAGTTACAACATCATTTGAGTTACATTAAAATTACACCAACCTTGCCAACATATACTAGATAATCAAGCTCTATATTTTATCCATCAAAACGAGTTAACCTTAACGTTCTCCACCATCTAATCCGTATCCAGTGACACATTGTGTAAAATAAATCGTTCCTTGTTTTCCAAATGAACCACAAAATTGCTGCACATACACAACCCCAGATCATCTTGATTCGCCGGAAGAAGATGGATGCCTTCCAAAAGCTCTCGAACCGATCCGGCACGTGCGAAAGCCCCACCACACCATTTTAGGATCCATTTAAACCACAAGTATTTTGCAACTACGTACCTACATGCAAGGTTGTCCTTCAATGAGTATCTTCAGTCTTCACTTCCTTTGTTTTATTTAAATTCATTTGCTTTACCGTTGGTGTTGGTGGTGTTGTTGTTGTTGGTACTCTATTCTTGTTATATTATTAAAGTATGATGTTTTATAAAAGTTAGATATACCGTTTTGAAATTTACCTTTATAGCGTACTTATTTTTATCAACGTTTTAACGATAATTTTTTTCAACTCCAAGTTTTTGGAACGAGTGAGTGAATATTAATGTCAAGTCATTGAAATCAAATATATTACAAAACTTAACATCCTGTTGCAACGCACCAACGCGCGGGTTCAACTATCAATGATATATATGTGTTTCTTTAACCTTCTAAGAGAAGCAAGCTTGCTTAATTACTTTAATACAAATTGGTACGGATATGAAATGAAAATGAATTTGATGAAGACTTAAAAACTTTTCACAAAGCAAAAGCCAAAGCCGAAGAAAGTGTTGCTCCATTAATGTCAAGATCTAATATATTACCAAAACCATCTAAATTGTTAAATACTTTAATAATAACTAGTTTAAAGCTTCTATCACGGGATACACAACATTTAGTTTTGTAATTTTAAATGTATATATACTTGGGCATTTTATATCAAATTTGATAAAAAAAATATGGGAAACTCAGAACACACTTACAAGTTTTATTTGCTTTTTTACAATGTCCTTATAAATTAGATTATAAATAATAAAAATAATATAATAACTAATATGTCATTTAATAAATAACATATACACACTAATTTTCAACCTAGTTATGCATCATGGGTTGTATCATTTGTTTTGTAAGTTGTACTCGTCTTTTGTTTTTGTTTACTTTAATATTTAATTTTTTTTATTTTAACCCAATACTTTTACATAATTTACAAATTAACGTCAATATTTTTTTATTTTCAACTTTGTTCCCTATACTTTTTATATTTCTAAAAAAAATTTCATTTTACGTTTCGGTCAAAAATTTTCGAGTTAACACACTGCAGCGTGCGTGTGTGTTGAAGGTTTTTACGTTAATTTTTTTCCCGTCACCCGTCACAAAGTGCTAGTCCTAGATCGACTTACTTATTGTTTATATGTTTTACGTTTCGCTTGCGTGGTTTAACGTTTTAACGTCTACATTTCATTTGATTTTGTTTTTTTCGTCTTTTATTTATTTTTTTATAGAGTTATTTTCAATTTTCCTCCCTAAGGTTTGACTAAAATAACTATTTTCCTCCAAAATATTAAATCATCAATTTCCCTTTAAAAGTTTCATATGTTGTTTCAATTTCACTCCAAAAGTTTTATCATCTTGGATAAAGTTGAAACAACTAATAAAACTTTTGGATTAAAATTGAATCAACTTATCAAACTTTTGAAGGTAAATTGATGTTTTTAATCTTTTGGAGGAAAATAGTTAATTATTTTTAACAAATCTTGAGGAGTAAAATTGAACTTAACTCTTTTTCCTATGATCTTTTTTAGTGTCGGTGGTCGCTAGTGGTTGTGTGCCATTGGTGCTATTTGTCATGGTTTTACGCCTCCCACTGCAACACGGTGGACATAATACTAGTTATATCATAAATATCAAATTCTTACATTTTAAAAATCTCCATTGTCTTAATTAAATTAGTCAAGTGGAATATCAATTTTGTCCATCTTAAATGTATTATATAATAGTATAAATAATGAATGTTAAGTTGATTTTTGTATTATTATATAACTATAATTAGTGGCTTATGCCCGTAAGTTATAACAACTCTCTTACAAAAGCATTGTATTTTGAAATTTATAAAAGAATCTATAACATTTACTATAAAGATTAATATAATTAAAAATAAAAAACATAACCTTTAACCCCTGTCATATCAAGGAAAAAGAAAAACATACTACAGAAAGAAGAAAAATAAACTTTTTTATGCAATTGTTACATATCTGATTTAGGTCCTCACCAACTGCATGATCAAACGCATGAAAGTTGCTATAAACCTAAAGAAAGTAATTAATCTGTAATTTACTCTATAATTAATATGTTTCAGCTTTTATCATAGTTTACTTTTTTTTTAAAACAAAGATATTACCCTGCAATAATTACTTCACCTTTTTTTAATGGCAGGTTTGTTGTTAGTAGGTTAGTAACATAAAATTAGTAATTACGCTCATTTCAGGGATTGAACACACGACTTTTAAAAGAAGCACAACTTTCCACCTCCCCCTTGGACCATTAAATCAAATGATCATTGGCAATAATTACTTCACTTAATCCACACAAGAAATTCACAGCAATCCTTCATAAGTAGGGCTCGAACTTTTAACCTCACCCTCATTATGATCATTTAATTAATCAAATTACAAAATTCCCTTTTCATAGTCGTTTTTTTATTAAACGAAACAACATAAACAAACTTTCCGTTAAACTGTTATTTGTTAAACGTAGATTCATTTACAACCTTAGTTTTTAGGTTATTCAGCTTTTCACCTATAAATCAACCAAATATTAATCCACATGCAAAATCAATCATAATCTATCAATGATTCTTAGCTCAAGTAGTTAAGATGAGATACACAAGACAATTATAATGAGTAGGTCTTGAGTTTATGTCTCGCTAATTTGAGTAAAATGCTAAGGGTTGATCCCAGAGGTTTTAACAGTTAGGGGCGCGGTCCCAATTAAAAAACGTATTATATATGGGCCCGATTATAATAACACACATCTATCGACACAGTATCGTACATTTACCTTTTCAGGAAAAAATCAAGCATAATCTGCTGCCGGTATATATGACGACCAAGAGTAAAAACACAACTACAAGCAGCACTTGATATGAACTCACATAACCCAAAAGATGCTTAACAAAGTATAAAAAAATGAAAACACTTAAAACACTTAAACACCACTAATCATCAGTAAACAAAATTATTAGGCTTACCACGAAGGCTACGAAAATACCCTCTAGGGTTTCCTTCAAACGCATCCCTCGGTATCTTTACCAACGGTTTACCCGGTGCTTTCATCATGTTTCTCGACGATCTTACTCCACAACATAAACACGAACCAACACACCGCAAAACCGAACACATGCCGTCGAATACTCCTACAACAACACACCGAACACACACGAAAACACACCCGAAAACCGAACACACAACGTTGAACAATCCAACGATGATACAGCTAACGCAGGGGAATATGCAGCACCAGCAGCATAGACACGTGATCACGACTCCAGCGACGATTAGATAGGGTGTGGCGCCGTCGAGAAAGCGGCGGATTTGTTCGTCACGTGTCTCCGGCGGGAGTTTTTGGTTGAATAGGTTGATGAGGTAGTGGAAGAAGGTGGTTATGGCGGAGGTGATATTGGAGAAGATGTCGCCGGCGGTGGTGCTGGGATTCTCCGGCGAGTCGTCGGAGAAGAAGATGCCTCTGGGTTTGAGTTGCGGTGAGAGTGTGGTGGTCGCCATTTTGGTCAGTGGTAAGTGGTAACAAACATAGAGGGTTTAATAAGATTTAGAGTTAATTAAATGAAAGGTCCTTGTGGTTAGATCTATTTTCACTTTTAGTCGTCAGGTTTGAAAAACTACAAGGTCGCTCCAAACGTTGGTCAAAACGTAACACAAATGGTCCATATCATGAATGGCCGTTATATTTTTCCGTTAAACTTTCTAAAATGACTAAAATACCCTTCTTTTTAAAATAAACTTATTAAATTGGAATTTATGTAGGTGGGACCCACCACTACCATTAAACTCACCTCTAAACTTCTTCCCTCTCTAACCAATCACTCACCACCACCGCCACACACACACACACACACACACACACACATATATATATATATATATATATATATATATATATATATATACTCCAAACAACACAAATCAGCTTATTCAGCTGCTGAATTCTTCAACAATTTGCGACGATCGGACCTCAGAGGCCACAAATATTGTTGTTCGGATCATCAATTGTTCAGCTCAGTTTCAACAATGATGGTTGGGGCACTATTGTACCACCATTTGCCACAACCACCGCCACAACTACCACCACCTGCCACCATCGGCAGCTACCTTCCCTTCACCACAGAAGTTAAGAACCCAATCTCTAACTTCTAAAGGACTTGCTGTAAATCGATAGAGGAAAGGGCTAATTTGATAAAGGCAAGGTTGGTGGGTTGGATTGTTGGAGGCGACGACGGGCAGCAGTGGGTTATGGTGTTTGAGTCGATGACGGGTGGTGGTGGGTTGTGGGTTTGAATCAAAGAACGACGTTGGTGGGTTGTGGGTTTGAATCAAAGAACACCATTGGTGGGTTGTGGTGTTTGAGTCAATCACTTGCGGTGGTGGTTGTGGTGTTTAAGTTGACGACCGATGGTGGCGGGTTGTAGTGTTTGAATCGACAACCGACGGTGGTGGGTTGTGGGTTTGAATCGACGAATGGCGGTGGTGGGTTGTGGTGTTTGAGTTGATGACCGGCGGTGGTTGGTTGTGGTGTTTGAGTTGATGACCGGCGGTGGTAGGTTATGGTGTTTGAATCGATGACCTGCGGCGGAGGGTGCGGCGGGCTATTGCTTAAGGTCCGGTGGAGGTGGTGGCTGGTAGGTTGGTCAACAGGTTAAAAAGGAGGAAGGAGATGGTGGGGTGGGTCCCACTTCATCTCCTTTATTAAAGTTTTCAATTTAATTATATATTTTACTAATTTCAACAATGGGCAATTTTGTCTTTTCACATACACTTAACAGAAAAATATAACGGCCATACATGATGGGGACCATTTGTGTTACGTTTTGACAAATGTTTGGACCGACCTTGTAGTGTTTCAAACCTGGGGACCAAAAGTGAAACATGACTAACCACAGGGACCTTTCATGTAATTAACTCTAAGATTTTTAAGGAAATTTTGAATAAGGACGAAAATAGTATGTGTTATTACTTATTTGAGCTTTTACTGTTCATTTTTTACATTTGTAAGTGTATTCATTATATTATAAATAATAGTTGTGATTGATTATGAATGAATGATAACGAATATTTTATTGTTCATCTCTATATTTGGTAAAACACTGTTTATCTATATTAACTTTTTAACATTTTCTGAAAGTGATTGTAATTATAGAAGAGAGAGATAAAAGTATAAAAATATAATTTAATTAAAAAAAGAAAAAAATTGTGATTTTTAATAAAACTACAGAGATGAAGATGAGAAGTGAGATGTGAATGCTCAATAGGTTTCTCATTTTTTATGTAAATATGTCTCTTAAATATTTTTAAAAGTGGTTGTGATTGAAGAATAAAAAAAATAATGATAGATACATAAAAAATATTATTTAATTGAAATAAAGAGTAAAAGATTAGTGTTTTTAGTGTAAATAACTAAATATGTAGATGGGGTTAGGGAAGGTAGTGTGAATGCTCTTAGTCAGTTAAGTCTTATACTTGGATACTCGTCTACTTGAGTTCAATTGAAGGTTTAAATAATGCAAGGCGTAAATTATGATATAATTATTTAAAAAATCTAGGAATTATAGTTTTTTCCTCTTCTGAAAACCTATATACACTACATCAAATAAATTATTCTCAATCAGGTTTTAAACTAATGGTGCGTTTGTTTCACGAAATTTGTTAGAACTAAAATTGAAATTAGAAGGAACCGCATTTGGAATTCAATATTTTTCAAAAGATTTGAAATTCAAGATAATTGGAATCAGTGAATTTAAATTCCAAATATATTTTTAGTGACAAAACACTTATAAAGTAATTTGAATTTATCACCAATTGCAAACCGTCGCCACCTCAATCACCACCAATATCTCCGCTACATACCATCGACTGGCGCCGCCATCACCGCTAACAATCGACCGCGACCACCAACTGCGCCCGTTGCCGATAACCGGCCGTACCCTACCGCCGCCACCAACCGATCATGCCCGCCGTAAAAAACAGACAGTCGCTATCAAGCGCGTCTAAAACCGACGTGGTTTAGCGACGACGGTCGGTAGTCGACTACGGGCGTGGTCGGTGGAGACAGGAGTTTGTAGGCAGCAGGGTGTGGTTAACTGCAAATATTGATTGTCGACAACAGTTATGGCATGATCGGTTGTCGGCGAGTTTGGGTTGTTGGGGGGTAGGGCGACAAGCGAGCAGTGAGTGGGGCGTCAAATGAACAATTTTAGGTGATCGATTGAAATCGGATGTCAAGGGCAACGACAACCGCAGTCGGAGGTGGTGTTCGGCGGCGACAACGGTCGGAGGTGGCTGGCGGCGACAATTGGGGGTGGCGCCCGGGCGGTGACGGTCGGACGCGTGCGGCCGACAATCAAGCGGTGGCGTCAACGGTCGCGATCGGCGGCGGGGAAGCGGCAGTCGGGCGGCGGTAGGCGGCAGTCGAGCGGGGGCAGGTGGCGTCAGCAGGCAACGATCGGGTAGATCGGCGATCGGGGTCGAAGCAGTCAGGGGGCGGCGGCGGCGGCCGGGGTTTGCCGAAGTCGGGCGGCGGTAGCGGGGGTCGGCGACTGGGTTCGGCGGGGCGGTCAGGGTCGGCAGTCGTGGGCGTCGTCATCGTGGTCGGTGGCGGGCGGCGGCGGCCAGGGTCGGCCGTAGTCGGGCGGCAGCGGTGGGGACAATGACCTGGGTTGGCGGCGGGCGGCCGGCAGCAATCGTGGGCGTCGTCGTCGTGGTCGCGCGGCAGCGGTCGTGGTCGACAACGGTCGGTGTCGGGATCGGCATCGGTGGTAGGCGTGGAAATCGGCGGCAGCTGGCAGCTGGCAGCGGTCGGGGGCATTGGCGGCGGTCGGTGGCAATCGATGAGGTCGGCAAGGGTCGTTGGTAGTGCTGGTTGGCGGTGAGCGAGGGTGGTGGCGGTCGATGGCGGAAGCGGAGGTCAGTGGAATTTGAAATATTTTAAAATTTTGGAGGATTTTGAAATCCTTCATTTGAAAGAATTTGAGGGAATTTGAGGGAATTAATTACAATTTCAATTCTAATTATTTTCGCTACTTAACATGTTAATAATGGAATTCAAATTCCAATCCTAACAAATTTTTACCAACCAAACAAAATTGCTAATGGATTTCAAATTTCAATTACATCAAATTTCATTGAATTTCTACATAACAAAGCCCTCTAAGTTTGTTTTAAAAAGTTTTTTTTTGTTTAACACTGGGTTACAACCTAAACGGCTCTAGGAATTGCTGCAAAATTTTAATAAGAGTTAATTACATAAATTGCTGCAAAATTGTTTATATATTTTTTAATAGAATCCACTGGAAATATTTATATTTTATGCATGATTACACACTGTACATTAAGTTATACCGTTTCATTCTGAACACTAAAAAGATTTAGAAATTATAGGTATAAAATATGACATTCACTTAGTATTTTTTATATGGTTTCAACTTTCAAGTGCAAATGCATTACCCTTTGAATTATGTAATCCTATAGGGTTAATTAACACATATGTAACTTACTTTCACCTTTAGTAGTATGTAAAATCATATTTCTAGGTACAATGATAAAAAATGTAAAAATACCTTATTAGTTCCGGTTGTTAAGTTATTTGCTTATTGGTTGAGGGAAACTACACTTTATCATATTATATTTAATCAGCCTTTGGAGTTTTAATATCTCTTTTTTGACATATCCATGCTAAATTTGGATATACCTTTATAAATTTACTTTTTTTTAAATAATCTTTCATCATATTATAGCTTACAAAACATGATTAGGTTTATCTTTCCTTTACACATGAAAAGGTCTGTGAACATGTTTTGTTCTTGCAGGTATCTTAAAATGATATTGTCATGCTTAAAAATAAAATAAACCAATATAAGGCTAATTTGGTTTGCTAAATTGTCTAACCATGGTGGGTTGACATTGTGTGGCATGAATCTGTTAGATATAACAAGCACAACTTTGCGAGTAGAAAGAAGTGCTTTAGATGCAACACACCTAAGGATTGCGGTAGCCATTCTACCTTAAAATGGTCATATTATATACTTTCAGGTATTAAGAATTTTCTACTACATAAAAGGAAGAGAGAGAGAGAGAGAGAGAGAGAGAGAGTTATTAATCAGAACAAACTAAAAAAATCAAAAAAACATAGGATATTCTAAAGCGTCCCGTCGTGAAGCGATGTAATTACTAGTTTAATTTATACGGATAACTTTCTTTCAATGTTATAAAATCTTTATCATACTCAAAAATCAGCCAAAGATTAAAAAATAGAAAATTAAAAGGAAACCAAAACAATCTTTAATTGGTCAAGATAGGGTTGACTAAATAGTCAACGAGATAATTACTTTCGAGATTAATTCATCTCCTGGAACTCCATCACCTACAACAAGCAACCAACAACGTTAATTAGCAGATTTTGATGTTTATAGCATCCTGCTTGTCGGGTTTGTCTTGACGATGTCGTGTTAGAGATCAGTTTGACATTTTTGGTCAAAGAAGTTTGTTTTGTATTCAAATGTTGGTATGCAAAAACATAAATGAAGTAGAAATAAAGGTACTCATAAGTACAATAATATAAAATAAATAATGATACGTAGTTCTGAATCTAGAAAACTGAAAGAAAGTTAATTTCATTCGGGAGTGAAAAATTAACCATTTGACCATAATAGTCAAAATGTGTTTTTAGTAATGAGCAAGAGATGAACAATAATTTTACCCTTAAACAACTCGGGCATAGTCCACTTCTCTCTTGCCAATCATAAATACAACCAAGATGATAAGTGTGTGAGCATGTAGTTGTAATCTTCGGATTTCCACTAGTATATTCTGCAATCAAATACGATTGATGCATGAAGAGATAATGTTTCATCTAAAAACAACATCTGTTGGTCTTACAATAAGACATTGGCGCTTTGACTTTCATGCCCAAAAGTGTGCACGTCAAAGGCCAATGTAATAAAGTTTGTAAGTTGTAACATATAGTCATGGACAAAAAAAAATTCACATTTTGTGTACAGATAGTTACACAAAATTGCATCGTATTTTTACATATTTGCCAATAACAGCAATGTAATTTGTTTTTAGAAAGAAAAAGTTATTAGCATGCTTTCTTGTTTTACTCTTTAATCAATCTGAAAACAAATTAGATGTAAATGTTTTATCATCAGTAAAAAGAAACTATGATATCATGTTCGGTGAAATAGTGAATAGATGTTAATATTTTTAATAATTTTGAAAAAAGTCTATTATTAATAAAAATACTTGTATGTTACTATTTAATAGTATTAATCTTTAAAACTTCAGGTTACACCTTAAAAATCAAAAGGTATTTTCTTTACGGATCATTAGTAATATAATAGACATAAATCTTACCTTCAAAGCATATAGGGCATTCCTTGTCTCTTGAAATATCATCACGTAAAACAGAATTACAAGTGATCAACCCATTATTTTCAAGAATTGGTTTGTGCCCATGCGCAGGCCCGGATTCGTGTTGTTCTTGTTGACGAATTATAAAACCTTTCTTACTTCTTAGTTTAGTTGCTCCTCTTCCAAGACAATTATTACTCTAGAGAAAACAATAATCAAGAATTACCAATTAGTCAAAAGATTAATTCAATTTTGATTTTTGAAGGTCAAACAATTCAATCAATAAAACACATAATGAAACACATCTCATATGTTATGATTTCACTCTTTCAAGTTCACGAGAACTTTCAAGATTTCATCACCACACTTTGACATGACGTCACCATATTTGACTTTTGACGGTCAAAAATTAGTTTTTGAATATGCTAAGTATGGATTTTCAAAAGTCAAAACTCAAATTCTTTCATACCCTATTTACGACGTCATCATTGCCGTTAGAAACTTCATCTTCTTCATCAGCAGTTCGCCAACACAAACAACAAAACACCATTCCCATGGCTTTATGAAGCTTTATTTGTACGGAGATCTGAAGAATATTATTCAAAATCAGAAAACACCATGAAAATTGCAGTCAAAACGTTGACTTGGAGTCAACGGCAAGATTTACAGAAACACAAATCGAACAAAGAATCTTGAAAATCGAATAAAAAAGATCAAATTTTTAAAGAAAATATAACCTGTAATTATGGTGTATAAGGGTTTACCTTCATGAAGATATAAACCCTGAAGACGAAAGCATTATTTATATGATAATAATGGGATTAAAGGAATTACGAGTCTAAAATTTTCCTGTTTAGACGGAACAACTGTTTTAAACTGATAACTTTTTTAAAATTTAATCTGTTTTAATTATTATTCATATTATTTTTTATTTTATTTTATTTAGTTTTTGAAAACTAACAGGAAAGTTGTAGATACGATTGATATTGGCATATTGCCACAAGGTCCACAATACTGGGAAGCCCAATTAACAACCCATGTACGAACTTGTGTTTCTATATGGGCTTGAGTGGCCCATTTATCATGCGATGAAATAAATTAATTTATACTAATAAGTTAAAATCACAGTCATATGACATTTTTTTAAGATTGTCTATCTAGGTTTAACTTAAGATTTGAAAAACACAAGAAAAACTATAAATTAGTATATAAACTAGAATTACGAACCCGCGCGTTGCGGCGCTTAAAACCATGAAAATATTGACTTTTGTATTCTTTAAATAAATAAAAAATTCACCGTAGAGATCAGTGTTCAGTGAGACGTTAAAGTCAAAACTGAAAGCTCACGCGGTCGTTCGTGTCGGCCAGTAAAGAATGAAAATTATAATTGAGACGGTGGCAGTGGAAATGGTACACAACATAGATGACAAAAGTCGTTTAGATACTACCAAGCTGTAACGGTATGTTTAAAGGTCAATGCTAAGTAACCTTGTTTACTCGGTTTGAAAGAGGAGAAAGTTAAGTGCCAAATTTTAAACCCATAAACTCCACTAATGAATGTTTGTAATTAATATATACTATAATCACCACCGGCGTAAGTGATAGACTGAATTGGTCGGAGTTGGTTGAACCACCGAGGAGAGTCGCAAATATCTAAGGACATTTGTGGTAGGTAAGAATAACATAAAGAATACGCACAAAACCTTTATGCATACGTATAACACCTTTATGCTTAATAAATGTTTATTTACTATTAATTTTAATCAAATTAACTTTCTTCTTAAAATAAATAAAATATTTCATTAAAAATATTTTACTCAGAGTTAATTTTAATAAAATTAAATTAAATTTCTAGCTAATCATTTTTCAAATTATAATACAATACTTTAAACATTGTAACTTTTAAGCAAAAATTTTAAAATATCAAGATTCACGAAGTCAAAGACAATAGCGATTACTCTCTATAATATAAAATCTCCGTTTCAATGTACTTCATGGTTCAACCTTCTCATATCTTGTTATGTTTTACTAAATCACAATTTTATATTCACAATTTCATGTTCATTATTTCTATCTGTATAACATACGGGTACCTAAAATAGCCAGTATTAATAAATAAACATAACAAAAATATTATTTTGTACTTACTTTAGATAAAAAAAAAATATATTTGTACTAAACATCTCTACGAGATTTCAGATATTTGAAATATCGTTATTCTATTTACCAGATCTCATATCTTTTATACATATCACATATGTACGGAAATAGGTTAGATTATATCCTGCCATTATACGAGCTTCAAAAAGTTATACCGATATCTTGTTATACACAAAAATCACAAAGACCTATTTTAATTATAAATCCCAACCTCCTATTTTTTTACGTTCACAAATATTACCCTTACCAGTTAGACACATTTTTCTTTCTCTGTCACTATTATTATTATTTTTTAACTTTACTCTTCTTTTTTACGAGTGTTTTGCATATAAAAATTAGATTCTGTTGTACTACAATAAAAACCTATATTAATAAAGTTTTGTCAATAAAGAGCAAGTAGATAAATGTTATCATAGCATTGAAATTATACTTTTACTAAGTGATAAAGCTTTAAATCTTATGACTAAATTGAAGTAGGACGCGGTTAGGGGCAAAAAGTTTAGTAAAATGGAATGCTCTTGGCTTCAAAACTCATATGTGATGGTTTTCACGCCAAAGATAGGCTTCACCTCGAGGGTGGTATTAGTTCCGGGATTGATGTGGACGGACTAATATACGAGTATCTATTCGAGACGTGCTAGCCTAGTGCTCCATGGTTCCGTTCTTAAGTAATGAAAATGATTGGTTAGGTCTGTGACTCGCCAGTAATATAAAGACCATTAAAGAAAAAGTAAGAATACGAGTTTAAAAAATCTAACTCTTGTGAAATTCTCATCCATGAATTATCTATATATTAATTTTTGAAGTAAATAAATAATATATTTAAGGGTTTTTTAATTGTAGACACAAAAGCTTTATTTTTTTGGTTTTGACCTCTTTTGATGTTGGGGTTTAACAAAAAGGTTTCTTTACCCGGTTAAAGTAAATTTGGTTTCGAAATGCGTAAGGGCAATTGACTTTATCAAGATACATATGGCTCTACCGCACGTGTTTATTTTTATATACGTTTTGAGTTTGTCTACGTTTCAACGTAAATTCTGTTTGGAGTCATGTGAAATATAATACGTTTTTGATCATCGGTATAAGTTCTAATTACTCTGCGTTTCAATATAATTTTAGTTCGGAAAAGAGTTGGGTCGATTGTCGTTTATACACTATCTAGCCGCATATGTCGCTGCGGTAACGCGCGACGGGTAAAATGCCTAGTTTACTTTATTTAGGAAATAGGAATGACATAAATGGATCTAGGAACCAGGAAGTACGTATTTGCATCTAGGAACTTTAAATTTTGTTTGTAGATTTTCATGCAAACTTGCATAATTACGAAGACAAAGGGCAGAGTATGCGACTTAACCAATAATAAAAGGACCATTTTTGTATTTAATCCAAATCTCCCTTATAAAGCGTCTAGGGTTTGTTACTACTACATCAGCATATCCAAAATGGCGAACACACTGCAACTCAAACTCAGAGGCATCTTCTTCTCCGACGGCTCGCCGGAGAATTCCACCACCACCGCCGGCGACATCTTCTCCGGCATCACCTCCGCCGTAACCACCTTCTTCCACTACCTCATCACCCTATTCAACCAAAAACTCCCGCCGGAGACACGTGACGACCAAATCCACCGCTTTCTCGACGGTGCCACACCCTACCTCATCGTCGCCGGAGTCGTGATCACGTGCCTGTGCTGCTGGAGCTGCATACTCTCCTGCATTATCTGCATCGTCGTCGAATTGTTCAACGTTGTTTGCTGGTTTTTCCGGTGTGTTTTCCGGTGTATTCGGTGTATCGTCGTTGGAATCTTCAAAGGTGTGAGTTCGGTGTTCCGGTGTGTTCGTTGGTGAATAAAACTAGTTTTACTCCTCGCGCTTTGCGGCGAGTAAAGTGTGGTCGCGCTTTGCGGCGAGGAAAGTGTGGTCGAGTTCTGATAATACCAAAATACAACCAAAATATCACAAAACTGAATATCAATACAGATTTTTGTAATACCAAAATACAAGCAAAATATCATAAAAGTAAACATCAATACAGATTCTGCCTACAAAAATACAACCAATAATGTTGTTCGCTAACAGGCGAGTTTGTCATGGTACCGCAACAGTAATCACTTGCTATAGCGTACGACATCAAAATTTAATTGAATTGAATAAATACACTAATAAAATATAATATTAAATATTGGATCGGTAAAGAGAGAAAAAATAGAAAAGGAATCATGGTTGGCTAGATGTACAAACTTAAAACTTAGAAAAACTAAATGGTTACTTTTAAATAGCAACAAAGTTAGGTGGTCAAAATGCAAAAGAGCAAAAGTTGCCAGTAGCTCGCAAGTTATAATTAATAATGGTGCCAATATAACCTAATTAATCATTCTATGTTTCTGAGTTTATTTAAATAGAAAAAAAAAGGAAAATGAAATGAAAAAAATTAGTACTTATTTTTCAAAGTTATTTTTAAATGGAAAAAAATTAAAGAAAGAAAAATGAAAGTTAAAATCATATCCTTCCGAATCGCAAGTAAATGAAAAGAAAAAAAAAGAAACAAAAGTACAAAAAAGAAAAGAAAAAATTAAAGGAAGGAAAATGAAAGTTAAAATCATATCCTTCCGAATCGCAAGAAAATAAAAAGAAAAAAAAAAGAAAGAAAGGTACAAAAAAGAAGAGAAAATAAAATAAAGGAAAAGAAAATGTTTCATTTCGTTTTTTTCGTTAAGTAAACTCGGGAACATAACGTTAAAGGGATGGAATAGTGGGACCGAAATAATTAAATCAAACAAGAATATAATGATTCGGTAATTTTATAAAGAATATAAACAAACCGAATCGAATCGAACGCCGGTCCGCTCGAACTCGGTTCGTTTACAAAACAAACAGCTCAGTTCGGTTTGAATTTACTAATTCGAGCGAAAAATGTTCGCTCGAACTCGGTTCGTTTTATAATCGAGCTCTCGGTTTGGCTTGGTTTCATATTACAATTTAGAACAAAACTCAATCGAAATCTAAGAGATAAATAAAACATACAAAATAAGTACAACCAAATCGAAATCTAAGAGATAAATAACATTTTAACTTGAACCGGAATAAATCACGGTAAAATCCACTTCCACCACCGCCACTGCGATCATTTTCACATACACTATACCCGCTTTTCCTTTTTGACCATCAAACAACCTTGCCCATTCACTACAAATATGGTAACGTGATAAATCTAACCACGAGAAGGGAATCAATCAAAAGAAGACAACGACGATGAGTGACAGAGACGCCAATTTGATGACTCGGTCGCTCTCTTAATCGGCGATTATGCCAAAAATCCTATCTTGTAAATTACATCTTCGTGAAATAGAGAAAGCCTTCAAAGCCCATCTACACACTCCAGCTGCCTCCTTTTGAGCTAGTCAAGCAGGCAACACGGACTGGATGGGAGCGGTGACGGAGTCCGTGATTTAGGGGAACCGGGAACAACCGAACAGGAAAGGAAATTGGTAATGTGGTGACTTGCTACATTAGGGCCTTTAAGGATTTTAGATTTAGGGTTGTTGACACTTGATGACTTGACTATTTAAGTTTAAAAATTAAAAATGACCAACGATAAAGTGGTAAATAATTAAAATGATAATGTGGTAAAGAAATAAATAAACTAACATATTAAATATACATAATACATAAAAATTATAGTTAAAAATAATTTTGAGCGAAACCGAGCGAGCAATGAACGAGCTTACCTTTGCTCGTGCTCTGTTCGTTTACAACCAAGCTAAAATCGAACAAGCAACTTTTCAAACATTTTTCAAACGAGTTGCGAGCGAGCTTCAAACGTCGAACTATTTGAACAACCCTAAATTTAATTTACACAAACTCGTTAAAAAACGAGACTGAAACATCTGTTGAACTTAAGAAAATATTAACCATCCTAACTCTAAATATTTTTACCACAACACACAACCCACCTACCCCTCCTCCTTCTTATCTAACCTAGTTAATTATAAAATAAAATGACCCCAAAAAGCTCATCGTGATCATGAAATAGGAGGGTGGCTGCCCGCCTGCCCGAAATTGGTGTTGGGTGGATTCGTCGGCAGTTGAAGACAATAGTTTTGATTTATATGTTTTGTTTTTTTAAAAAGAGTAAAATATTCAATTTAAAAAAACTAAGAACAATATTTTACTTCTATTTGACCAAAAGACGTAAAGTGTCACAAACTTATTACAAAACATGATTCGTGTAGATTTTAAAGTTTTAACGAAACCTGCAAGTTACTGTAAACCTAAAAAAAGAAATATGTAATTTACTTTACATGTAATTAATGTTATAACTTTTTTCATGGATAAGATTTTAAACTTGTTACTCTACCAATTTTACTCCACCTAATTCAAACCACAAGTTTTTTTTTTGAACGGCACGTAATTCCATCTATATAAAAGCTGAACTACCAAGACGCTAGAACAGAGAGAGTTACAACATCATTTGAGTTACATCAAAATTACACCAACCTTGCTAACATATGCTAGATAATCAAGCTCAATATTTTATCCATCAAAACGAGTTAACCTTAACGTTCTCCACCATCTAATCCGTATCCGGTGACACATTGTGTAAAATAAAATCGTTCCTTGTTTTCCAAATGAACCACAAAACTGCTGCACATACACAACCCCAGATCATCTTGATTCGCCGGAAGAAGATGGATGCGTTCCAAAAGCTCTCGAACCGATCCGGCAGGTGCGAAAGCCCGACCACACCATTTTAGGATCCATTTAAACCACAAGTATTTTGCAACTACATACCTAGATGCAAGGTTGCCCTTCAATGAGTATCTTCAGTCTTCACTTTCTTTGTTTTATTTAATTTTATTTGTTTTACTGTTGATGTTGTTGTTAGTACTCTATTCTTGTTATATAATTAAAGTATGATGTTTTATAAAAGTTAGATATACCGTTTTGATATTTACTTTATAGCTTACTTATTTTTATCAACGTTTTAACGATAATTTTTTTCTAACTTCAAGTTGTCGGAACGAATGAGTGAATATTAAGGTCAAGTCATTGAAACCAAATATATTACAAAACTTAACATCCTGTTGCAACGCACCAGCGCGGGGTTCAACTATCAATGATATATATGTGTTTCTTTAACCTTCTAAGAGAAGCAACCTAGCTTGCTTACTTTAATACAAATTGGTACGGATATGAAATGAAAATGAATTTGATGAAGACTTGAAAACTTTTCACAAAGCAAAAGCCAAAGCCGAAGAAAGTGGTGCGCCATTAATGTCAAGATCTAATATATTACCAAAACCATCTAAATTGTTAAATACTTTAATAATAACTAGTTTAAAGCTTCTATTACGGGATACACAACATTTAGTTTTGTAATTTTAAATGTATATATACTTGGGCATTTTATATCAAATTTGATAAAAAAAATTATGGGAAACTCAGAACACACTTACAAGTTTTATTTGCTTTTTACAATGTCCTTATAAATTAGATTATAAATAATAATAATAATAATAATAATAATATAAGAACTAATATGTCATTTAATAAATAACATATACACACTAATTTTCAACCTAGTTATGCATCATGGGTTGTACCATTTGTTTTGTAAGTTGTACTCGTCTTTTGTTTTTGTTTACTTTAATATTTAATTTTTTTTTATTTTAACCCAATACTTTTACATAATTTACAAATTAACGTCAATATTTTTTTATTTTCAACTTTGTTCCCTATACTTTTTATATTTCTAAAAAAAATTTCATTTTACGTTTCGGTCAAATTTTTCGAGTTAACACACTGCAGCGTGTGTGTGTGTGTTGAAGGTTTTTACGTTAATTTTTTTCCCGTCACCCGTCGCAAAGTGCTAGTCCTAGATCGACTTACTTATCGTTTATATGTTTTGCGTTTCGCTTGTGTGGTTTAACGTTTTAACGTCTACATTTCATTTGATTTTATTTTTTTCGTCTTTTATTTATTTTTTTATAGAGTTAATTTCAATTTTGCTCCCTGAGGTTTGACTAAAGTAACTCTTTTTCTTTAAAATATTAAATCATCAATTTACCACAACTAATAAAACTTTTGGATTGAAATTGAAACAACTTATGAAACTTTTGGAGGTAAATTAATGTTTTTAATCTTTTGGAGGAAAATAGTTAATTATTTTTAACATATCTTAGAGGAGTAAAATTAAACTTAACTTTTTTTTTCATAAGATCTTTTTCAGTATCGATGGTCACTAGTGGTTGTGTGCCATTGGTGTTATTTGTCATGATTTTACGCCTCTCACTGCAACACGGTGGACATAATACTAGTTATATCATAAATATCAAATTCTTACATTTTAAAAATCTCCATTGTCTTAATTAAATTAGTCAAGTGGAATATCAATTTTGTCCACCTTAAATGTATTATATAATGTATAAATAACGAATGTTAAGTTGATTTTTGTATTATTATATAACTATAATTAGTGGCTTATGCCCGTAAGTTATAACAACTCTCGTACAAAAGCATTGTATTTTAAAATTTATCAAAAAATCTTTAACATTTACTATAAAGATTAATAAAATTAAAAATAAAAAACATAACCATTACCCCCAGTCATATCAAGGAAAAAGAAAAACATGCTGCAGAAAGAAGAAAAAAAAAGTTTTTTATGCGATTATTTAATATCTGATTTAGGCCCTCACCAACTGCATGATCAAAAGCATAAAAGTTGCTACAAACCTAAAGAAAGTAATTACTCTGTAATTTACTCTATAATTAATATGTTTCAGCTTTTATCATAGTTTACTTTTTTTTAAACAAAGATATTTCCCTGCAATTATTACTTCATTTTTTTTAACGGCAGACATATTGTTAGTAGGTTAGTAACACCAAGTTAGTAATTATGTTCATTTCAGAGATTAAACACACGACTTTCAAAAGAAGCACGGTTTCTCACCTTCCCTTGGACCATTAAACCAAATTATCATTCGCAATAATTACTTCACTTAATCCACACAAGAAATTCACAACAATCCTTCATAAGTAAGGCTCGAACTTTTAACCTCACCCTCATTATGATCATTTAATTAATCAAATTACAAAATACCCTTTTCATATTCGTTTTTTTATTAAACGAAACAACATAAACAAACTTTCCATTAAACTGTTATTTGTTAAACGTACGATTTATTTACAACCTTAGTTTTTAGGTTATTTAGCTTTTCACCTATAAATCAACCAAATATTAATCCACATGCAAATTCATCTATCAATGTTTCTTAGCTCAAGTGGTTAAAATGAGATACACAAGACAATTATAATGAGTAGGTCTTGAGTTTATGTCTCGCTAATTTGAGTAAAATGCTAAGGGTTGATCCCAGAGGTTTTAACAGTTAGGGGCGCGGTCCCAATTAAAAAATGTATTATATATGGGCCCGATTAAAATGACACACATCTATCGAAACAGTATCATACATTTACTTTTTTAGGAAAAAATCAAGCATAATCTGCTGCCGGTATATATGACGACCAAGAGTAAAAACACAACTACAAGCAACACTTGATATGAACTCACATAACCCAAAAGATGCTTAACAAAGTATACAAAAATAAAAACACTTAAAACACTTAAACACCACTAATCATCAGTAAACAAAATTATTAGGCTTACCACGAAGGCTACGAAAATACCCTCTAGGGTTTCCTTCAAACGCATCCCTCGGTATCTTTACCAACGGTTTACCCGGTGCTTTCATCATGTTTCTCGACGATCGTACTCCACAACATAAACACGAACCAACACACCGCAAAACCGAACACACACCGTCGAATACTCCAACAACAACACACCGAACACACGCGAAAACACACCCGAAAACCGAACACACAACGTTGAACAATCCGACGACGATACAGCTAACGCAGGGGAATATGCAGCACCAGCAGCACAGGCACGTGATCACGACTCCGGCGACGATGAGATAGGGTGTGGCGCCGTCGAGAAAGCGGCTGATTTGTTCGTCACGTGTCTCCGGCGGGAGTTTTTGGTTGAATAGGTTGATGAGGTAGTTGAAGAAGGTGGTTATGGCGGAGGTGATGGCGGAGGTGATGTCGGAGAAGATGTCGCCGGCGGTGGTGGTGGGATTCTCCGGCGAGTCGTCGGAGAAGAAGATGCCTCTGGGTTTGAGTTGCGGTGAGAGTGTGGTGGTCGCCATTTTGGTCAGTGGTAAGTGGTAACAAACATAGAGGGTTTAATAAGATTTAGAGTTAATTAAATGAAAGATCCTTATGGTTTGGTCTGTTTTTACTTTTAGTCATCAGGTTTGAAAAACTACAAGATCGGTTCAAACGTTTGTTAAAACGTAACACAAATGGTCCCTATCATGAATGGCCGTTATATTTTTCCGTTAAACTTTCTAAAATGACTAAAATACCCTTCTTTTTAAAATAAACTCATTAAATTGGAATTTATGTAGGTGGGACCCACCACTACCATTAAACTCACCTCTAAACTTCTTCCCTCTCTAACCACACACACGCACGCACGCAAGCACGCACGCACGCATGTACGCGCGCGCGCACACACACACGAAATTTGTTAGAACTGAAATTGAATTTAGAAGGAATCGCATTTGGAATTCAATATTTTTCAAAAGATTTGAAATTCAAGATAATTGGAATCAATTTAGTGAATTTAAATTCCAAATATATTTTTAGTGACAAAACACTTATAAAGTAATTTGAATTTATCACCAATTGCAAACCGTCACCACCTCAATCACCACCAACATCGCCGCTACATACCATCGACTGGCGCCACCATCACCGCTAACAATCGACCGCGACCACCAACTGCGCCCGTTGCCGATAACCGGTCGTACCCTACCGCCGCCACCAACCGATCATGCCTGCCGTCGAAAAAAGACAGTCGCTATCGAGCGCGTCTAAAACCGACGTGGTTCAGCGACGACGGTCTGTAGTTGGCTACGGGCGTGGTCGGTGGAGACAGGAGTTTGTAGGCGGCAGGGTGTGGTTAACTGCAACTATTGATTGTCGACAACAGTTATGGCATGATCGGTTGTCAGCGAGTCTGGGTTGTCGGGGGGTAGGGCGACAAGCGAGCAGTGAGTGGGGCGTCAAATGAATAATTTTAGGTGATCGATGGAAATCGAATGTCATGGGCAACGACAACCGCAGTCGGAGGTGGCAGGCGGCGACAATTAGGGGTGGCGCCCGGGCGGTGACGGTCGGATGCGTGCGGCCGGAAATCAAGCTGTGGCGTCAACGGTCGCGATCGGCGGCGGGGAAGCGGCAGTCGGGCGGCGGTAGGAGGCAGTCGAGCGAGGGTAGGTGGCGTTGGCAGGCAACGATCTGGTAGATCGGCGATCAGGGTCGAAGAAGTCAGGGGGCGGCGGCGGCCGGGGTCTGCCGAAGTCGGGCGGCTGTGGCGGGGGTGGGGGCGACTGGGTTCGGCGGGGGCGGTCAGGGTCGGCAGTCGTGGGCGTCGTCATCGTGGTCGGTGGCGGGCGGCAGCAGCCAGGGTCGGCCGCAGTCGGGTTGCAGCGGTGGGGTCGATGACCTGGGTTGGCGGCCGGCGATCGGGGTCGGCAGCAATCGTGGGCGTCGTCGTCGTGGTCGCGCGGCAGCGGTCGGGGTCGACAACGGTCGGTGTCGGGATAGGCATCGGTGGTAGGCGTGGAAATCGGCGGCAGGCGGCAGCTGGCAGCGGTCGGGGGCATTGGCCAGCGGTCGGTGGCAATCGATGAGGTCGGCAAGGGTCGTTGGTAGTGTTGGTTGGCGGTGAGCGGGGGTGGTGGCGGTCGATGGAGGAAGCGGAGGTCAGTGGAATTTGAAATCTTTTAAAATTTGGAAGGATTTTAAAATCCTTCATTTGAAAGAATTTGAGGGAATTAATTACAATTTCAATTCCAATTATTTTCGCTACTTAACATGTTAATAATTGAATTCAAATTCCAATTCTAACAAATTTTTACCAACCGAACACAATGGCTAATGGATTTCAAATTTCAATTACATCAAATTTCATTGAATTTCTGCATAACAAAGCCCTCTAAGTTTGTTTTAAAAAGTTTTTTTTTTGTTTAACACTGGGTTACAACCTAAACGGCTCTAGGAATTGCTGCAAAATTTTAATAAGAGTTAATTACATAAATGATCATTGTGGTTTATTCAAAATAACAGGTTTGAGTATTGAGGGTTTTTTATAACATGTTAGTGTATTGTGTTTTTAATTTTGTAACAAGTTAATGTATTAAGATTAACAGACGTTAGTTTTTCTGTTTAATTTGAATAAAATGACTTAAATACTTTTTGATGGACTATTTTTGTAACTATATCTTTCTCTTATAATCAAGGGACCATTTGTGTAATTAACTACAAAATAAAAAATTAAAAAATCAACCCCAACCACACCCATCGTCCCCTACCTCCCATTTCAGACCAATACCCCTAATTAATCAACCCCCACCGCTGCCCCCGCAATCGTTGTCGCCCACCATCGCCGCCACCCTCCATCGCTGTCACCCATCGTATCCCTCACATCATCCTCACCACCACCATCGTCTTCAATCCCAAAGCTTCTAAAATTCAAATTGGAGATTCTTGATTTTAGGGATTGTAGATAGAGCTTTGAGCCGAAGATCTAAACCAGTGACACTGGTGGTTCGATGGAGATGAATCGAGGATGGATGGTTCGGTGTGGTGATGATGTGATGGTGGTGATGGTAAGATGGTTGTGACGATGCTATGATGGTGAGATGGTGGTGATGATTATGAAGATGGTGTTGATCGTGCTGTTGTTGTTTCATTAACGACCTGAAGACGAAGGTGGTTGTGAAGACGTTGTGATGGTGTTGTGGTCGGGGTGGTGGACGGTGGCGGTGGCCGGCTTGATTTTGGAAATAAAGGGTAGTTCAATAGATACATACATACACACACATATACATATATATGTGTGTGTATGTTTTTAGTTACCCAAACAATCCCTTTTTTATATTAAATGATGCAAACAGTCCCTTTAAGTTACATTTGTGGTCCCTGTAAAATGAAAAGACAAAAATGTCCTTAGATTTAACATAGAAACTAACGTCTGTTAGTATTAATACTTTAACTCGTTACAAAATTAAAAACACAATACACTAACCTGTTATAAAAATCTTAATACTCAAACTTGTTATTTTAAATAAACAACATGGACTATTTATGTAATAAACTCTTTTAATAAAAAAGTTAGACGTCGTATGTCAAGAACTAAAATATTATAAGGGATAGCTTCGATGACCTCGACCCCTATAATTATGTGTTGGGATTTACTTTGTGACATGGTAGGCAAACGAAATTTATGCATTTGCAATTTTCAATATCCAAAATCATTACAACAATGCAAATTGAGGGTTGAATACTTTTGAATTATACTATAACTCATTTCATGCCACCGATCGCGCCTAAAAAGTAATTTTAAACAGATTAGCATGTCAACCTCATCAACTTACGATAAAATAATAGAGTTAATCATAGTGATGGTCTTTTTTGTTTGCGTCTTTTTTACACGTTTAGCCTTCATCTTTTTTACATCTTTTGGTGCTGTTTGTTTTTTCTGCAGCAAAACGTCTACAGTCTGCGGATCATATCTTTAGACATCTGCAGGAGAAGAGGTGGACAAAACGTCTGCAGTTTGCAAGAAAAAGAATGTTTGTTTTTTAACGTCTGCAACATTATTATTATTATTATTATTATTATTATTATTATTATTATTATTATTATTATTATAAACCAAACCCTACATTTCCCAATTATTATTATTATTATTATTATTATTATTATTCTTGTTGTTGTTGTTGTTGTTATAAACCAAACCCCATCTTTTCCAATTGCCACTTTCCCAATCCCCACTTTCCCAATCCCCACTGTCTTCATCTTCATCTTCATCCATCATCTTCATCTTCATCTTCATCCATCATCTTTATCCATCATCACTGTCTTCATCCATCATCCATCATCCATCATCTTCGTCTTCATCTATCATCTCCACTGTCGCGAGCCCAAATCACCGACGAGAACGGCACCACCATTTGGAGAACGGGTTTTCCGGTGAGAACGACGAGAACCACCGCACCACCGCACCACCACACCACGACCCTCTGGTTAGAACGGCGACGAATCAGTTGAAGATGTCGATGGTGATGGTGATGATTACGGTGGCGAAGGTCCACTAGACCAGTGGACGGCGTCACGCGTTGTCCAAGGTTCACTGTGAAGATGGTGGAGTGGTGTTGTGGCAACGTTGGATGCGGTGGTGGTGTGCCGACGGTAGTGGTATTGGGCGTTGGTGGTACTGGAATGATGTTTGTTGTGAAGAGAAGAGGTTTGAAGATTGTAAAAGTGATAAGCCATGTTTGCACCAAGAAGATCTCACGCAGACATTTTTTAATAAAACGTCTGCGAAAAAATAAACGCACTGCAGAACCTTATGTCTGCGCGTGGTTTGCGCGACGCAGATATAAGAGGTCATGCAGACCTTTTTGTGAAAAACAAACACCACCTTAGTCTTCACCTTTTATAAAAGCGGAAATTTCGTAGAAATATAACCAACTTTTATAATTGTTTCAGTTAAGTCACTCAAATTTTTTTTGGCCTGATTTGATCACTCAACTTGTAAGAAATGTATTAATCCTATATATTTTACCTGTCTAACATGTTAAAATGTTTTTTTATTTGTTGACTTGAAATTAACAATTATTAATTAACAAAGTTTATCTTCCAAATTTGATCGAGTTTTCCAGAAAAAAAAAAGAAATTTTAAAAAATATGGGTTTTCAAGAGAAATCATTGAACTCGAAAAACAGTAGGTTTCAAAAAAAATTCAAATCAAACTTTTTCCAAAACAAACTTGAACAACAAGTTAGGAGAATTTCTAACATTTGTTAAATTTTTTTTTTCCAATTCATCCGATTTATAAACCAAACAAATCCAATAAATAAATATCCAAAAGTAATAAACAAATTCCAAAATTCATAAAATTATTTATTGAATTAGTTTAGTTTATGAATTGGATGAATCGAATGAATTTAAATTGTTTTTTAACCAACTATTCGAAATTTTCTTTTTATCCTGCTGTTAAAGTTTGTTTTTGGAAAAGTTCGAATTTAACTTCTTTTTTGGAACCTACTGTTGTTCGAGATGGATAATTTGTTTTGAAAAATCATATATTTTAAGTTAACATTGGTCCTTTTTTTGGGGAAAACTTGAGCGATCTTCTTCTTTTTTTATTAGAAAAACGTTGTTTTAATTTAATAAATGTTAATTTTAAGTCAACAATATTAGAAGAAGAGAAAGGAGACTAAAAAACACTTTAACCTGTTAAAAATATAAAATATATAAGATTAACACATTTTTTACAAGTTGAATGATTAAAACAAGACAAAAAAAATTTAAATAACTTAATTGGAACGAATGTAAAAGTTAATTATATTTTTATGAAGTTTTCCTTTTATAAAATTACATTTATAGTTTTAACTCCTGATTCAACCATAATATAGATGATGTTGAAATGAATGATATTAACAACTATTTTGTTAAAGTCTACATTAAATCAAATGAAAAAATGTCATAAAATAGTAAGCAAGTTTCAGAAATGTTCTAATTTAATTACTCATACATGTTTTTCTCAAATCGAACCACTAAACAATCAAATCGAGTCATCATAGAATTTTCTTATATCAGAAAAGTGACTGAGTAGAAGACTTGGAGGTCAAAACTTTCAATATATGAAATTATATTAAAAAAAAAAAAAAAACATGTTAATTATGAAAAAAATTAAATAAAAAAGTTTCTAAATTTACGTTACCGTTCCACATCAGCATCAAAAGAAAAAAAAATGTTCTAATCGAAACAAAAAGTATAAAATGCTAAAACATATGTTAAGACTTTTATTTTATATAAAACATAAAAACTGAATGACCTAACTGAAACATTTTTAAAACTTAAGTTATCTGATTAAAATAATTTTAATAGTTTTTTACTATTTTATAAAATTACTCATTTTACTATTTTAAAGTATTGACTAACCCACCACTCCATTTTCCTCGGGAATCATTTCCTCCATTAAATACCAATCTTATCCCCTATTCCGGTAAATCAGGCGGCTCAACAATGAAAACAATTTTGTGGGGAATTTGCAGAATTCTCAACTTTTATAAGTTATAAATATTTGAATAATTCTTTAGATAATTCCGGTAAATCATTTCTCATGTATTTATTTAAGTGATTTTTAGATTTTAATAATCTCAACTTTTATTTATTAGCCGAGATTATTCTCAACTCAAAAATTGTTTATAGATACCGACAACTTTAAGTTTATTTTCCTCCAACGATCATTTACTAACAAATAGTTAACACCGTTAGTTTTCTGGTGACGTGGACTACTTATATGGTCAAAACACTAAGCTAAAAGTTGAAATCAACCATCACGTCCATCTATTTGAAACTTCTGCACCTTAAAACCCGTCAATATTTACCTCTTGATTTAAACCACTTGACTCGTTAAAGGTAGATTTCAAGTGACGATGAAAACTAGACACAAAAAAAAAAAACGAATGTAATTGAGGTTGGGCAGCGACGGAGGCTAGAAAAAGGTGGTAAGGACTAATGATCGTGATATTTCATATATTTTTTTTCTATTGTATTTGCTCCAAACACCATCTAAGGCGAGTCTACTCGTCTTCTCCGATGAAGTAAATGCAAACACATCATATTCAGTGGCGGAGCTTGAACCAAAGCTGAGAAGGGGGGGGGGGGCAGACTCTATATTTATTAAAAAAATTTCACTACCGGACAAAAAATTTACACTATCAAACCGAAAACTTACACTACTGACGAAAAAAAGAAAAGGACGGAACAAAAAAGCTTCGCCCCTGATCATATCACGCGAACTTAATTATTAGTTTATTCCATAAACTAATGGGTGTGTGACATAGTCATATCAAGACGAATAGAAAAGATATTATTCCTTAGATGGTTATGATAATCAAAGCTATAGACTTAAGAAGTTAAAAGTAGAATTATAGGTTGTGTTAGCTAAACTTCTGAAAAATTGTAAATAAAAAAGGACATACAATTTGCAATTTCTATAAATTAATTTCATTAACTAGAATATAACCTCTAAAAGATTAAGTATGATTTCCATATATATAATCATAAACTTAAGAAACGTTCTTCTTTCTTTTTTAATTTATCTTTCTCGAGTATGTATAGTATAAATCCATATTTGTTTATAAATCTACAATATGTTTTATGGTTTTTTCTGTTATGAATGGTGTGGACGGCGTTCAAGAGATAATTAAATTAGTTGTAGATTGATTTGTATTTGTAATAATTAATTTTCTACGTGAAATTGCATCAATAAACTATAAGGACTGCTAGTATTGTTTTGTTTTAATATAACTATAAACTTACTGCCAAATATGTTATGAATATCTAGGGGGGCCTAACATAATTGAATGTGTGGTACCCTCAAATATGACATCATTCGTGTTATAAGGTCCTGATATAAAGACATATCACATTATAAATTGACAAGACTTATACATTTTGTATAGTATTATACGCAGCGTATAAGGTCGGAGACACTAAAAAAAAAAAAAAATTCAGATGTGGGGGGGGGGGTTGTTAGAGGGCTATACGCCCTATATAGCCCTATATGACACATACAAGGCTATACGACGCGTATAACAAATTTCAATACCGACTACGAGGAAAAATTCAGGAGGCTATCAAAGGGGTTATACGCCACATATAGAACTATACGACACGTATAATGCTATACGACCCGTGTAAAAATCTGAGTGTTTAGTTATAATTAAGGAGTGTCATATTAACAAGTCACATATTATATTGCCTCAATTATTTTAAGAGTACATAATTGATTATTGAGTGTGGTCCCATGGAAGACTTCGTTCCTCAAAGACTGTTACTTTACTAATTCTATATTTTAAAGTCATTGTTCATAGTTTCCCTCTTTGTAATGTTTGAGATTATATTTCTCTAACTAATCAAATAACAATAACAACTATACCATGGGTCACCTGATACCCATAGAATTCTTTTTCATAGCTATGTATTTGTTTGAATCCCAAACGACCACAATAAATTTTGACAACGAAATTCATAAAAACTTTCCATAACCAACGAAACTTTAAAAGTTAATATATCTAGGTAATACAAACCTACTTTAACTCAGTAAATTGTACTATTGCTCATATTTGTTATAACTTATAAACTCAATAAACAAAACGAACTAAATTCAAATAATTTAGCCATTTTATTATAACTTATTTTTGACACTCTCGCCCCCCTTAAGGCCGCCCTTACATAGATGAAATAAATTATAATTGGCTAGGATTTTTTTTCTTTTCATATTGATGCATTTATGGATCAAATGGACTTACTCTTTCCCTTTTGTAAATACGTGTTTTGTGGAATACTCATAATTTGATTTGTCTTATATTGTATTTTAATTTTATATGTACTAGGATTTATTTAAACTGTTTCAATGAATAGTTTAAGCATTACTATAATCCAATGATAAAAATACATATGTTCATTATAAAAATTATGTTAGGTTCAAGTCTCACTTGAAATATAAAATAGATTTAGCTGTGTAGTAGAGTCGGATTATGATGAGTTGTTAAAACAATTTAAATTAATTTCAATATGCATTAATGGAAATTTAAGAAGTAACTAATACAACTTTAATCATTTAAAAACCTAACTAATATATTATATCTTATTCTTCAAGTATATAAAACATAATGATGGCACGGGTTTAGGAGTCTTGACTATGGCGCACTAACATTTTTCCATTTGATTTGCTTTGTAAAATGTTTATAGTCCTCATTATATCTCATTTTTAAAGCAAAACCGTACCAATAAATTGTATTAAAATAAGAAAGCATGGTTATCTTTAATTATATCACAATAGATATAACATATAAATCTTGGGCTTTGGTCTTATAATCACTATTAAGTCTGATCATGGCGGGCAAACTTCTTTTTATTAGCGTCATTCTTTGAATACGTGTGATGAATCCAAATGATTTACCTGTATTACATATAAAATCAGAAATCAATATTTAGTAATGCTATATAAATTTTACGGATCAATTAGACCAAGGTATCTAAGGGGCTAAATACAAAAAAAGGGTAAAAAAAATTGTCTCAAACGGCTATATACCCTTAAAACGGCTAGTTTTTTGATTTGGTGAAAAAATAGTAATAACCGGGTCCGAGTCGGGTACTGTCTTGGTTTAAAATAAGTAACCAGATATGACCTTGCGGGTTTGAATGGTTGAAACCGGGTGTATGGATCAGGTATATTGGGTTGGGTCCATACCTCGATTTTTCCCACATCTACACTTAAGGGGCTGTTTGATGGAAAAGTCTCGGTCAGCAGGGGCTGACCGAGTAAGAGGCTTCTCCAAAACTGACCGGGTAAGAGTTCAGAATAGGCATGGATCAGCAAAGGCTGACCGGGTCAGAAGCAAGTCGGGGGAATCAAACATGCTGACCAGCCTCTACGTCTGATCGAGCCAGTGGGTCAGACGGGTCAGAAGCAAATCAAACAGCCCTAACTCCACCAAAGCTAGTGATGGATTCACCATTTCACCTTGCTACCATGACTCCATGAGACAGGTCTTGTAGGCCCACAAAATTTGCAATACAAACTTTTTAGTTTATGAAAGCATTTTTTAAGAGATTAAATTCGCCCTCTCTCTTTAATTTTTGATATACTCTGCCCCTGGAAATGTGAAATCAAAGAAAAGTCTCAAATTAAAATTCCAATAAAACAGCCCAATAGTTTTGCCCATTAAGCAGGTGTTATTAAGCTCCCTAGTTGGCTAATTTTAAGACTTAAAAAGTTAAATATCAAAGATTTAAAAAAAATTGAATAGAAGCTTTTGAAGACGAGACGTGATTTATACATAATTGTTTATTTGTATATAAATTTTACTGGTCACTTGACCTCAGTATCTAGCATACTACTTTTAAACTGTTTGTGTTTCTGAGTTTTCTTAAACAGAGAAATAAAATAAAACTCTAAAATATGTGTATACTAAAGTTTTTTTAATGTAAAAAAATGTAAAGACAATAAGTTTTCTACCAAATACAATTATAAGACTCTATAGTTTACTCTTATCACATTTCATCCGCTTATCTTGGTAGAAGATTATAGTCAAAAACCTATTGGACCAATACCAATATTAGATCTTTTAAAAACTTAGTGATCGTCGATGGTGAGTTGGTCCCACTTCTTTAATAGTTGTTTGTATAATATGTTTAATTATAAAATTAATTGGGTTATATTTGTTATTTTTAAAAAATATAACCTATAAACTTAATGGCCATCTATGTTAAGGGGACTACCGTTGTTATCTTTTGACACACTATTAGGACCATGACTGTAATTTTAAAAATTTGAAACCATAAATTGAACATTTCACAGATACTATCTTTGTAATTAACTTTAATAAAATTTGAAAAAATCAAATATAAGCTTAAAACGAAGTGAAGAAGATATCTGGTGAGAGATCGTTGAAAAGGCTATGAGTGCTACATGAAAGAAGATTTGTGATAGATCAAGAATGAACCGTTTGATATGACTCACTGTGAAAGATTCATGGCTGAACTATGAAGACAAGTCAATGAAGATGAACATCAATAGTATGATTGTGATTATCATGATAGACGTGATGTTGCCAAAATCAAATGAGTTAAAGAAGCGAATGGTTTATGTGACCAAGGAGCAGATCAAAAGAAAGGATGTGAAAGCAAGAGACCAAGGATTATGTTAAAAGAGCTACAGGTCTTGTTGGGGATTCAACATCAAGGTGGTACATGACTCAAGATTATATGGGAGATCGATGAATATTTAATCTTGATTTTTGTACTTATCAAAGTCTTCTTTGGAAATTTCCAATTCTATTTCTTTTTCGTCAATCGGGGTGAGAGGGAGCTGCTTCGAGGAGGCTACACTCACTAGTTTTGTCTGAATCAAACTCTCCCCAAAGATGATCATATTACAGGAAAAGCATCACGTAGGCTTGTTACAATGTTCACCACCCAATAACCAATGTGGTCCCAAGGTAAGGAGTAACCAGTTACATCAAAAGATGCAGTCAATACAGCCTGAACCACACCTGTAACCCGAGTTAATTCACACAGTTTTAATAGAAATTGACTGGAGATTTGTTTGATAGGATAATTGATAGAGAATTTTTATTAATTTGTTTTCTTATTGTTACAAGTTAGAGGTAGCTTAGAAAACAAATTAACGTCAGCATAACTAATAGAGGTATATAATCTTTGTATAATGTGTTATGTGCGGTTTTTCATTTATAATAAATATTGAAGTCATGACTTAGAGTTATGAGTTATCATCAAATTCTAATGTTTTCTTGTGTTGCGTATAACTATGGCCAAAGATGAGAACAATGATTAAGATTTGTTCCCTTACAATCACAAAGTCTAAAACAAGATATTGACGTAATGTCCTTTAAAGTTTAAACTAATCAATATATCATCACATAACTAGCTAACAACTACATATTAAAATTTCTTATATGCAACAGAGTTAACAAAAAGTTCATCCAAGTTATGGCTCTAGTTCTCGTAATCATCATATTGAGTCTTCTACTCCTTCGAGTTCTCTTAACATTTATTCGTAAAGCATGGTGGACGCCGATCAGTATTCAGAAAACAATGAAATACCAAGGAATCGACAGTTTGCCTTACGAATTCCCTCATGGAAACACTCGCGTTATCTCTTCCATGAGAGACCAATCCATGAACCGCCCGATAGATATCATGTCACACGACATCTTTCCACGAATTCAGCCACACGTCCACTCGTGGATCAAAACCTATGGTAACATTTTCATGTTTCACCATGCATAAGCACTATTGATCATGTTGGAATATGTTATCAGTATTAGGGTTTATTAGTATAAGCCCATGAATCCAATTAAGTTTCTAGACTTACTTGTCTTAAGAATATGAATTTAGTCTTTTACGATCACACAATTTCACTTTCAATCATTTATGCATCTGCTTTTTGTGTTTTTAAGGGAAGAACTTTATCAATTGGCATGGTCCAGAAGCACAACATTTCATCACTGAACCGGAGCTCGTGAAAGAAGTTCTAAACAATCGTGATGGAGCGTACCCAAAGATGGATATGGTAGAGTAAGCAAAGAAGCTGTTAGGATGATCACTTATAACAAACGAAGGTGAAAAATGGGCAAAGGTTTGAAAACTAGCAAACCATACATTCCATGCTGAAAGCTTAAAGTGTAAACCATCATTTTCAATTCAAACTTGAGTTCATTTCATGTATTTTGATCAGAAACTTGAGTATCTTAAGCCCATGTGACAGAACATGATCCCCGAGATGAGCAGAAGCATCGAGATGGTGCTAGAGAGGTGGAGGGACTTTGAAGGTAAAGAAATCGACGTGCATAAAGAATTCGGGTTGGTGACTACTGAGGTGATATCAAGAACAACTTTTGGTAGTAGTTATGTTGAAGGGAAACATATATTTGAGATGGTGGCGAGATTAACCGCCATAACTGTTAGAAATGTGTACAAGTTATGGTTTCCAGGCATCAGGTAAGTAAACCATCAAGCCTTTGAATATGCATACTGGGGATTGATAACTATTATTGTTTTCAGTTTGATATTGAAGACAAAAGATGAAACAGAAGCCGAGAAGCTTGAAAAGGCGATAAAACAATCGATTCTAGACATTGTGAAGAAACAAAAGGAGAGTATAGACGAAGGGGTTGATGAGTTTGCAAGTGATTACCTTGGGGAGCTTGTGAAAATGGCTAATGATAGCAATGAAAGTAAGAGAATCACAGTGGAACAAATGATTAATGAGCTCAAAGCGATTTATGGGACGGGACATCTCACGACCACAAGCTTACTTTCGTGGACGTCGCGATTGATCAAGAATGGCAAGACAAAGTTAGAGAAGAAGTGATCGGATTATTTGGGCAGAAAACCCAACTTCAGATGGCATTGCAAGACTTAAAACAGTAAGAAATTGTTTGTTTTAATTGAATATATGTATTCTAGTCAGATAGAGGTAACGTCTCTCCTCTACAAGTAAGATATTACTGAGTATGTTTGTTTGTTTGTTTGCTTAATCCGTTTCGTATGGAGATGAACATGGTGATTAATGAGTCACTCAGGCTATATCCCCCTACGTTCAAACTGACAAGAAAAACTGAGAGGGAAATCAAACTGGGAAACCTTAATCTTCCAGCTAGACTGAATACTTTCATCCCGGTTCTCGCACTTCATCACAACTCAAAGATTTGGGGCAAGGATGTGCATTGTTTCAGACCCGAAAGATTCGCAAATGGGGTCGCCAAAGCTACCAAGAATAATGCTGCAGCTTTTCTTCCTTTTGGGATGGGGCCCCGGACTTGTGTTGGCTTAAATTTCACCACGAATGAAGCGAAAATTGCGCTTTCAATGATCTTGCAGCGTTATAGGTTCACCCTTTCGGATAATCATGTTCATAATCCGGCTGATGTGTTTATCCTTACTCCTAAGAATGGTGTTCTAGTGACCCGTCATCCTATATGAAAGATGATATGTTTCGTCTATTATCGTGTGTTAGAATAGTTATGTTTGTAAGATGTAATCGTGCTGAAGTGTTGATATTCAATAATAACAACTTGTGTGAAAGATAGAAACTCACAAAAATATTATTAAGATCTTAACATATTTGTGTTTCTTTACTAAGCATACTTATATTATACAAATGTTCCCAAGAGGACACTATAGTGGTAAGGTATATCCTTTTATCATAGAAGTCAAAGGTTTAAATCGATGCAATTTTAAATTTACTAATAAAAGTAGAATAGAAGTTAAAAATTAATAAATAAACTTATAATATATGGAGAGAGATAATCAATCTTGATATGTCACTATAATTTAAAATTTTAAAAAATCATTAAAATCAATGATTGAATCTAAACAAATACAATATAGTCCTTTTATCTTATATTACCACCAAAAATCACTATCAAGTTGATGTCAACGTTCATAGACTTTGGACCACAATAGCATAATGCATATTTTTTCCCCCAAACGGTAGAAGCAGGATCGCCTACACGACCGCCCGAGTACTCATAAACCGTCTTCATATAAACTGGCTGGTTATAACATGGTGGTTGAATCAATTAACTACATCATTGATCATACCAGACTTAAGGTTTTTATTTATTTTTCTCCTATAACATCTTAATTCATTTACCATTTCAGGTTTCGTATTTTATTTATATCAGACTAGATATTTATTAATACCGGAAATCCAAATCATAATATATAGTAAATCCAGTAATACAACCGGTTTGATTACTAGTCCGGTTATCAAAATATTGATTAAAGGGTGTTTCCTAGCAATGATTGTGAGCATGGATGGACCACCCAATGGTAACATCAAGCCCAGATCTCATATAATGCCTCCAATTTACGATCGTACATGTTTTATTAATAATATATGCAATCAAAGTCATAAGCCATAACTTTACTCAAATAATTTAAATCTTCGTAGACCAAATTGGGTTTTTCTAACGAGGATATGTGGTCCATACACCTAACCGATGACGAGTGGGTTCGTCATTTGTCAAGTGGTTCCAAGCTATTTGTGACCATGGATGGACCATGTTAGTTTTGACCCACAAAGACATGTAATATCAAATATTTCAAATTTTAATCAGTTTACTTTACTAAAACTTGTTTTCGTATAGTACAGTAATGAAATACAAAGAACACAACTTTTATTGTTGTCACTTGATGATGTTAAGAGAAAAAACATATCTGATATCTGTAGTTGTAACCTTTTAACCTCCACAGCAGGATCCACATGCAGGTAGAGAGTCTGCACCGACACGAAAACAGAGTCATCAACAAATCAAATGAAAAAAAAAAAACTGAATAACATACTGTGGTCTATGCCTCTAACATTGTCTAATCCACATGGTGGCTCGCGTGGGCCACCGCCATATGGACCGCCACCAAGACCACCGCCACCACCCCATTTCTTACCGGAACCAGATGACTTCTTGTAGTCATCAGATATCTCCATCTAAAAATGCAATGCATGCATAGTGAAATGTTTAGTGGGGCATTATTGCATAAATGGTGGGTTACTTGAAGAGATGAATTTTGGGGATTGGTATTACCGAAAACATAGTGGGGAAGAACATGGAAATGAAGTTGATGATTGATCGATATCGAAGTATCAATCAAATAAGATGTTAAATTATGTGTTACTATTCACCTTAGACTAGTTAGGGTAAGTAGGGTTGTCGATCCTCGTGGAATTAGTGGTCGGTGTGTTGTACTTTAATTTATATGAAAACAAATAATCAAATTATTAAATTAATTAAACTATTGCCTCTTAGTTATGAAAATTGGATTTTTGGAATGACTAACAATTAACTAAGAAAACAAATAAAAAATAATCAAGCTTGATTAAGAAGATAATTACGATATATGGTAATCCACTCCGGGATCCAGGTTTGGCTTTCGGTAATCGTTTAGTTCAACTTGATGTAAAATCCTTAACAGAGATTCTATACGTGCAATGATTAAATGATAATGATAATCAAGACTTAACAGGTCTAATACACAATACCAATTCAATTAATAACCAAAACTCTACAACCATACGATTCGCGCAATATCATATGACATTCAAATAAAGGTCAACCAACAAAATTGTTTAAATAATCGAAACACAAGTTAAATTTGTAAAAAAACTTAACGGGTTCTAAAGTTTAATCCCAATACAAGTCATAAACAAACGAAAACCTAATCACACAAAACCTATTACCCGAAGTAGATCACGAGAATATTAGCCGCTCATTGTTCTTGAGCAATCTTTAAAACCGTTGTTGATTTGCACATCGAATGATTGTATGTTGTTAGAAAGATGTGAAATGATGAATTTCAGGCCTAGGAACTCCCAAAATTCGTCTCAAATCGTCCTAGGTCGAATGGGGGGCAAGTGATGGGTGAAACCTAACAAAAACATGGTTTTATAGGTCGCTCATGAAGGCTCTGGCGTAGGCTACGCTGGCTAGCGTAGCCTACGCTGGGGTGCTTTCTGTTGTTTTAAAATTGAAGCTGGCGTAGCCTACGGTGGCTACCGTAGGCTACGGTGGGAGCTTTTCTGCTACATTTTGAATCTTTGTTTCTTGACCCCTCCAATGTCTTGTTTCACCATGTAAGCTTCCAACTTGATTATTTTACCTACAAAATCACTTTCAACTCCTAGTTAACCTATTCAACATAATCAAATGCATAAATACAAATAATCATACTTAATATTTAACATTTAAACACTTGAAATACCATTCCAACACACTCACATCAATGACAACCCAAAAGAAATCAATGATTGTTCTGAGTCACCATACACACAAACACACAAACACATACACTTGCAGGAGTCAATGAAGATGGTGTGTGAATGTATATGCAAGAAACACATAATTATAGATATAATGGATACATGGAAGAAGCGCAAGATCAAATTATGGCTTCACACATGTATATGTTTCTTTGCTTGTATATTATTATGTTTAACATAGGAAACAAAATGTCACACTGTATAAACTTACCAAATGCAATTCTGCAATATTATTTAAGAACTAAGAGAAGTTAGGGAAAAATATATTGAAGACACATTTAACTTGCATGTTTAAAATTTTAATTTGTCCCAGTGACTTGCTAGATAATGAACTGCAACATTTACCAATGACTTGAATATTTTCTCTACGAAATCATTGCAGCCCTGGTAACACCTTTAGTGTACTAAGTAGAGGTGGCAAGATGGGTGGATTGGCTAATGGGTCATAGGATCAGAGCTCATCGACTCCTCATTTTTACTTAATAGTATTGGTTGGGCAGGTTGGATTGAAGTGTAAACATTTTTTTGTTTGCTCATAAAATTGTTCTATACTTTTATACAGAACTAATGTGTGAATATGAATAAAATAACAAAAATTATAAGAATAAGGGATAATGTACCTAAACTCAAGAGATACTGAAAGTTGTAACATTCTACTGTAAGGAATGTAATCCCTTGATTAACAAATGTGATTACAAAGACTATAAATAACTATACAATGGAGGGAATTATAGAGCTATCTAAGGAAACACCAATCATCTAAAACTAATACAATATACAAAGATATTTACAAAATCAAGGCAATAATATTGTGTGAATATTATCGACTAACACGCCCCCGCAGTTTGAGCCATAGGAGACTGGAGGCATAAGCTGGATCAAAACCGTTGAAATAGATGTTTGGGAAGGCCTTTGGTAAATATGTCGGCATACTGATAATCGGAAAGAACGTGTAGGACTTTGACATTGCCAAGGCGAACCTTCTCTCGTACAAAATGAATATCCAGTTCAATATGTTTTGTACGCTGGTGTTGAACTGGATTTTCAGCAAGGTATACGGCGGAGATGTTATCACAATAAACAAGTGTAGCTTGGGTAACCGGTACATGAAGCTCAAGTAGTAAATTACAAACCCAACTTACCTCTGCCACTGTATTGGCAACACCCCTGTATTCGGCCTCTCCACTAGATCTGGAAATAGTGCGCTGTCTTTTTGAGGACCACGAGATTAAATTTGCACCCATATAAACACAATAACCTGATGTGGAGTGACGGGAGTTGGGACACCGGCCCAATCCGCATCCGAGTAAGCCATTAATTTAGTAGACCGTGAAGGAGTGATATGCAATCCCTGAGAAATTGTACCTTTAATATACCGAAGGATGCGTTTGAGGAACTGAAAGTGTGGCTCCCAAGGTGCATGCATGAAAAGGCATACCTGCTGGACAACATATGAAATATCAGGGCGAGTAATGGTGAGATATTGAAGCGCCCTGGACAGACTCCGATATAGAGCTCCATTAGAAAACTCGATGCCAGAAATGGCACTCAGTTTGGAACCAACCTCTACAGGAGTGCTAACTGGTTTACAGTTTGACATGTTTGCCCTGGATAAAATATCTGCAGCATATGCGGACCGGGAAAGAAACAAACCACCAGACTGTCGCTAAACCGAAATACCAAGGAAATGATGTAACAAACCAAGATCTGTCATCTTGAATTCTACAGATAAAGATGTGATAACTTGCTATAATAGGGTGTTGCTAGATGCAGTGAGGATTATATCATCAACATATAATAGTAAATATGCAATCTGATCACCCTTTTTATAAATGAAAAGGGAAGTATCACACACACTACTCTTGAACCCACACTTGAGAAGGTAACCTGCAAACTGTTGGTACCAAGCCTGAGGAGCTTGTTTAAGACCATAAAGCGACTTGTTAAGTTTACATACAAATTTCGGATGGGAAGTAGAAGTAAACCTTGGCGGTTGGAACATGTACACCGTTTCCTTCAAGCAGCCGTGTAAGAAAGCATTTTTAACATCGAGCTGATTGATGGACCAACCTTTTGAGACGGCTAAGCTGAGGACAGTCCGAATGGTGGTAGGTTTAACCGCTGGGCTAAATGTCTCGTCACAATCAATGCCCACGGTTTGACTCTTACCGTTTACCACGAGTCTAGCTTTATGTCGCTCGAGAGATCCATCAGCATTAAACTTATGCTTGAATAGCCACATACAACAAATTATAGGTGCATTTGCAGGCCTCGGTACAAGTTCCCACGTGTGATTGTCCAATAGAGCTTCATACTCATTAGCCATGGCGCGTTTCCAGTATGGGTTGGCGAGAGCGGCAAGGTGAGATTTAAGAAGCGGAGAGATGGATGGAGAGGATTCGGTATGAAGAGAAAAAAGAGTGTGGGGTTTGAATATACCCGATTGAGATCGGGTTTGCATAAGATGAGAGGGAGCGGGTATGGGTGGTGGTTGGGGTGGCTATGGTGGTTCGAGCATGGGTTGTCGTTGGGGTGGCTGTGGTGGGTCGGGAAAAGTTGGTGTTGTGCTGGGTTGGTGGTTATGTGGAACAGGGGTGGGGAATGTTGGAAGTGGGCCGGCGATAGAGGGATGTGGGCCAGGAGAGACAGTAATGGGATTGGGGAGAATTGGGCCAGTGTTGTTTGAAGTTAGGCCTGTGAATGATTATGGGTTAGTGAAAATTAGATGAGAAGGATCGAGGAAAGTGTGAGAGGGTGCGTGTTTGGAAGGATTAGCAAAGGGTAAAACTTCCTCTGCAAAGGTGACGTGTCGTGAAAAATATATTTTACCGATGGACACGTCAAGGCATCTATATCCACGATAGTTTGCCGGGTATCCAAAGAATACATAGGCGACATACCGATGGGTAAGTTTATGCGGCCGAGTAGATGAGGTGTTCGGGTAACATAAACAACCAAACATGCGAAGGTGTTCATATGACGGTTGATGAAGATATAGGAGAGATAGAGGGGCGGTGTTATTACGAAGTTTGATGGGTAGGATGTTGTGTAGGTAGGAAGTCGTGTGAAGTGCCTCCACCCAAAAAGTGGAGGGGAGAGAGGCGTGAGTGAGGAGGGTGAACATGATTTTGTTTAAACGACGAATTATACGTTTGGCTTTACCATTTTGTTGTGACGTGTGGGGGCATGAAAAACGGAATTGAATGTTGTTTTTAGTATCAAAATTTTTAAAATTTGTGTTATCAAACTCGCCCCCCATGTCACATTGAAAGGTTTGAATTGGTAAGCAAAACTGTGTGGTAACAAATTGATGAAAATGAGTAAATTTAGAAAATGTTTCTGATTTAAATTTTAAAGGATAAACCCAAGTGTATTGGGTAAAATCATCCGTGATAACCATATAATACTTGTATCCTGCATGACTAACAATGGTAGATGTTCATAAATCACAGTGTAACATAGCAAAAGGCATTAAAGTACGGGATATAGAATTAGAAAAAGGAAATTTCTTGTGTTTAGATAACTCACAAGAATGACAAAGTAAAGGAAATTTTATTTTATTGCAAGAAATAAAGTGCTTGGATTGTAGAGACTCCATGACTGGTTGACCCGGATGTCTAAGTTGATGGTGCCAATAAGGGGAATCTACGGAGGAGACAAAGTAAGCAGTAGCGGAAGTAGGAGGGGTGAGCGGATAGTGATCACTGGAACTGTTGTGACGACTTAGGATCGTACCATCCTTGAAATCCTTCACAGAAAATCCAAACGGGTCAAACCTAATAGAAGTATTATTATCAATGTTGTATTGATGCACAGAAATTAAATTTTTGACGATGTTTGGATTGAAAAGAACCGATTTTAAATGTACAGGTTTGGAGGAAATATTTAAAGTGGAAGATCCACAAAACTGAAAATCTATTGACATTACCAACAATTATTGACGCTATTGGAGCACACGTGGAAAAATTATCGAGTGTATGTTTATTAAAAGTAACATGAGACGAAGCACCTATATCAAGATTCCATTGATTGTTGCCGTGGATAAGTAAGAGAGCTTCAACTGTGCTAGCCAACTGAGTCGGTTGAAGTGGGTCCATTTCTGCTATGTGGGCCAGGGCCTGGGCCGAGCGCTGTCCGGTATTGCTTCCAGGTGTGGAGTTGGGCCTGGGACTGGGTTGCCATTGAGGAGCCCAACCGTAAGTTGGGTACGGGCAGGGTAGTGGTGTCCAAAAAGGAGGAACCCATTAAGGAGGGTAATAAGGGTGTTGGGCCATGTTGTTACGATTTTGAGACTGGGCTTGGGACCGGCTGTTGTTGTTTGCGTTTCTGTTGGGCCGGTTAGTGTTCCGATTGGAACGGTTTCGGTTATTGGGATGGGTAGAGTGGTTGTTGGTGGGGTTTTCATGACTGGGATTATTAGAGGATTGATTAGAGATGGCAGCAACAATGATCAGGGTGTTGTTGAGGGCGTCTCTAGCGGCAAGAAGGTGGGCTTCGGATTGTAGTTGGTCCATAGCGTCCTCCCAGGAAGGGAGAGAGTTATTGAGGATGGCACCAATAGTGTCATATTCCCATGGTAAGCCGCTGACAAGATAGAGAACCAGTTGGTTGTCTGTCACGGGTATGTCCACGGCAACAAGTTCGTCACACAATTCACAGATCAGTTGGCAGTATGCTTAAAGTGATGGCAAGGATGCAAGTTTGAGGTTAGTGAGTTCTTGTTGAAGAGCTTGGGCATGAGAACCTTTGTTGTTGATGAAGAGGCGCTTGACCCACTACCAGGCCTTGTAGGCGATGGACTGATCTGTCAAGACACGAACAAGGAGATCATCGGAAAGAGTACCATAGATCCACTGGAGCACAACCGCGTCTATTTTCTTCCAAGTAGGAAATTCTGGAGATTTTTTGTTGGGTGGCGGCGTGCCGTCAATGTGACAAACAACATTGTAGCCGGTGGCGTGAAGCATAAAAAGTTTTACCCATGACAATTAAGAAACTTTTACACCGTCAAGGATGCGGACTTTATTCTGGATCTTTGTAACGCTGTAAACCGGGTGAAGGGTGGGTGTTTTGTTTTCAGGTGGAGAAGAGGTGTCTTTGTCAGCCATTTGTTAACAAAGAATAATGAAGATACTGGATGAAGGGTCGGCTGGGAAGGGAGGATGGTGATGGAGGTGATCGAAATAAACCTCTAGGAATGATACCATGTAAGGAACGTAATCCCTTGATTAACAAAAGTGATTACAAAGACTATAAATAACTATACAAGGGAGAGAATCATGGAGCTAAGGAAACACCAATTATCTAAAACTAATACAATATACAAAAATATTTACAAAATCAAACCAATAATATTGTGTGAATATTATCGGCTAACATCTACAAGCTAACCAAGTACCTATGAGGCTTTGTTTATGCCAATTTGGTCAAATACATGATAAAATATGAAAATGGGGCCTTAAGGTATTTGAAAAGACAACAAATACTCTTGTATCAACCTATAAAAAGTGATGAAAAAAAAAACTAGGGTGTTTCAGGCAGTTTATAATATTTGGTATAGTTTTTAGCTAGATGGGCATATGTTTAACCAAATACATGCTAGGATGGCTTATAAATTAGTATAAATACTTGGCTACTCAGGTAGCCTCCACAATCCCATATAATAATAATAATAGAAGTCACGAATAAAACCATTTACGAGTTTGTGTGCACTAAAGATAGACTTTGGGTGCCTTTCAACCCGTTTTTCATTAAGCTAAACTCTATGATTTGACTTATTTTACGAGGAATCATATGTCAAAATGACCCAGTTATAAGTAAAAGGTTTGAAACTACAACCTTTGGCTAGCAACTAAGTAAACCTTGAGGGCAACTTTAGATGAAGGGCATAAGAATGCAAGAGATCTAGAGAACGCTTAGGGAAGTTGATTCTACATAACACTCGTAAGTTTGATTTTAAAAGGCGTGTACTGTTCTAATGCGTTTTGATCCCAAAATCCGATGTCTGATATGCGAGGCGTTGGACGCCATCAAAAAAATACTTCAAAATTATTTATAGATAATATTATAAATGTATAACTTATAAACAGTATACTATAAGACATCTTCATCTTGGGCTTTAGTCTTTTAATCACTATTAAGTCTAATAATGACTGGCAAACTTCTTTTTACCAGTCATTCTTTGAATACGTGTGATGAATCCAAATGACGTTTTGTATGTTGCATGGATCATTGATTGATTAAACGAAGGTTTATAATAAGTGACAACTTATTAATTCTTAATTAGTATATTAGTTAATGTGCAAAAGGGCATATTCATAATTTGTGCTACTTAGATCAATTTAATGTTTTCATAAAAATAGGCAGTTATCAATTCAAGATAAGTTTTATTTTTTACTTAAAAAATACTAATTTCATTCATTTTTTAAAACTAAAATAAGTTTTTTATACTTTATTATTTTTTTTTAAAAAGTCATACCTAAAAACCAAGTATTTCTTTATTTTTAATATGAGTATAATATTGTTATATTTTTGAAAAAATATTTCGATATTTTTTCACGTTACACGATGCTATTCAGGGGCGAAGCTTCTTAGGGGCCGGGGGGCGCCCGCCCCCCTTCTTTTTTCCGTCAGTAGTGTTAATTTTCTGCTCGACAATGTAAATTTTCGGTCCGGTAGTGTAATTTTTTAATAAATATAATGTTCGCCCCCCCTAAAATAGTTTACTTTCGCCCCCCCCCCTTAAAATAGTTTACATATTTGGTGCTACTTACATACATATACCCAGTAAAATTCATTTAGTGTTAGTGCTACTTTACATATTTTACACATTACTATGTTACATACTTATACATAGTGCTAATGTACATAGTGCAAGTGCTGCTTTACATATTTTATACATTGCTACTTTACATAATGCACTTCGTATAATAGTGTGTTACTTTACATGGTGCTACTTACACAATGTTACTTTTCACAGGTCTGATATCAGAAGAGTAGAGTGAAATTTCGTTTCTTAGAAACAATTGTTTTATACTAATGAAGATGAACAACAAAAGAGCAACCTTGTTGAAATAACAGCATCGTATAAGTAGCATTTTCTATTTTTTAGCAACGTGTGAATTTTTTAACTTACAAAAATAGCACATCATCACCACATACAAAAATCAAAACAGTGTTACTTCAAATTCTTTAACTTACATGTAGATAAACATCATTTTACCATAAAAATAGCACACCAAATACAAACGATCGATTCATATTACTTATAAGACTGAAAACGTTGATTGATTCAAAACTGTGTTGTTAATTTTAATTTTATAATAACAAATGTTAAAAAAACCATGCATTGATTCCAAACTGTGTTGCTAATTCAAATGTTATAACGACAAAATATTATATAAAAACAAACCTTGAGTGATCTTGATCGATTGTATACTGTTGAAGATCTTGAACAACATTAGTCGTTGATGATTCTTTGTTTTTTAACTCACGGTTTAGATGACATAAGAAGAAGATGATGAAAGTGAATTGGGGAATTTTGAACTGGTGAAAAAAACACCAGATTATGTTGTTGATTTTGGTAAAATTAGATTAGAAAGGATTCAATGAATATTTGCTTAAATCAAGAGGTTGTTGAAAACAAACAAATATGTAACTCCTATTATGCTCTTTAATCCTAGTCATCAATTAATTCATATGGCGCAAATGTAGCGGTTCTCATAGTTTTTACACAAACTAGTGTATGTATTAGATTCCACTCATATATATATATATATATGTTCACACACACACACACACACACACACACACACACACACACACACATATATATATATATATATATATATATATATATATAGAGAGAGAGAGAGAGAGAGAGAGTTTACCATCAAAAGTTAAAAAATCGTACGAAGTGTATGAAGTAATTCCAACCATTGATTTAGAATATGCACGGTTTAGATTAAAGGTGAAATAATCACGTATGAAATGATGACTAGAGGGGTAAATTTGGAAATAGACTACAATTGTCGACTTTTTTTAATCTCCCTCAGTTTTTTTAAACGTGTATACCTTTTTTATACGACGTTATTTTTTTAAAAAAAAAATTACACCATAAAATTGAGTAGTTTATTTTCTTTTATTTGAGTATAGTATTGCTATACATTTTTTTTTAAAATCAACACTTTTTTTATAAAAAAAGGTCTATGTGTTGTACGTATAACTTGAGTGATTATTAACTGCGTAAATTATAAAAATAACTTGCGTGATTATCATATAACTTGCGTAATTATAAATATAACTTGCGTAATTATAAATATAATTTATGTAATTATTTTTTATAACGTCAGTAATTTTACTTTGCGTAATAATAGATATACCTTGCGTAATTATGAATATAACTTGCGTAGTTATGGCGCGTACGAAACTACCCATACATCAAAAAACACGATTCACGCCCGGATGACTTCGTACGCTTAACACAAAAGTTACACTTCGTATAGTAACCGGCCCCTATACACACACACATACATACTAGCCTAACGACGCGTATGTTAAACGGGTTGAAAAAATTAATTCTAAAATATTTATAATTATAAATTGTTAGTTACTATAGAAAAACCATATAATATATAAACATGTGAATTAATAGGAAGGGTTATTAAGCTTGTATTATATTAAAAAAATGAAGATTAAATAGATGTGTATAGAAATAAATTACATTACATAATTAAATACGAAAAGAAAACAATATATGTTTACAAATCTCTAAAAATCTCTTTGTATATAACATTTGAAGTTGTATTTGAAAGATTATCATTGCCATCCAGTATAACTAACTTTAGTCCATCTCGTCTTGTAACTCTTGACAATGCGACATATAATTGTCCGTGCGTGAAAACGGGTTGTTTAAAAATAAACCAACTCTTGACAATGATTGACTTTGACTCTTATTTATGGTCATCGCAAAACACATAGCAAGGAGAAATTGTCGCCTATGAAACTTAAATGGTAATCTTTTGTGAGTAGGTATCAAAGATATTATAAGGATAAAAGTACGTTCTCCTATATTATTGCCGGATATAATCTCTGCTTCTATAACATGATTTTCTAGTGATACCACTTGTAGTCTGATTCCGTTACATAACCCACTTTTCTGATCAATGTCTCTGAGCAACATGATTGAAACATCAACCTTTAACACTAAGCTATGATAAACCACCAAGCTTGATTCCATTAAGAACATATGGAGAGTATAAGCTTTCATCTATATTTGAATTCACCATTTATGTTTGATATATAGTATCAGAACTTAAATATTCTCTCTCCTCTTTTGGAATAAGTGAAAGCAACTGATCATTATTTCATGAACATCATTCTTTGGTGCGAGAATTGTCTTTTCATGAAAATAATTAGTTTGTTTATAATTTTCCAAATTGATTAACTTAGAAATTGGATCTACGGGAATCTTTTATGAGTAGATCATTGGGTATATCTATAATGGCTTCACCATCATTCATTCCACTAATGGTACCTTCACCTATGTCCAAAAGCCGTTGTTCAAACAATTAAGTTTGTTCTATATCAGATAAATCATTACAGGAAGTCAACCTCAAGTTTTTTTGTCAATCTAAGTACCTTGTAATTTCTCCAAATATAAGAGGAACTCAGAGAAGAATCGACAATTTGTTGACTACTACCATTCGGGACAACCGGTAGTATTTGCCTGAAATTTCCTTTAAAAATAGTTACCTTCCCTCCAAATGGTAAATTACATGAGGTTCAAGATACAGAACCAAATACATCTTTAAAGGATCTATCCAGAGCTTCAAATGGGTGCTTATGTACCATTGGAGCTTCACCCCAAATAATAAGTGATGTTTGTTTGAGCAAATGTGCAAGATCGCTATCTATCTTCAAAAAGTTTGGGTTCCTGAGTTTTTTTTATAAAGAGAAGTGGAAGGAAATTATAAAATATACGTGCACTAAAGTTTTTTGATGTAAAGAAGTGTAAAGACGATACATTTTCTACCAAATACAATTCTAAGACTCTATAGTTTATCACAACACCACATTTCATCTGTTTATCTTTGTAGAAGATTATAATCAAAACCCACTAAACCAGTACTAATTATAGATCCTTTTAGAAACGCAATGGTCATCGATGGTGAGTTGGTCCCACTTTTTTAATACTTGTCTGTATAATATGCTCATTTATTTAATTAAATAGGGGTATTTTTTGTTATTTTAAAAAATTTTACTTAAAAACTTAACGACTATTTATGTTAAGGCCTACCGTTGTTATGTTTTGACACACAAATTAGGACCATGACTATAATTTCAATTTTTGGAACCATAAATAGAACTTGAACATTTCAAAGATACTATCTATGCAAGTAACTCTCAAATAGTTTTAAAGAATCAAATATAAGTGAAGAAGACATCTGGTGAGAGGTCGTTGAAAAGGCTATAAGAGCTACACGAAAGAAGATCCGTGATAAATCAAGAATGAACCGTGTGATAGGGCTCAGTGTGAAAGATTCATGGCTAAACTATGAAGACAAGTCAATAAAGATGAACATAAATAGTATGATTGTGATTATCATGATAGAGATGAGTTTACCAAAACAAACGAGCCCGAAGAAGAGAATGGTTTAGGTGACCAAGGAGCGGATCAAAAGGAAGGATGTGAAAGCATGAGACGAATGATTAAGTTAAAAAGCCACAAGTCTTGTTAGGGATTCAACATCATTATGGTATAAGAATCAAGATTACAAGGGAGATCGATGAAAATTAAATCTTATTTTTGAACTTATGAATGTTGAAGGTCAAAAATTAAATTATGAGATGAAAATAGAAATCGACTAAACTTTTGTTTGATAGGATAATTGATAGAGAATTTTTTTAATATATAGTTACGAGTTAGAGGTAGCTTAAAAACAAATTAATGTTAGCATAACTAATAGAGGTATAGAATCTTTGTATATTGTGTTATGTGTGTTTTTTGTTTATTATAAATATATGTCATGACTTAGAGTTATGAGTGATCATCAAATTCTAAAGTTTTCTTGTATTAGTTCCCTTACAACCACAAAGTCCAAAACACGATATTGACATAATGTCCTTTAAAGTTTAAACTAATCAATATATCATCACATAACTAGCTTACAGCTACATGTTACAAATACTTATATGCAACAGAGTTAACAAAGAGTTCATCCAAGTTATGGCTCTAGTTCTAGTTCTAGTTCTCGTAATCATCATATCAACTCTTCTCCTTCGAGTTCTCTTAACATTTATTCATAAAGCATGGTGGACGCCGATTAGTATCCAAAAAACAATGAAATCCCAAGGAATCGACGGTATGCCTTATGAATTCCCTCATGGAAACACTCGCGTTATCTCTTCCATGAGAAACCAATCCATGAACCGCCCGATGGATATCATGTCACACGACATCTTTCCACGAATTCAACCACACGTCCACTCATGGATCAAAACCTATGGTAACATTTTCATGTTTCACCATGCATAAGCACTATTGATCATGTTGGAATATGTTATTAGTATTAGACTATTAGGGTTTATTAGTATGAGCCCTACAAGTCCAGTTAAGTTTCTAGGGATCTCTATATATTGTAACTTAACTCTTCAATAATATAATATTTAGTATTTTACCATCTTACAGATCTCATTTGTCAAACGCTTTAGCATCTGTTCTTTGTGCTCTTTAGGGATGAACTTTATCAACTGGCATGGTCCAGAAGCACAACTTTTTGTTACAGAACCGGAACTTGTAAAAGAAGTTCTAAACAATCACGATGGAGCTTACCCGAAGATGAATATGGTAGGGTATGCAAAGAAGCTTCTAGGCGAATCACTTATAACAAACGAAGGTGAAAAATGGGCCAAGGTTCGAAAACTAGCAAACCATACATTCCATGCTGAAAGCTTGAAGGTGTGAACTATCAATTTCAATTTTAAAGTTACTTGATTTCATGTATTTTGATCAGAAACTTGAATATCTTGAACCCATGTCACAGTTAATGATCCCCGAGATGAGTAGAAGCATCGAGACGATGCTAGAGAGGTGGAGGGACTTTGAAGGGAAAGAAATCGACGTGCATAAAGAGTTCGGGTTGGTGACAACTGAGGTGATATCAAGAACAGCTTTTGGTAGTAGTTATGTTGAAGGGAAGCATATATTTGAAATGGTGGCGAGATTAACTGCGATTACTGTTAAAAATATGTACAAGTTAAGGTTTCCAGGCATCAGGTAAGATCTATTCAACTAGCTCAATAAGTAAACTATCAAGCCTTTGAATATGCATGCTGGTAAGTGATAACTATTTGTCTTTCAGTTTGATATTAAAGACAAAAGATGAACAAGAAGCCGAGAAGCTTGAAAAGGCGATAAAACAATCAATTCTAGACATTGTGAAGAAACGAAAGGAGAGTATAGACGAAGGGGTTGATGAGTTTGCAAGTGATTACCTTGGGGAGCTTGTGAAAATGGCTAATGATAGCAATGAAAGTAAGAGAATCACAGTAGAACAAATGATTGATGAGGTCAAAGCGGTTTATGGGGCGGGACATCTCACGACCACGAGCTTACTTTCGTGGACGGTTTTCCTTCTCGCGATTGATCAAGAATGGCAAGACAAAGTTAGAGAAGAAGTGATCGGATTATTTGGGCAGAAAAACCCAACTTCAAATGGCATTGCAAGACTTAAAACAGTAAGAAATTGTTTGTTTTAATTGAATATATATGTATTCTAGTCAGATAGAGGTAAGTAAGATATTACTCTATACGTTTGTTTGTTTATTTAATTCAGTTAATATATATATGCTAGTATCTTAAATGCAGATGAACATGGTGATTAATGAGTCACTTAGACTATATCCTCCTGTGCTCACAGTGACAAGAAAAACTGAGAGGGAAATCAAACTGGGAAACATCAATCTTCCAGCTAGATTGAATATTTTCATCTCGATTCTCGCGCTTCATCATAACACAAAGATTTGGGGCGAGGATGTGCATCGTTTTAGACCGGAAAGATTCGCGAATGGGGTCGCTAAAGCTACAAAGAACAACGCTGCAGTGTTTCTTCCTTTGGGATGGGACCCCGGACTTGTGTTGGCTTAAATTTCACCACGAATGAAGCGAAGATTGCTCTTTCAATGATGTTGCAGCGTTACAGGTTCACCCTTTCGGACAATCATGTTCATTATCCGACTGATGTGTTTATCCTTACTCCTAAGAATGGTGTTCTAGTGACCCTTCATCCTATATGAAAGATGATATGTTACGTCGGTTATCGTGTGTTAGAATCATTATGTTTGTAAGATGCAATCGTGTTGAAGTGTTGATATTCAGTAATAAGAACTTGTGTGAAAGATAGACACTCACAATAAGTGTTATTAAGATCTTAACATATTTGTGTTGCTTAAATAATCATACTTATAGTATACAAATGTTCCCGAGAGGACACCATAGTGGTAAAATGACACCCTTTTATTCAAAAAGCTAAAGGTTCAGATTTCAAAAAATACAGGTACAAGTGACTAATAGAGATTAAGAGTTAAAAATTCGTAAATGAACTTATAATATATAAAGAGAGATAATCAATCTTGATATGTTCTCATAATTTAATAATTCATCAAAATCAATGATTGGATCTAAACAAATACAATATAGTCCTTTCAACTTATAACTATCAAATATCACTATCAAGTTGATGTCAACGTTCATAGACCTTGGACCACAACAACATAATGCATATGTTTCTCCCAACGGTCGAAGGAACCGCCTATACGACCCGGCTGAGTACTCATAAACCGTCTTCATTTAACTCCGCAGGTCATAACATGGCGGTTGAATCAATGAACTGTATCAGTGGTTGTACTAGACTTGCAATCTTTTTCATATTTCTCCTATAACATCCTGGTTCATTTATCATTTCAAGATTCATATTTTTTTTATTTCAGGCCCGATATATTATTAATATTGCAAATCCAAATCATAATATAAAGTAAATCCAGTAAAACAGCCGGTTTGATTACCTGGTTATGAAAATATTGATTAAAGGGTGTTTCCTAGCAATAATTGTGACCATGGATGGACCACCCAATGTAACATCAAGCCTAAAGCTCATATGGAATAATAAAATGCTTTCAATTTACGATTGTACATGTTTTATTAATAGTATAAGCAATCAGAGTCATAAGCTATAACTTACACTCAAATATTTTAAATCTTGGTAGACAAAATTGGGTTTTTCTAACGAAGAAATGTGATCCATACACCTAACTGATGACGAGTGGGTTCGTCATTCGTCAAGTGGTTCCATGCTATGTGTGACCATGGATGGATCAGGTTAGGTTTGACCAACAAAGACATGTTATATCTATTAATTCAAATTTTAAGCAATCTACTTTATTAAAACTTATTTTCGTATAATACAGCAATGAAATACAACGAACACAACTTTTATTGTTGTCACTTGATCATGTTAAGAGAAAGATAAAACATATCTGTATCTGCAACCTTTTAACCTCCACAGCAGGATCCACATGCAGGTAGAGAGTCTGCACCGACGCAAAAACAGCGTCAACACGATTGCTAGATGTATAAATGGATCAAATGAAAAAAAAAAAAAAAAAACCGAACAACATACTGTGGTCTATGCCTCTAACATTGTCTAATCCACGTGGTGGCCCGCGTGGACCACCGCCATATGGACCGCCACCAGGGCCGCCGCCTCCACCCCATTTCTTGCTGGAACCAGATGACTTCTTGTAGCCATCAGATTTCTCCATCTACAAATGCAGTGCATGCATAGTGATATGTTTAGTTTTAGTGCATAAATGGTGGGTGGGTTACTTGAAGAGATGAATTTTGGGGATCAGTATTACCGAAAACATAGTTGCGAAGAACATAGAAATGAAGTTGATAATAGCCCAAAAGAAATCAATGATTGTTCTAAGACGCCATATGGATCGACTAACACCTGAGGAATCAACAGAAAGTAAATTTAAATTTTACACATACACACAGATACATGACAATACGAAAATGGGACCTTAAAATTTTTAAAAAGACAACAAATACCCTTGTATCGACCTACAAAAAAGTAATAATGGAAAAAAACTAGGGTGTTTCAGTCATATTATAATATTCTATAATGTTTTTAGTGAGATGAGTATAAGCAAAATCGAATACATAATAGGATGGCTTAATAATAGTATGAATATATGGATGACCTTAGTGAAAACACTAAATACTTGCCTACTCGGGTAGCCTCCATAATCCCATATAATAATAGTAATAGAAGTCTTAAGGTAAAAGCATTTAAGAGTTAGTGTACACTAAAGATAGACTTCGGGTGCCTTTCAACCCATTTTACCCATTTGCCATTAAGGTAAACTCTTTGATTTGACTTATTTTATATGAACCATAACTCAAATTGACCCACTTATATAGTAAAAGGGTTGAAACTACAACCTTTAGCTAGCAACTAAGTAAGCCTTGAGGGAAACTTTAGATGAAGGCCAAAAGAATGCAAGAGATCTAGAGAAAGCTTAAGGGAGTTGATTCTAAATAATACTCGTAAGCTTGAATTTAAAAGGTGTGTGGCACTTCAATGCGTTTTGATCCCAAAATCTGATGCACGATCTGCCCACATTACGTATGGAGGTGTTTGTAATCAATGAACAGATTTGTTGAATAAGATTTAAAAAACTCAAACGAGTCGTAAGGCGCATATGTCTGGCATTGGTCTATGACCTAATTACAACTTTAAGTACTTTAAAGTTTAGATAACATCAGATGCTCTCATTTCCAGCAGAGACATGGGTGTGTTTTGAGTTGAATTCCCAATTGAAGAAAGAAAAAAAGACAATGAACCAGTAATCCAATTCTAATCGGCACCAAAACACAATTAGGGCCAATTAAATTTGTGCCATTTGACAAACAATAAACAATATATCATCAACAAACGCTAATTTCTCCAAAACGTAGATGATGTTGATCTACAATATGCCCTTTCAGAAATTCAAGCGCCAACCAGCAGTTTAGCTAAACATAAATAAGATAAACATAATCTAAAAAGAATCTAACTTCAATTCGAATAAGCCTAAGTTCAATCAAATACAGAAATTTTAGGGTCAAATGACAACATTATATAATCTCAAATCAATTTCATTATTCGCAATCCAAGATCGGAGAATCTACTATATTTACACAAACAATCAACAACCTAGGTAAATTTAGCAACGAATAACAAGTAATAGGAAGATAGCTAATGCATACATTCAAAGAATCAAAAGTAAAACATAATTTGATGACGAATTAATGCAGAAATTAGGGATGTCAAACGCGCCTCTTTCGACATACGCCATTAGAGCCTCTTCTTAGGTCTTCTCACGCACAATTGGGAGGAGAAGATTATAGAATAAAGGAGAAACTTAAATCCTTACGTCGCAAATTTCAATTCGTTGTTAAAAAAAATTACTCACTCAACTTTCTATAAACCGATGAATATATGATTTTGGATTATACCTATTATATATTTTTATACCTATACACATTATATTATATATTATAATTATAATTGTAATGTAATTATAATATTTAGATTTAGATTTTTAACCAATCTTTTTCCTCTCATTATACGTTTTATTTGAATAATTAAAATTCAAATTTTGAATCAAAGCGAATACAAAGTTTTATATTCAAATAGTTTTTTTTTTATAAGAAAGATGTTTAAATACAAAGTGTATTTTTGTTACAATGTGTGGGAAGACACAATGAGTCAAAACAAAAAAATTATATCTCACAATCTATATCGAATTTCAAAAAAGTAATTCCTAGCTTTTGTTTCCCTAGCCGTTCTCACTAAGAAAAAAAATAAACGAAAAATAAAAAAAAATTAACGTTTTTTATTGTGTCAATTAAGAAAGACACAATGTCATTGTGTCAAATGACGTCATTGTGTCATTATGAAAGATACAATGACGTCATTGTGTCATTATAAAAGACACAATGACATCATTGTGTCATAAAAGACACAATGAAATTTTTTTTTATTTTTTTCTGAAAGAGGACGACGAGAGGAAAAGAGACTCCGAAGTACTTTTTTGAAATTCGATTTAGATTGTGAGATATAATTTTTGTTGCTTTTTAGTCTCATTGTGTGTTCTCATACTTTGTAGCAAAAATGTACTTTGTAAAATAAACTCACCCTTTTTATACTAATTCGAATTTTTATGGAATATAAATACACTTTTAGAAAAATTATACTGTAATAGACGATTTCAAATAACCTGAAATCAATTCGATAAAAACCCCTATATTTACATATTATATCGGATATCAGTATTTTAGGTATGACATGATTTTTCTTTGTCTTGTAAACAGAAATTATTTTAAATTTTATATTCAGCTATATTTTTTATTTCTAAAAATCACAATCTCATAAATTTAATACAAATATATAAAATCGAGAGTTCTAATCTAACACAAAGTATAAAGAAGGTCACAAAAGGATGTGGATTAACGAACATAAAAATTTTATTTTAACCCTAAAACAAGCCACAACGAATATACATTAACACATAATCATCTATCCACAAACATTTTAATGTTCTTCATCTTATTTGTTGATCAAATTCTTTGGTTTAAAGTGCTTCAAGGATAACTTGAACTCCATGCTGAGGTCTAACCATGAACACTTGAACCGGAGAGTGAACATAATTTGGTGACAATTTAAACTTAAATCTTTGTAGAATCATAACAAGTGCAATCTTAGCTTCCACGAGTGCGAAATTTACACCTACACAAGTACGTGGTCCGAACCCGAATGGCAAGAAGGCTGCTGGTGTGTTGTGTGTTGCTTTAGCTATGCCCCCTTCGAATCTATCTGGCTTGAACCGATGGACATCGGCTCCCCAAATTTTGGAGTCATGGTGGACCGCTAACGGACAGATGTATAACTCCATGTTCGATGGAAGGGTCAGTTCCCCTAACTGAACTTTTGTCGCGACTCTCCTTTTTAGGGCAGGAACGGGTGGGTATAATCTTAACGACTCGTTAACGATCATATTTATCTAAAAGAACATCAAAAGCAAAGACACAAGTGTGTAATCAGTGTTTGTGTAATGAATGTTTTTGATTATGGTTGTTTGGGATTCTATTTTGAAACGTGCTTTTGACTATAGCGTTTTTAAAGGCAAAAAATTCTGAAAATGTCCCTTGACCATATTTTTCCGAAAAATGTCCATTTGACCAAGTAATCCTCAAAAACGTTCCCACTCAACAGAGTCGTCTTCGCCCATAGAGTAAGGTCGTCCAAACTCAAGATGAGCGGCTCGGACTAAGACATGAGTCTAAATAGGTTCGTTAAACTTACGGTTGTCCGAACTTACGTAAGTTCGTCTGAACGAAGTTACAGTCGTACGAACTTTCGTAAGTTCGTCCGAACCTTCGCAACAACCCAATTTTGACATGTGGCTTCATCTGAACCGCTCATCGTGGGTTCGAACGAACCTGTTTTAGGAACGGGACTTCCGTGTCAGGGTGGAACAATTTGGGGAAGAGTTGCTTAAAGGGACATTTTGAGAAAAAAAAAAAAGTTGGTTAAAGGAACATTTTTAGAATTTTCCTGTTTTCAAATCACAAAAACTACAAATCAGAGGACCTTTTAAGATAAACCAGTTTGTTTGTGGTCCTTTAAAGAAGGTAGGAGCTATCAGTAATATAACCTCAAAGCAATAGATGCTTGTTTTTGTGTTCATACTTGTATATTTGGTGTTTATACTGTTGTCTCTGTTATCCAATTAAAATTAGTTTTTTGAACAACTCTTCAAATTAACAAAGAGTTATTTTTCTTACCGTATTGAGTCTTGTGATTGAATCTTGATCAGGGTTTGTATTTCCGAAAAACTCAAACACTTCATCTCTAGCTTTTTCTTGCCACTCATGGTGAGTTGCTAGAAGAAAAACAGTCCATCCAAGTAAAGATGCAGTGGTTTCATGTCCTGCAAAGTAAAACGTTTTGCACTCGTCAACAATGTCATCTAAAGAGATTCTTTTCCGTTCATCTTCATCGCGATACGCGACCAACAACTCCCCGAGATAATCACTCATGCTCGTGTTCACGCTCGTTTGTTCGTCTCTTTTCCTTATGATCTCCAGAATGCAATCTTTGATCCCTTGTTCAAGTTTCTCAGACTCTTTGTCATCTTCACTCTTAATCAAATCACTACTCTAGCAAAAACAAATTAGCTTAATGAAATGATTCGATACGTTTAATAAGATCATGTTATAGATTTATGTACCTGATGCCTGGAAACCGAATTTTATGCGAGTTTTTTGAGACATTAAGTGTTAGCTTCATCAACATATCGAATATTTTCTTCCCTTCTAAATAACTACTTCCGAATGCGGTTTTGGAAATGACATCTGATGTTAGTACTCTAAATTCTTGAAATACTTCGATTTCTTTTCCGTCATACTCTTTCCATCTGTTTAGCATCGTTTCGGTGCTGGTAATCATGGTCGGGGTCATGCGCTAAATATGCAAAACAATACAAAATGAACTTGTTTGTGAAAAAGGGGTCATTGAACCCATGATACCTTAGTGATTATTACCAAGGTCTTTGTAGGGGTGAGCATGGAGTCAAACCCGGACCGGCTAGTCAAACCTGGACTGGCACGACTTGAGCCGGCCCGGGTTATAATTTCTTTTGAAAGAACTAACATCAAAAGAGGTGGAAGTTGTGATTATTTGATTGACAAAATAATCATGTGATGTATATATTATTTTGTTAACGAAGTTTCAAACGATTGTATATATGTATTTGAAAACTTGCCTTTAAGCTTTCGCCATGGAAGACGCTATTGGCGAGCTTGCGAAGCTTCGTCCACTTATCACCTTCAGTCGACGAAAGCCCATCTCCTAACAACTTCTTTGCATGACCTTCGAGTTCGATCTTCGGGTAAACACCATCTTTATTGTTCATTATTTCTTTAATCAATTCAACTTCTGTAACCACCAATTGAGCTTGAGGACCATACCAATTCAAGTAATTTCTTCCTGAAATCAAGATTCTCAAAACACACTTCAATATCCTCATAAAGATGATGAATACTATACAAATGATCTATGGATATCGATTTCTTACCATACAAGGTCACCCATGAATGAACATGAGGCATGATCCTAGAAAAGATCTCATGTGAACTATGATCCATGGGTCGACCCATGGATTGTGTTCGCATGTTGGATATCTCTATAGTGTTTCCATGTAGGAATCTGTACGAAGGGCCTTTGATTCCTTGTGATCGCATGATGTGTTGTATGATAACCGGCATCCAACACATCTTGTAAACAAATTTAACGAGCATTAGTACAAGGTACAGAATTAGAATACCAACGAGGAATGTTAGATACTTGTTCGCAAAATCCATTTTGGTCGTTCGACGAGTTGTTGTGATGATTTGAATCGAATTAAGCTAGTCATGGAGGATAAACAGCGTTGGTATGGATCATAATATAAGAAGGTTCATTTTCATATGATTGATAAATTAATGGTTCTTTGTACGACGAAAAGTGAGTGTTGTTTGGAGCTATTGTGATGATAGCTCATCTACAATGCGACTTCTAAATAATAAAAGGTGAAAACAACAATCAAATGATTAAACTGTTATACTTAATCAAGACACAAGTCACTCTCTAAATATATATAGACGCATTTAGGCCATGCGTAGCGGGCCAGTTCCGAGAGTCATCAAAAAAATTTAAGCCTTGGGCGAATTGAAAAAAAATGGACCCCTATAATATAAAATCAATAACCCGTATGTAAAAAAAATTATACACGACATTTATGATGTTCTCATGATTATATGCTTAAATAGGATGGGTGATGAGAAGTTAAGCAAATATTGTATTTGTTTAAGGAGAAAGACGTACTTAGAATGCCTAAAAAAACGTTGTTATAGAAAGATTTCATAAAATTAAAATCTCGTAGAAAACAACTTAAAATATATTATAATTTATTATTTTCTTGTAGTGACATTTGATGTGTTTCTACTGGTTTACGAAATTTAGTTTGATTGTCTTTTTTTAATATAACCCAACCGACCTAATCCAATTACTCGAATCGGACTGAAAAATTTATTATACAGTGATGGTCAAATGACACTTAAAAATTTTCCACGCCCTATGAAAAAATATTTTGGGTTCGTCAGTAACTAAATAGTTACAAACTAAATGCATACTTTTTGATCATTTAATCATAGTTAAATGGTTGATCCTTCATTTGTTATCGTTCCATTGTCTTAGCTCAATGATTAAAGACTAAATTATCATTCGTTTGATTTATAATGGTTTATAATTACAATCATCAAAACTTATTTGACGACATCTTCTTGGCGGGAATCAAACTCTCCATTAAATTATGTTTGCTTTGGTTGGGGAATCTTCAATTTTTATAAGAATAAATAAATATGAAATGGTCATTATTGTACTCTTCTTTACCAGGGACACCATATTTGTCATATGAGATTTTAAAATGGTTAACCACAACTTGTACAAGTTATTATAAAAGAATGATAATAAATTAAGATGCCGATTTTCAGAAGATATGGTTAAAGTTAAAATGATTTTGAATTCAGCTACTATTTTATATTATCATATAGTAAATGTACACAACAACAAGCTAGGATATCACAAGTTTAGTGAACTTAGTAAAGTAACAAAGAGGGGTATTGGGTGAAAAGAATCCCTTAGGGTTTATGGAAATTGTGGTATTAAAATGTATATTTATCAATTACATGCGATGTTTATATCAAATACTTACAATAAAAAGACAGGTAAACGGGCAACAAGTTGCAATAGCGAAACCTAGCCTACTAAAAACAAAACCTTGGCCGTTAGGGGTCGAAACATTGCTATGTATTAAATGTGTTATTTTAATGTGATTGAGAGTTCAAATTTATTATGGATAAAAGTTATAGATTTAAAATTAGGAATAGAATACATATAAGTTAGAAGTTTTATAAAAAGTAAAAAAGATTAAAAAACATAGAAATGATCCTAGTCAAACATATGTCACATGTCTATACTCGACATCAAACTCACATAAAATTTCTCACCCCGTGTTGGCGACAATGTCAACTCATTTTCTCAACAACGGTGATTTAGGGTTAATTCATAATATTCATTTGTTATAAAATGTGTACTTACAAGATGTGTTTTCCTCCAATTATATAAAATAATATGACAAAAGTGTATATCTTTCATTTAGAAAGTGTTAGGTTGAAACAATCAATTTGACTTTCTTTTTTTATTAAAATATGTTAAAACAAATATATGTATATTTATGTTTCTTGTCTCTCTTTTATTAAATGATAATTATTTTAAATAAGTAAACTAAATTATTAAACATTTAAAATATAAATATTCTTATTTTAATAATTTATTAATATATACTAAATTATATGATTTCAGACATATTTTATCTTTAAATATAAACTAATAATTTCTAATTTTATTATTTGCTATAAATTTTAAATATTCATTATATTTTTATTTCACCAATGACTAATAACATCTAGAAAATAATATTTTTCATAAAACTAATGATTTTGATATGTTTTATTTATTCCACCTATGTAATACATGGGCTCTAACCTAGTATAAAATAATATGAGGTGTTATATATTATTTATGTTTAACATAACGTGTTTATGTGTTTTATGTGCAAGAAAAGTAGCATTTGATGCACATTATGTACATATGCATTAAACTCATTATAAAAGTGATTCAAACCTACATAAAGCTAGACACACCATTATTTACATGTATTATATGTTAGTACTTAATACAATACTAAGTCATGTATAATAAGTTAGATACACCATTTAATGAAGTTAGATTAACCTTTGTAATGGGTTATATTTTACTTTATACATGTGCATTAATACTCATCTTGTAAAAAAGTGCATCAAACTTCAAATGTTTGACACAACTTACATATCTATGCAGAGCAAACCATTTAGGTATTGTAGGAGCTGAGCTGACCCTTTGCCCATGGCTCATCCTCTTAATCTCTGCATTTTTTGGATGAGCTATTATAATCAACAATACATTCGACCACGTTTAAAAACTCATTGTTCAAATGGTAAGTCTAAAAGTTACATAACATGATGCATACTAAATTACAAAACATACAAATATAGATCTAAGAGTATATAAAAAAGATGGAAGTTTATTTAAAGTATTTAAGATTAATAAGTTATTGTAAACTATTTTTTTAAAGATGGTGTAATAAATACATATTTTGTACATTTTTCCTTTTTATCTATTTATTTATTTATTTATTTATTTTTGTCTTTTTAAGGCCAATCGGTATACCCTGATGTCAAGGGCGTTAAATCCAACTTGGACCCATTAGGAGCATAAAGGCCCTTCTCGTTAACGAGCATTGGGGGGGAGTGGTTTTTAAGTGTAATATTAAAATTAAAAAGTGGGTGAGATGGAGTTGAGATTTTATTGAGATGAGGTGTTGTGAAAGAAGGTAAAACGAGTGATATGACATTTACATAAAATTAAAAAAAATGAGGGTACACCCATAGGCCTAACATGTATTTAATTTATTAATTATTACAGTTATTACCACAAACCCAATCCACACAATTAAATACATTTATTAAATGAGCGAACATTAATGAATTTTTCATAAAACGGTTCACGAACCATTTATCGAACTTCTGGTTCAGTTACAACCTTACATGACAATATTACATGATATAGTTGGAGTTTATAAAGGACCTTAACAAATGAAACATAAACATATGCTCACAGTTTTGGTCCTTTTGGTGATTGATATCTTCCGATGCCCCATTAATGTTGGCCCATGAATACACTAAAGAAGACGCAAATTTGGACTTTATGTTTCGTTTAACGAATCGAAACATGAGATTTAAAAGTGTGTTAAAATAACTCAAAACTCGATATTTGCTCGGAGAAAGCTAATCGTATGAGATCAACTCTTTTAAAAAACCGAGCCAACATGGCTCGAAACATTTACAAAACCAAGTCCGCTCGGTTAGACTCATTTAAACTCGAGCCAACTTGATTTTGGTTCGAATTGTTTATTTTAATTGTATATACACATTTTTGTGAGATGTGAATGTTTCTGATAAATTCTACTCATCAATTAGTAATAACAGTAACTATATAAATTTTAGTTTATACCCTAATTTTAGCCAAAATACTCAATAATATATGTTGTTCGCTTGTCAAAACTAAGTTTATTACTAATGTTCAAATAACTTGTGGCATAAATCTTGCTTGTAAAAAGCACAAAAAACTCGCATGCACAAATCGGCTCGTGAGTTAGCTCGACTTGGATCGTTTTTAAACCAAGCTAGGCTCCCTTGGTTTGTTTATAAACCGAGTCAACTCGGTTCGATGGACTCTTCTACAAACAAGCCGAGCCGAGCAAAACCCAAGCTATTTTAAGTAATATAATAATAACAACATGATTCATAACTTACAAAATAATAATTTTACTTTAAAAATTTTTGCTTTTATAAAAAATGTTATTATTTTAATAAAAAAATAACAACAATTTTACCCTTTAAAAATTTTTGCTTTATAACAATTATTTTTTAAACACTCCAATTTTTTTTTAAAATATTTTTTTAAACAATGTCATTTTTTAGAAGTTCGTTGTACTAAAAAAACTACATATTTTATAATTTTTTGTTTTTAAAAAGGTTTTATATTTTCAATAAAAAGAAACATATTTTAATTGATCAAAAAATTAGTTTTATAATTTGAAAGGTATATAAATAATCATTAGCATTTAATATATTATTAAATTGTTAACTTTCATTCTAGTAACAACACATGTTAAAATTTTAGGTTGATAGTGCGGAAAAATATCATGTGACATCTAAACATTTTGTTTTATCAGTATAGATCTATGTGAAAATTTAATATAAATATGTATAATCGTAAACTTTATTAAAACTAAAAAGTACTTAAGATGTATCTGCTCTATTCAACGGATTAATAGCTCAAGTACTACAAAATAAATGCATAAGTGGTTTATAGAAGTAGGTGTTTGCTGGAAAAATTATTTGAAACTCAATGATGAATAAAAAACAAGATACACATTTGCGTGTGACATAGAAACTTTCCATGGCCTCAAAGTAGCTCTACATGTACTAACGCTTTGTTGTTACTTCTATTAACTATACTAACGCTTTGTTGTTTACTTAACTTCTATCAACTAATAGAAGTGATTGTTCTTTTTCTTAAATTATTAGAGAATTTCTAGTTGGCCATCATATAAAGAAAACCAAAATCTTTCTCTTAAAATGATAGAAACATATAATGATAGCAAGTGAAGAAGAGCGGCAGGATGACCAGAGATTGAGGAGTTGGCCAACTAGAGGAAAACGCCCGGGGGAGGGGGGGGGGGTTGGTTTTGAAGAAGACGGGAATCATTATCAAGTAACTCCCATCCTCTACTCACACTCTAACAAACTTTAGAAGAGTATAACATTTACATTTTTTTTTTGTTTTTGTAATTAACATTGTAAGGGATATTTTAGTCAATTCATAAAAAGTTAATAGAAAACTAAGTGATCATTCTCTTTATCCATCATCTTGTACTACGCTTGAATGAACAATAGAAACATAGTTTTCGATACTTGAGACCAAACTTATAATATGGGTGTACTATAAAGCTTTCGTGTAATTAACTCTTTAGCAATATATACACATTTTTACAAATACTCAAGATTAAACATTCTAAAAGACATCATGTATTAAGATTTATATATAATATTTATGCACACAACATAAACTAAACTATTTTCAGTATTGTTGTTAACAAAACCAATGCGAGCAGTTGTAAATTCTGATTAAATACTTGTAAATTGTATTTTAATGCACATATAGTTAGTCTTTGTTATTTGTTATTATATAACGAAGAAAATAGTTTTTACAAAGTGATTAAACTTTTGTTTGATGTTACTAATGTCACAAAATAGATTAAACACCTTGAATATTTTATCAATCACACAACAACATGAAACGAATTATAAAATTTACTAAATGATTTACATGTCAAGAAAACCCTACTTTTTATTCCGCTTGGATCTCCACCCCGAAATACGTGAATATGGGTTCACATATATATGGAATCATATATCGATACATGTGAGGTCAATATATGTGAGTGGAAATTGAACCTAGACATGTATAAGGGTAGATGAAGAAAATAGAACATAATAATGCCATTTCGTCTGGTCCTTACTCTTCCATTTCGTTTTCAAATAATCATTCTACACATGTGCTTGTTATTGGAGACTGAGAGCCAAACAATGTTCAACATTCCCTCAGGTCACTTCTATATATACTTGTTACTATGACATGTTTATTCATTGAACACTTCAAGTGACCATAAAGAAATGCAAATGAAGGGACACGTCAAGTGTCACTCAGAGATCCTCCGAACACTTCATTGGGATATTTTGTTCTAGATCTTCTACTGAAGTGTTTGGGGGAACTCCAAGTACCACTTGACACCATTAAGAAGTTGCCAATGCGGCTAACAATAATCCGAAGACGTTTGTTTTCTTTGTTTCGAGGTGTTAGGATCAAAATTTGCAATTAAGGAACCCAAGATAGCATTGCCTCAACTCAACTCGTCATGCATAATCTAAAACACTTTTGATGGTAGGTGAATGAGTTTAAGGATCTTGAACTCTTAAATAAATCTTTCTTTGATAAATCCAAATCTATGTTTGTAGAATAATTTATATTTCTATCATGTTGACTTATTTATCTAGAGACATATGAAAACTAAACTAGAATATTAGTAATCGAAATTCTAGGCTTTTTATTTAAAAGTGAATACTTTCTATTTATACTATCTATAGAACGTCTACATTGCCACTCAATTCAAAATCTATCCTAGTTGAACTTATTTTATGTTGACTTATTTTCTGGCCTTTTCATCCCTTCTTAGTTTCTTATGCATATTTTCGCAGTCTTTTAGTTACAAGGATTAGTTTAATTAACATGAGCGAAAAACGTATATATAATCATTTGATTAACATTCAATTTCTTAACTATCGTATAGTGAAATCCATGATTAATTAGTTGTTACATGTAATTTCTTAACTAACGTAGTTAATTTCTTAGTTGTTGTGAACGGTTAGAAGTGACTATAAAAAGAACATATTATAACCATTAAAGTTAAATAAATAACATCATACTTACGCTTATATGTGCATTCCGAATCAAGAGCTCATCAAATGTCTGCTTTAGAGTATCTAGTTTATTCTTTCATCACAAGATGCGCCAATAAACAATATGTATCATCAATAGGGTATAATCTAGCAATACACGGGTTAGATAAGAAATATTAAACATTTATTAATAAAGAGTTAGAAATTATAAAACGCTATTTTGATATAAGATATGATTAAATTAAGTATAAGTAGTTTAGTTAATATAATATTTTAATTATTTTAATTAAGTATAAGATATGATTAATATAAGATATGATTAAATTAAGTATAAAGAGTTAGAAATTATAAAACGCTATTGATGTGTCGTCATATGCTATCGGAGATTTTTGATTTCTGATGATAGACTGCATTTTAATTAATCAACCCCTCATTCTTATGGTACAAATCGTGAGGTTGTACCTTTATGTCACGTGTTTGAGTGTTCCTCTTCCAAGACCAACAAAATCAACACGATCCTTAAATAACTATATATTACAATCATAGCTGGCTGAAAACGTGAATAAAAATCACGAGCTAGTTATTGGCATCTTCTTGTGAGCAAAGGAGGAATAAGTAGCATTAGTCATAACTATATATCAACCTTTTGCCAACATGAAAGGTCAATAGTTATATTAACTTTGTACTATTCATAGCCATATATCAAGCTTTTGCTAACTTGAAAGGTCGATCCTAGTGCTCTAAACGAACAGAATTGATAAGAACAAGATTTTGTTCGCGTTCATTCATTAATAAAATAAAGTTGTTTATGAACTAGTTACGAACATTAAGGGGCTGTTTGGTAACATCTGATTGAATAAGTGCTGAACCAGTAAGAGGTCTGAACCAGTAAGATGTCTAAACCAATAAGTGGTCTGAACCAATAAGTGTGTTTGGTTGTAAAAAGGAAAATTAATAAAATAAAAACCCCCAAATCCTTACCACTTCAAAACAGCCACATCCACCAACTCAAACCCTAACAAAAAACAACTTCAAAACAGCCTCTGAGCAGTTTCATTAGCATCGAGATTGCACTCCTTGAGCATTCGGACGGTGGTCGGAATTGTGAGGTCTTGAATCAGCTTGCGGACGGTGGTCGTGAGGTCTTGAATCAGCTTGTGGACGGTGGTCGGAATCGGAACCCTAGTGACGCCGTCGTCACCACCGCCGGTGGCCATGGTTGTGGTGGTTTAGCGTAGATGCAGAAAGCGATGCCAACGAGGAGGTGGTGAAGGGGTTAACGTCTGACCACCTCCCCGTCGCCGACCACCACCCTCTCTGTCACAGACAGCACTGACCACCGCCCAGTCCCCGACCACCACCCTCTCCATCACAGACCGCATACCGACTTCACGTTTGACTAGGGTCAGATGTTGGTTCACGTCTGACCGAATAAGGGGTTCGGTCAGACCTCTTCTCCGGTAAGATGTAAGCAACCAAACAAGCCACGTCTGACCGAGTCAGACTTGCACGTCTGACCGGGTTTGGTCAGACCCAACCAAACAGGTCCTAATAGAATGAAACTTCTTGTACGTGCTCGTTTATTAAGAAGATGAATTGTTTACGAACATTTACCGAACAAAATTGAACACAAACAGAGACAAACGTATACAAACAAAATTCATAAACTAAAAGAACACAAATGAAAGTTTCTCAAGTTTTAACACAAACTTAACATAGCTATTCTAACATACATAGACATAATTATATATATATATATATATATATATATATATATATATATATATATATATGAATCGAGAAAGATCAAGAATCGGAAAGTTTTGTTTTTTCTATTTTAACCCCAAAATTTAAGTATCATTAATTTGGTTAGAATTGTTTTTCCGACTTTTGTTGTTGTTTTTTAAATCTCATCGTTACATCTGTGTTTGTATTCTGGCTTTTTGATGCTTACTTTTACAATGGAGTACGTTTTCGGGTTTTAAGACAAATGGTTTTTATGACGGAGTACACTTTGGTTTCTTACGCTTTAGGGTTTCATGGCGAAGTGTTTTTTTTTTATTTTGTGTTTTAATACTCAGGATTGTGTCACCGTCAACGGATCGGCTTCAAGATTGTACCCAACCCAGATTTTTGTGCTTTTTTGTTTTGTTTTTTTCCTGTTGTTTTGGGTTTTTAAAAGTGTACGTATTATTGTGACCTGTTTTTGTAATTAGACTTCTTGATGTCTTGGGGTCTACGTTGGAATGACCATCGTTGGTACGTGTGTGTCCATGTTTTAATATTTAAGATCGGGGTAGAATTTCTGTCACAACACGACAAGAGGTATATCTAGTTATATTTAACATAAACTAAAGCTTAAAATAGTCAATCCATTAGATTAATTTATCATTTGATGAGACGTATGTTCGTTCTAAAGATAACTTCAAGGTCACAACCGATACATCTCGTGTTGATTATGAAAATGGATACATGCCTCAACAAGAAATATACGGAACCTTAACTATAGCATTAAGGTAACATGATGTTATATCAAAGAGTCATGAAGTTAAAATGACAAATTATGGAAAGAGCGATAACATGGAATTTTAAAGTTTGACAACATCAATCGTACTCTCATCATGATGGAGGGTATCGATAAATTTGAATAGATGAATCTATAATATTAGAAGTGGTGGAAACGAATTTTATGGAAGGAGAGAGCGCAAACAAGACTCCAACAAAATTGTTAAACCTTATGAACTTAGAAGATCAAGTCCTTCCAAATTAAAGTAGGGATCGTTAAAAGAACTTAAACTTAACGCGAGTACTTAAAACCCGAAACATTTAAGATGAATATTAAAAGACGACCATAAACAAATAATATGCTGGTATGAATTCATGTTGTTTATTAGTTTTCACATTTAGTTTCTTTAAGTATTGTATTAAATTTCTTAGTTGTTAATATAATTACTATCATATTTCCTATGATGTATGGGTATAACAATCATTTGTGTTTTTTCCCAAGAATAGCGTTTATAAAACGTTTGTTATAACGTATGTAGTTTTTCTCCTCTATAATATCGTCTTGCATGATACTTATATGATATGATATGATATCATGAATAACCAAACGTGTTGGTTTGGTGGGGTTAATTATTTAGATCATAGTTGATCGATGTTGAAGGGTTAATTAGAAATAGATATTCGAAAGAGTCATATATATTATCTTAAACTAGTTAAGGTAAGTAATGTATCAAATCTTAAAGAGTTTATGGTGGTGTTTGAATTAAGTGATTCATTAAATTAATCATGTGATTATGAGATCGACTTTATTATATTGATTTGCCATAATTAAATTTGATAATAGAAATTATAAATGGTAATCAATATATAAAATAGATTGCTCACGAGTTTAGATTAAGTTTACACAATGTGTAACCTAATAACTATCAACCCTGAGTTCAAATAAAACTAATGAATAAATAATCAATTGTAACAGAACTTGCTACTGATTAAATTAACCTAATTTATCTAAGCTAACTAAGAACCCACATGAGATGCTATTTCTAAAATCACTAATTCAACCTAGGAAGTTCAGTCACTATTAGTGGTTGATGATGCAAGAAAATCAAAATTTGATTATTGATAAATGAAATCATATTTTAAGTCGCTTTAGTTACGTGAAATCAAACCCACAAATCCTAATAACCAAACGATGACAAAAATCTATGTTAATTGACGTTAGAACACAAGGTTTACACATTAGTTTTACTATCTGCACACCTAGGATGATTGGTGATTTAGCCTAACATAGTCATGGAACAACCTTCAAATCTTGATTCGGGTGAAGGAAACAATTCGGGGGTGCTAATCACCTACAATCGTCTAGAAATAGCCAAAGAAGAAGGTATCTAGCTTCAAAGACCTCAATTTTCTCTTTAAATGATATTCAATTATTCATAAAATCCCTGATTAGATCAACACCCAATTACTAATGATCCTTAGTTCAACTGGTTAAGGTGATGTATTCATAACATGTAAATATTGGAAGGTCATAGGTTTAAGTCTTACTCTGAACAAAATGCTCTGAGTTGAGGTAGGGGGTTTTCTCAGCAATGGGGTTTCTTCTGAGGGGGTTGAGGGTGCGGTCCCGGCTGGAAAACGAATAGGTGGACCCAATTAAAATAACACCTATTCTCCGAAGCAGAAGTGCACATTTGCCATTTAAAAAAAAAGATCAACACCCCAATTAAGCTAGTAAAATATGCATTTAATAACTTTAAGGCCACGTAATTAAATTCCCTAAATATCAATAGTCATTCAAGTACTCACAGTAAGTCAGTAACACTAGACACAAACACCATAATGACTACCCATCAAAATACATGCATTAGGTCTCAGCCGACTCCTATTTCGGCCCTTATACATGCTGCTAAGATGGTAGCAGCGGGAATTTTTCTTGTAGCTCAACTTATGCCTCTTTTCATAGTCATACCTCACATAATGAATTTTATCTCTTTGGTGATAGAGTTAGTCACAGCCAGCCATTATAATTGATCAAGAAAAACAAATTCTGAATATGGGAGTGAACAAGAGATACACTTAAAAAACTAAAAAGAACTAGTAATGAACATGTGTTGTGAAAATATGAAGATATAGGAACATTAGACTCGATTGTTTTGATTTCAACCCTCAAAGAAATTCATGTTCTCGAAGGTTTTTTCATGACCACAATGAGCTCGTGTTGGGTGTCGAATCCAATAAATAAATAATAAAAATTTAAACCTAAAGTCCGCTCACTAAAAATAGTATGAGCGGAAGTAGGGTTCGTATCCTCTGGGATACGTGTCAATTATTTTATACCAAAAACGTTTTAACACAGTTACTATAGTTGGTTATAAGTTAAGGAGGGTGAGGGTTTTTATTTAAAAATAAAATAGAAGTAAATTGCAAAAAATAAAAAAAGTTCTAGCAAGCTGACACGGCCGTGTCAAAACTGTAAAGAAAATTTCACACGGCCGTGTTAAGCTTCTGCCAGAAAAACGAATTTTGACATTTTATTGTATTTTTTAATTGAGAAAAAAATTACTAAATATGTTAATTAAATTGTGAAGTAAATTCAAATATGAAAACTAATTCCAACACTAAGGTAATTTCTTATTTCGATTCGGCTTACGATCATTAACGATATAGTGCAATGATTCTTTTTAATTAATGATTTGTATCGATACTAGACATCACGCCATTCGGACATCCACTCTATCTAATGTCCAATCAATCGCAGTTCGTTGATTAGAGCCAACCCGCTACTCTAAGCTCACGCCGTTCGGATCTTAAGGTGCGGGTTGCAACGATAGAAGTACCTATTATAATTAATCACACACGCCGTTCGGTATGCTTAACTAGATTGTGTGATTCTATAACGAGAATGAATTCATAGTCAAACTCAAACCGTTAATTGTTACTTATATAAAATATCAAAACTTGATTAGGGTTTTAAATCTTAAAGAACATTATTAGAATAATTAATAAAGTGGCCAATTTTACTAATAATCTAATATATACCGGATTAGATCTGGGTTTAAAATCAAGAATCAAACAAACAAACCACTAAAATAAAAACATCTCATAAACGCTTCACATAAGTTTAAACCAAATCAAAGAAATTAATCCTTAATGTTGAAACTAAAAGTGTCCTAGCCGGACATGACGACTAGATCAATCATGACTAAAATAAAATAAAAACTTACGAAACAAAACACGAATGATTAAGTATTTTGATAATGAAGAGAATTCCAAAAAAAAACCTAAATTGATATTTTTCTTTATTGTTTTTTGAACTTGATTCTCCAAAATAATATCTTCAAGATCCTCTAAGATGTCCATTTTAATTTTTCCAGCCCTCTTTTATTTATCCTTCTCATTTAACTTCCAGATCCATATTTTTAAACTTTCTTGTTTCTTATCTTAAAAAGATTCTGTGGATAATTATCTTCAATAAAAATTTCTAAACTTTAAGAATTTTCCTGCATCCTTTAAAATTTCCTTTAAAATTTCAGGATTCTTCTTTAATAATATTTTTTAAGTTTTTTTCTTCTTTCCTAATTGCATGAACCTACAAAACCAATCAAAACATAACAAAATAGATTCCATCCCACAAAAGCTATTATTATATGAAATAAATGAAAAATACATGCAATGAATGCAAAATAAATACCAAAATATACTCTAGAATTATAATAATTAACGTCTAAAAATATAACTAACAGCTCGACCTCCTCGGACAAATAAATAGATAGACATCAAGAATAGTCCGATCGACAATGCCAAAACGAATTCATAACAAAATATTCTAAGTGAACCAAAGCCAAATAATATCTTAGACACATGTCTTTCTTCGAGCGGCCAAAGGCATCATCTTTATCCCTTTGCTTCCAGTTAAATCAAACATACCATCCGGATCATCATTAGCAAAGAACCTTTCTTGCTTGAGTTCCATGGGATCATCCTAGACCTTTGGGTCCAAATGCATCTCACTCACAATGAAATTGGTGGTGTATCTTATAGAATCATGTACCCTTGCACCACTACCTCTTTCATGACAATTATTTTTGGTGATGGTCTCTACACAAAAAGTTAACATCTATTTTATTTTAAGTGATCTACTAGGAAGCTGAATTTTAACAGCAATGTTCGGTTTTTACAACTAGAAAGCTGAATTTTAACAGCACGTCCTATCAACACAAACAAACCGAACATTGCGTACTGTTTGTATGATTGCATGACAATCTAAATTTTTACTTTTTAACAAGGAGAATTGAGAGTATACCAATAAGTATATTGTAATGACAAGGTATTTTTCATATCATGAAATCTTTAAAACGGTGTATGATAAGTATTATTTATTGACTACGTAATAATTTTGGCAACTTGATCTCAAATTTTATTTTTTGGACTCTCCGGACATATAGAAAGCATGAGCCAAGTCACACACCGTTCATGTTTATTTTTAATATTTTTAGACTCCGGGTAAAACAAACTGATCAATAAACTAATTCTCGTAAAACAAACATATATATACTACAAAGAGTTAAATGCGTTTTACGTCATTGAGGTTTCATAAAAATTATCATTTGAATCCAAAAGTTCAAAATGTTGTTATTTACATCCAAAGGTTTTACTAAAATTGTCATTTGAATCCATTTGGCTACACCTAACTAACACAGTTAATTTTTTCCGTTAAGTTTCAAGCATAGAGTTATTTTAATAAAAAAATTATAAAATAAAAAACCAACTCACGTGAGGGTTTTTATATGTATAGTTTTTTGTAATGTAATACCCCAATTTCAATGTAATAATTATAAATATATGAAATATAAAGTTTTCTTTCATATATTGTCGAACGAGTAAGTAAAGAGTAAAATGACTATTTAAAATTTTAAGTATTTAGATGAATTTTAGTATCGTAAGAAAGCGTTTAAATATATTTAAATATAATAACATATTATATTTAAACGTGCTCCATTTTTAACGAAACTTAGATCAGCTCGTAGAGAAAAATAAGCTCGTCCCAATGACATATTTGAAACTTTGTAAAACGTTATATTTTAAAAGTTATAAGAGAAAAACAAAATAAGCAACTGAATTAATTATAACTATATAATAATAATAATATTAAAAAAAACGTACAGAATAAGAGAATAAGAAACGAAGAAAGAAAGCACACAAGCTGGTATGTCATTTTGCAACCCACATCGCCTGTTTTTCTTTTTCACATGTCTGTCTGTTTTCTTATAAATATATACCTTAAGATTGAATTTAGATTATAAGTTTTTTTTAGAATGCTCTAGTATTAAGAGAATCCCGAGTAATCAATACCCCATTAGGTATTGTTATTAGTCGTTTTTAAAGCTCGAGTAGGAGCGCGAGTAGGGAGACTCTACATCAAAGTGCCTTAGATAGTTATAAGGTATGTTCTCGTTTAAGTTATGTCAAGTTAATTGTTATTTATTTTAGTATTATTACTAGAATTAGTAATAGTATAATATTATTATTTTAGGCGTTAGGATTATTATTAGGGTTGGGTTTTAGGTAGCCTAGCCTTAGTTAGGCATGGACTGATCACCCATGCTTAAGTAACGCAACGCTAGCTAATATCCAACCATGACAGTGACTAGTTAGTTGTACCATCGTCTAACCTAGGATTATTTAAACTGTATCAAGACCTTGAGATATTACCAGGTTGTACTAGGAATTGATTATCAACTGTTGAGAAACTGTTAAATAGGTGAGTTATAATGACTGTTTTCAAAACTGTGATAATAAACTCGTTGTGTCTGTACTGGTAATAATTATAATGCTTACAATTATGCACGGGTCAGTAGGGGTATACATGATCCTAGTATATTTAATGGGGTGTGTCGAACTGGCTGAAAAAAGGATAGGGGTCCTCGTATGCATCAGGCACATGCTCATACCTATTTGACGGCCGGGAGGGTTTGACAAACCCGCTGCCGGTGGTTGTGGTAAAACCAGGGAAGGCACTATGCCTATGGACCCAAATATCATAATCCGTATTGTATGCATATCAAAGTTAATTTTATAAACTGTATAGTATGAGCTCACCAGCTTTAGCTGACTTCTTTTTGAGTATATGTATCACAGGTAACCTCTAAGGAAATGCTTAAGAGTTGCTTAAAATTAAAGAATCTAGAAGACCAAGAAGTTTTATTTTAATTTGTTTTTAGATACTGATGTAAAATACTAGTGTACTAAGTTGATGATATTATAGTATGTAATAAAATATATGGTAGCTTCCGTTGTAAGTTGTATCGATTGTAGACGCCCGCCTGGGTAACGGGTGGGGTGTCACAGTTGGTATCATAGACCGAGGTTTTAGCAAATTAGGTATTACAGGAATACCTAAGCCAGATTTAGGTTGTACCAAATACAAGGTTTTAGAAAAAGTACTCATATGCTCCTTAGGATAATCTAAGATGAAATATGTTATATTATGCCTATTTCTTTATAGAATATATGTGATGTAAGTGATTCTGTTGTTATATAATTATTATATTATAAATATGTTTAGCATAATAGTAACTCTTGTATAATTATATTACTATAGGAAGATACATTGTCTAAACATAAAATGAACTAGAATTTAGACACGAACAAGTTAATAGAAGAAGAGGGGAAGGTTCTCATAGAACTCAAACTTCCTCCCAAAATGTTGGATCTCGATCTAGTATGAACCCAATTCTAAATGATGAAGCTATCCATAACATAGCAGTGGAAGTCTCAAGGATATTAACGAATGCACAAATTAGTAATGCTGATAAATCAAAAGAGCAACTTGAAGAAAGCTCGACTGCTTCCATGCCTATACAAGAAAGGGAAAGAATGGAAGGAACCAAATCAAAGGAGTGCACTTATAAGTAGTTCATGTCTTGCAAACCTCCATCATTCGACGGGAGAAAGGGAGCCATAGAAGCCCAAGACTGGCTAAACCAAATTGAGTCAGTATTGGATGTTAGTGACTGTAATGATCATAAAAAAGTATATTTCGTTGTACATATGTTTGAAGGTGAAGCCCTTCACTGGTGGAATATTGTAGTCTGAACCGAGGGTAAAGAAAAAGTCAAGAAAATGAACTGGGAGCAATTTGTTCATAAGTTTCTTGCTAAATTCTGTCCTCCTAGTGAAACTAAACAACTGGAGGTGGAGTTCTTCCAGTTGAAACTAGGAAACATGACATATCAAGAATATGTTACTCGTTTTAATGAAATATCTCGACTGGTTCCTCATCTAGCCACAACTGAGGACTTAATAATAATTAATAATGATTATCTGATAATAACTTGATTAATAATGTTGATTACTAAGTTGTTCTTATGTGGTTTATAGATTTTAAATATTATTTGTGAATTTTATCTTGTAACGTGACACGATATGGGTGATCGTAGATCGATTGACTAAATCTGCACACTTCTTGGCGATCAAGGACAATGGGTGATCGTAGAATTGACTAAATCTGCACACTTCTTGGCGATCAAGGAAATGGATAAAATGGACAAGTTAACTCGAATTTATCTGAAGGAGATAGTTTCAAGACATGGTGTACCAGTCTCAATTATTTCTGATCGCGTGCTCGTTTACATCGCACTTCTGTCATCATTACAGAAATCTTTGGGTACGCGATTAGACATGAGTACTGCTTATCATCCGCAAACCGATGGTCAAGTGAGTGTACTATACAGACATTGGAGGACATGCTATGTGCTTGTGTGATTGACTTCGGAATAACTGGAAAGTTCACCTACCATTGGTGAATTTTCTTACAACAATAGTTATCACACCAGCATAAAGGCAGCACCTTTTGAAGCCTTGTATGGACGAAAATGTAGATCACCAGTTTGCGGGGCAGAAATTGGTGATAGCCAGCTAATGGGTTAGTGCACAAGACCACTGAGAAGATAGTACAGATAAGAAACCGTATGGCTGCAGCACGTGACAGACAGAAAAGCTACGCAAATAAGCGATGGAAACCTTTGGAGTTTCAGGTCGGCGATAAAGTTTTACTAAAAGTCTCACCGTGGAAAGGCGTGATTCGATTTGGTAAAAGAGGAAAGCTAAATCCGAGATACGTTGGACCATTTAAGATTCTGAAAAGAATAGGTCCAGTGGCTTATCTATTAGACCTACCTGACTCACTGAATTGAATTCATAATATATTTCATGTCTCAAACTTGAAGAAGTGCTTAACGGATGAAACAATGGTAGTACCTCTTGAGGAAGTGCAAGTAGATGAGCAATTATGCTTCATTGAAGAACCAGTCGAGGTGATGGATCGTGAGGTAAAGATGCTTAAGCAAAGCAAGATACCCATAGTCAAAGTTCGTTGGAACTCGAGACATGGACCGGAATTCACGTGGGAACGTGAGGACCAGATGAAGCTTAAGTATCCTTAGCTGTTCAAAACAACGACGACGACCGGCGAAGGTATTGATTAAATTTCGGGATGAAATTTCTTTCAACATGGGGATGATGTGACAACTCACCCGAAACTCACTCGATTACTTTGTGCCAATGCAGTAGACCAGAGATGTAACTCAACCATGTAATGCAATTTTCGGGACGAAAATTCTTTCAACATGGGAATAATGTGACATCCGGTAATTTTCCGTTACCAAACTCCGTTAGTTCCGTTAGGTCTTGCATACACTGTCGTGAGCACACACTAGTTGTTATTGAACGTTGGTGACTTAATAATAATTAACAATGATTATCTGATAATAACTTGATTAATGATGTTGATTACTAAGTTGTGCTTATGTGGTTTATAAATTTTAAATATTATTTGTGAATTTTATCTTGTAACGTGACGACGTGTTATATTTATTGCATGTGTTTTGTAGCTATTGAAAATTATGCATGATTATTATTGTTAGTTTATAATATTTGTACTTTGTAGTTAAAAATGGTTAAAAAGTGTTAAAAAGGTTAATTTTTATAAAAAGTAGTAGAAGAGGGATTAAAGGGTGATTTTAAATAAGTAAAGTTTTGACAAAACCCAACCCTAGCCCCCTTCTCCCCCCATTCGGCCGAAACTCATCCCAAGCACCCCCATTCTTGCGATTTCAAGCTTCCAACTCCAAAACATTCGATTTTTGCTTGGCTTTGATCATTACAACATGTAGCAAGCATCAATTTTTTGCCATTACGCGATTAAAGGTTAGATTTTATTGGTTTTTCATGAATTTTTTATTATGGCTGAAACCCTAGTTCAATTACCATGATGAATGTCGGATTTTGAATGTTTGATGATTGTATGATGTTAGTTAGATTGTATTGATGTTAGTTTACGTGGATTATACAAGAAATTCGTGGTTTTGATACGTAGTTCATACCTTACTAATAATAGTAACTTTTGTGCATGAACTTGAGGAATTGATGATGGAATGATGATGTTATGATGTTGATAATGTTGTATGAATGTTGGATTATGATAATTATGCAAGAAATTCATGAGTTGATCATGTAGTTCATACCTTGCTATAAGTAGAAACTTTTGGTTATGAGATTTATGAATTATGATGATTTGATGATGTTGGTCGTGTCTAGATGATAGTTATGGATTTGATTAGGCATGATGTTGATGAATTCATGAATGAATTGGGTGCTAGATTGATTTTAGGGTGTTACTTTCCCAAAAGGGAAACTTCAATTTTGAAGATCATTGGATATTGTGAGTTATACATGTTTGTGATATTAGGATCATGTTAGAATGTTTCTGGATGATGTCTAATGTGTTGGATTGCGATGATTGGGTCATTTGGTTAGTTGGTGCAACTATGGGAGCATATGGGCTTCCTTGGAAAATGTACAAGTATACATGTTATGTGCTATGATGAATTGTCATTATCGATTATTATAAGGTTAATGTTTTACTTGTATGAGTTACATGTGGTATATTGCTGATGGGTATCATACACGCGTGCGAATCTGAGGCCCCTACCTTGTAGGATTGGCAGTGTTTAGGGTGTGTAGCCGTGAGTGGCTTCACATGGCACATTGTGAGTGACTAAACCCAATGTGCATTGTAAAGGAATATAAATTAGAATCTGTGTTGTATGATGAATTGGATTACGTGCGTTGTATGATAACCTGATTTAGCATAAAGAACATGATAAGCCTTACGTGTTACAATGTGGCTTATGAGAATAACTTGCATAGTAATTTGGAATGGTTTGTTGAATTATTGGTTGTTATGTTTGATCAAACAAGAATTTAATTTGACATGTCACCAACGGGTCAAACGGGTCAACTGGGTCTAATGTGTCTTGTTTTCCAAAACCTTGAGTCAATATGTTTATTGAGCACTTAGGGTTGTTAAAGATTTTGTGTACACGTACTTATGTACTTGCGTGTTCTAGGTGACCTCTGAAGGTTGTCTTTCCGCTCACTGTTAGCTTTTACTATTGTTCGTTTGCGCACCAGGTGAGTTCATGCCCCACTTTATTTAAACTCTCTTTTGGGGGAGATGGCATACTTATTCTGAAACGCTTTATTGATTATAAGTTGTGTATAGTGTAATGTAGTGCGATATACTATGAAAGTCCTTACACTTTCGGATCGTTAATATTGGAACTAACGGGAAATCTTGGGTAGTACTACTGGGTTTGACAAGCCCCACCTGTGCGACTCGAGGTCAAACGGGTGCAATATTGTCCTAACACATGGTGTCACAACCTAGTAAGTCGTGACGGGAGACAATCAAACAAACGCTGTCAGCTTCGATCGCGAAATCACTACGATTATTACTTGTGAATTTAGACTAGCTATCTAATTCAATGCACTCTTATGTTTTATAACTGTTACTGTTATGTTTTACGCAAACTCTTGAACTCACCAACCATTGTGTTGACTCTTTTAGTATGTTATTCTCAGGTCGTGGTTAATGAAAAGCCTAGGAGCACCCACGGGTCAGCATTTGTGGGTCAGCATTGTTGGAAACATTTTATTTTGGCAATTGAAACAAGTTTCTGTACTTGGATTTGAATAACGGTTGGGCGCGTGTTTTGCGCACTTTACATTTTGTACCCTTGTGTTTACTTTACTTACAAAAACGCTTTCGCAAATATTTTGAAGTTTTAAACTCTGGTTTGGTTTGAATGGTTCATATAGAGTCGTTCTGAGTAACTAATGACTGAGATCCTGGTTTGTTCACACGCCTCGCGGTAAAACCCCGCACGTGGATTTTGAGGGTATGGCACCATAGAAGCCCAAGACTGGCTAAACCGGATTGAGTCAGTATTGGATGTTAGTGACTATAATGATCATAACAAAGTACGTTTCGTTGTACATATGTTTGAAGGTGAAGCCCTTCACTGGTGGAATATTGTAGTCTGAACCGAGGGTAAAGAAAAAGTCAAGATAATGAACTGGGAGCAATTTGTTCATAAGTTTCTTGCTAAATTCTGTCCTCCTAGTGAAACTGAACAACTGGAGGTGGACTTCTTCCAGTTGAAACTAGGAAACAAGACATACCGAGAATATGTTACTCGTTTTAATGAAATATCTCGACTGGTTCCTCATCTAGCCACAACTGAGGAACAACTGATCAACAGGTTTATCTGGGGTTTACCATTCGAAATGAGGGTTTTTATCAAATCCAAATCCCCTAAAACTTTCTCAGAGACGGTTGAAGCTGGCCCTATCATGGCTGCCGAGATGTTATGACGATAAACTAAATCTCTTGCAACAAAAAGAAAATGGGAAGAAGGAAAGGGTGACACTAGGAATAATAACTTCAAGAAACCTAGAGATATGCCTTAATGTAGATTTTGCAAGAAAAATCATTCAGGGCCGTGCCACACAAAACCATGTCCTAATTGCAAAAGGACTTGACATCTTCTTCAAAAATGCAAGGAGAAGAGAGAGTGTTTGAATGTGGAGATCCAGGACACATGAAACCTAATTGTCCAAAGCTTCAACATGACAACAATCAACAACCAAACAAACCTAAAGGGCACGCATTCATGTTGACCACTGAGGAAGCTCGTAATGCTTCAGATGTGATTACTGGTACGTATCTTGTCAATAATATATATGCACGAGTATTATTTGATTCCGGTGCCAATAAAAGTTTAGTATCAAATACTTTTAAGCCCTATTTGAATCAAGAGTCATAAAATTTAGACCATGCCTTTATAATAGAAATGGCTAATGGGAGTCAAAAGGAAATCATTAATATCATTAAAAACTGTATCATAAATTTGAATGGTCATCCATTTCCTATCGATTTAATGCCTATGGAACTAGGAGAATTTGATATAGTCTTAGCCCGACATCACGTAGAAATAGTATGTGAGAAAAAGATCGTTAGACTCCATTTACCCAACGGAAAACTGTTAACCTTATTAGGAGATCGCGCTGAAAAGATTAAAAATCTCATCATGATAGCACAAGCACAACAAGATATGAGATAAGGGTGTATTGCCTTTTTGGCCAATTGTGTAAATATCACAGAGAATAAGAAGATTGAAGACGTGCCAGTAGTATGGGAATACCTTGAGTTATTTCCGGATGAGCTCCCAGGACTTCCACCTGATAGACAGGTGGAGTTTCGGATCGATTTAGTACCTGGGATAGCACCGATTGCCAAGGCACCGTACAGACTAGCCCCGAAAAAAATACAAGAACTCAAGAAGCAACTAGAAGAACTACTTCAAAAAGGGTTTATTCAGCCAAGCTCTTCGCCCTGACCCATCCTGTTCGTTAAGAAGAAAGATGGGACGATGCGTATGTGCATCGATTATAGAGATTTGAATAAAGTCACTATAAAGAATAAGTACCCTTTACCAAGGATCGATGATCTATTTGATCAATTGTAAGGAGCAAGTTATTTTTCAAAAATAGACTTCTGATCTGGATATCATCCGGTGAAGGTAACGCAAGAAGATTTACCTAAGATCGCTTTCAGGACTAGGTACGGTCATTATGAATTTTTGGTAATGCCATTTGGGCTTACCAACGCACCTGCGGTATACTTGGACCTTATGAATAGAGTTTGTAAACCGTATCTCGATAAATTTGTGATCGTCTTTATCGATGACATTCTGATCTACTCTAAGAACGAGACAGATCATGAACAACACCTCAGAGCAATTCTTGAATTGCTTAACAAACCGAATATCATGATTCTTGTCCAAACAATTAAATCATCCAAATGATTAAATTTTTTAAGATTACAGTATGCATGTAAAGTAGAATCTTGAAAAATTCAGGGGAAACATTTGACCAAAACTCTCGGTCTGTTGGTGAATCAACAGCAAGAAACCGAGATTTCAGTCCAAGCATGTATCCATATAACCGGCTCTTGATGCCATTGTTGGGTTCTGAATATGTTTATCAGAGTCATTTTATCCATATAAAATAAAAAAAAAAGCAGCAGAATAAGGATTAAAAACTTGTTACAGTTAATATATATAAACCATTTTATATATCTGTTAAAACCCCGTAATGGATCGTTATATAAAAAAACATGCTTACGAACAACCATAGGGTGTTTAGAAAACTACCTCTCGAATGGGTTAGAGGAAGATAATCGGTGAATGGCAGCTTCCAAAGAAGGAGCCCTCAAGCTTGTCTACCCTCAAGCTTCCAACAAACACCCGGTTTCTAAGATTTTTTACACTTGAATGAATCTCTGTTTTTGGTTTTTTTATTTTCGACCGATCGAGGGAAAACCAAAAAAACAGACATGCACCTTTTGAGTGTGTTGTAAGTTATCAGAGAGAGTGATTGATTGCAATCACATATTGCATGTCTTATGAAACTGAAATTTCAGACGAGCAGAGAGAGAATTTCATCCGCATTTCCCAAATGTACATCCGCATTTGTAAATACGGATGAAGAAATTCCATCCGCATTTCCCAATGTACATCCGCATTTGTAAATGCGGATGAGTAGTTTCATCAGCATTTCCTCAAATGCACATCCGTATTAGTAAATGCGGACGAACAGTTTCCATCAGCATTTCCACAAATGCAAATCCGCATTAGTAAATGCGGATGAGAAACCTTCATCCGCATTAGTAAATGCGGATGAGTAATCTTCATCCGCATTTCCTCAAGGACACATCCGCATTAGTAAATGCGGATGAGTAATTAAGAAATGCAGACAAAAGACTATATTGTTGTTCAACCATTTGAATAACAATATATAGAATACTCTCTCTAAAATAAATCATCCATATAATTTATTTACAACACAAGTGCAAATATTTAAAAATCCAATTTCTAAATACTCTAAGTGTTAATAGTTATTTTATTATATCATAAAATAAATATTATAGGTGTTTGTCTAGCTTGTTATTGGGTATGACCCGACTTGAATCATAGCGTACTAGCCACATCAATTCAATATATGTATTGGGCAGACCGTTTTCAACACCCTTTACCAAGGATCGATGATCTATTTGATCAATTGCAAGGAGCAAGATATTTTTCAAAAATAGACTTCCGATCTGGATATCATCAGGTGAAGGTAACGCAAGAAGATGTACCTAAGACCGCTTTCAGGACTAGGTACGATCATTATGAATTTTTGGTAATGTCGTTTGGGCTTTTATGAATAGAGTTTGTAAACCATATCTCGATAAATTTGTAATCGTCTTTATCGATGACATTCTGATCTACTCTAAGAACAAGACAGATCATGAACAACACCTCAGAGCAATTCTTGAATTGCTTAAGAAAGAAAACCTTTATGCAAAGTTCTCCAAGTGTGAGTTTTGGATATGTGAAGTTCAATTCCTAGGCCACGTAATCAATGAACAAGGAATACAACTTGATCCATCGAAAATTGAGGTAATCAAGAAATGGGAGGTTTCAAAAAATCCTACTGAAATCAGAAGATTTCTTGGGTTAGCAGGATACTATAGAAGATTTATTCAAGACTTCTCCAAGATTGCTATGCCATTAACAACGTTAACCCAGAAAGCCTCTAAGTTTAATTGGGGACCTAAACAAGAAGAAGCTTTTAACACATTGAAACAAAAATTATGTAGCGCCCCAATACTATCACTTCCTGAAGGAACTGAAGATTTTGTTGTCTACTGTGATGCGTCTTATTATGGTATGGGATGTTTACTCATGCAAAGAGGCAAAGTGATTGCTTACGCTTTTCGACAATTGAAGACTCAACAATGAAACTACACGACCCATGATTTAGAACTTGGTGCTGTAATATTCGCACTAGAAATTTGGAGACATTATCTCTACGGTGCAAAATGTACTATTTACACCGACCACAAAAATTTGAAACACATATTTGAACAGAAAGAGCTTAATATGCGTCAAAGACGCTGGATGGAGTTATTAAGTGATTATGACTGTGAGATCCAACACCATCCGGGTAAAGCTAATGCGGTAGCAGATGCATTAAGTAGGAAAGAAAAACCTCAATCTATAAGAATTCATGCATCTAGAATAGATGTTAAAACTAGTCTCTTAAATCAAATTAAGAATGTACAACAAGAAGCTCTAAAGGAAAACCAAGTGAAAGAAAGAATGATAGGGAGACTAAAGTTGTTGACAGCAGGAAGCGATAATATCTTAAGATTTAACAATAGGATATGGGTTCCTAGTTTTGGTGGACTACAAGATATAATCTCAGAGGAAGCCCGCAAGTCTAAGTATTCTATCTATCCCGGTAGTGACAAGATTTACAAAGACCTAAGAGGTGACTATTGGTGGCCGGAATGAAACGATCTATCGCCCGGTACGTAGAAAAGTGTCTCACCTGCCTTAGAGTGAAAGCAGAACACCAAAAACCGTCAGGTTATTTATAGCAGCCGAAGATTCCAGAATGGAAATGAGAGAAAATCACAATGGATTTTATTACAAAGCTCCCAAGATTGAGTCATGGTTATGATACTATTTGGGTAATCGTGGACAGACTGACCAAGTCTGCACATTTTCTATCGATCCGTGAGGACTACAAGATGAACAAGCTTGCCCAGATTTACATCAAAGAAATAGTGTCTCGACATGGAGTACCTGTATCAATCATATTAGACAGGGATAGTCGTTTCACATCTAGGTTTTGGAAAAGTTTTCAACACAAACTGGGAACCAAACTTAACTTAAGCACAACCTATCACCCGCAGACGGATGGACAGAGTGAACGGACTATTCAAACACTAGAAGACATGCTTCGGGCATGTGTGATTGATTTTGGTGGTAGTAGGGATAATCATCTGCCACTCATAGAATTTGCTTACAATAATAGTTCACGCCAGCATTAAAGCAGCGCCTTATGTAGCTTTATATGGGAGAAAGTGTCGAACTCCTATCTGCTGGACAAAAGTGGGGGAAAGTCAGTTGTCAGGACCAGAAATCATTGTGAAAACCACAGAAAAGATTCAGCAAATCAAGGAAAGAATTAAAAGTGCTCAAGATAGACAAAAGAATTACGCAGATCAGAGACGTAACCCCTAGAATTTCAAATAGGGGATTAAGTAATGCTAAAAGTATCACCTCTAAAGGGAGTGATTCGATTTGGAAAGAAAGGAAAGCTTAAACCTCGATACATTGGACCATTCGATATAACAACCAAAGTAGGACCAGTAGTATATCGATTAAACCTCCCTGAGCAACTGGCAGGTATACATGATACTTTGCACGTGTCAAATTTAAGAAAATGCCTAGTAGATGAAGCACAACAACTACCATTGGAAGACATGCACATCGACGAAAAACTCAATTTCATTTAAAAACCACTACAGATCGAAGATCGAAAGATTAAAAAGTTGCGTAGAAAAGAGATTCCACTCGTCAAGGTCAAGTGGAATGCACGTCATGGACCCGACTACACATGGGAATTAGAAGATGAAATGAAAAAGAAAAATACCCTCACCTCTTTAATTAAAGCAAAAATTTCGAGACGAAATTTCTGGAGGGGGGTGAGTGATGTGTGTGCGTTGGAATGAGATTTTAAGTGTTTAAACGTCAAATATTACGTATGATTATTCGTTTATATGCATGTGATTGAGTTGAATAGGTTGACTATGAGTTGGAAGTGATTTTGTAGGAAAAACAAGGAATTTGGAAGCTTACATGATAAAACAAGTCATTGGAGGGGTCAAGAAACGAAGTTTCAAAGTGCAGCAGAAAGGCTTCCACCGTAGCCTACTGTAGCCACCGTAGGCTACGCCAGCTCAAGTAAAAAATCAGCAGAATACACCCCAGCGTAGGCTACGCTGGCTAGCGTAGCCTACGCCAGGACCCTTTTCAAAAACCCTTAAATACGCGTTTTATTTAGGTTTTAGCCACCACTTGATTCTCATTCGACCTAAGACGAAAAAAGACGTATTTTGGAAGTTCTGGGATCGATTTTTCACCATTCCAACCCACAAAAACAAGATTCAATCATCCGGAATGCAAATCAACAACGGTTTTGAAGATCATTCAAGAACGATGAGCGGCTAATCCTCTCGTGATCGACTTCGGGTATTAGGTTTTGTGTGATTAGGTTTTTGTTTTTGTTTAACTTTGTTGGGATTAAACTTTAGAACCCGTTAAGTTCTTTTATGAGTTTAACTTGTGTTTTGATTATTTAAACAACGATGTTGGTAAACTTTAGTTGAATATCATTTAATCTTCCGGAAATTATATGATTGCAAGTTTTGGTTTCTAATTGAATTGGTATTGTGTATCAAGACCCATTAAGTCCTGATTATCGATATAACTTAATCATAGCACGTACAGAATCCCTATTAAGGATTTTCCTTAAAGTTAAACTAAACAATTACTGAAAACCAAACCTAGAACCGAAGTGGATTACTTTCTCTTATAATCGTTTTCTTAATCAAGTTTGATTCTTTCCAAGTTGTTTTCTTAGTTTATTTATTAATTATTCCAAAAATCTAATTTTCACAGCCAAGAGGCAATAGTTAAGTAATTTGTTAATTTAATTAATTAGTATTTCATAAATTAAAGTACAATACACCGACCACTAATTCCACGAGGATCGACAACCCTACTTACCCTAACTAGTTTAAGGTGAATAGGAACACACATTTTAACATCTTATTTGATTGATACTTCGACATCGATCAAATTTTGGCGCCGTTGCCGGGGAATCGGTGCGCTTGGTGTTTTGTTATTTTATTTGTTTTATAAGAAAAAAAAATCTTTTTTGTTACTTGTTTTATTTTAATTGTTTTTATTTTCGTGTTACGCTTGGTAGTTTAAGTGTGCAGGTGACAGATTGTATGCATACTCGATATTCGGGCAGGAAATCACCGCTAGTGTTTGATCCAGAGATAGAGAAATCAGCAAGGTATAATCGTGTCTTGCATCGATCAGGGTTACCAACTACATCAATTTCACAAGCCATTGATCAAGCAGCTGATAGTTTGTCTGATTCAACTAACATGGATAATACAAACAACCAACCACCTCAAAATCCAAACCCTCCTCCCAATAACCAACACCAAAACCCAAATCCACCCCCACCACCAAATAACAACCACAACAACAACCTAAATCAACCACCTCCCAACAATAATATGAATCAAAATAACCTCAATCAAGGAGACGACTTTGATCATGTAAGTATGCATAGTGTTCACACGGGTGATGAGAATTATGAAGATGAATGGGATAACAATGAAGAACCCTATAACGGTGCAAATTATGATGCTTGGGATGGGAATTTTGGCGGAGGTAATGGACAAAATGGAAATAACAATTGGAGGAACAACCAATATGGATGGAATGCACCACGTATCAATCAACAACGAGGTGGAGTCAATAATAATTTCAATCAACCAAGAAGACCTCACAGAGCTCAAGTACAAGGTGTGGATAGCCATTTTAGACCGGCTATTTCTGAAAACCCGAATCCTATCGCACCTCCAAACCGTAGGGGAAGATCTTTTGATGTACGTCCTCACTACCTAACCATTCTTCCTGCATTTAGAGGCACTGCAACAGAAGAACCATATGTACATCTTGCTGAATTTGATGCCATATGTAGTACTATCGGTGGAAACCACTTCACACAAGATGAAGTAAGACTGAGATTGTTTCAATTTACTTTGAAAGATAGAGCTAAGCAATGGTTCCTCACTTTGCCTGACAACAGTATTCATACTTGGCAAGAGATGCAAAGGGTTTTCCTTGAAGAATATTATTCTATGGGAAAGACAAGTGATGCAAGAGAGGCCATTCGATCTTTTCAACAACAAGTGGGTGAGCAATTTCATGAGGCATTTACAAGATTCAAGGAATTGATCCGCATGTGTCCTCATCATGGTATTGAAAGGTGGGAATTGATTAAGGCATTTTCAGATGGACTAACACCGGAAGAAAGGAAATACTTGTATTCTACAAGTAATGGAACATTCTTATCTAATCATGAAGATATGGATTGGGAATTCCTAGAACGAATGTGCAAGAATTCCAAAGCTCAAGCTTCGGCTAGTAGACGATCAAAGCCCGCTCCGGCAAGGTCAACCACCATTGATTATGAGAGTAAAGAAAGAATTGCATCTTTGGAAAGACAATTGGCCAAGTTAGGACATGCGGGGACTAAAGATGTAGCTTCAATTGGATTTAATGTATGCAATGAATGTGGTGACTTGGGGCATGCAAGTGCAAGGTGTCCATTGGTTTTAGGTCAACATGAAGAGGTGAATCAAGTATATGGAGAGAGAAAACAGTTTGATATGAACTCCAATACTTATCACCCTAGTTTGAGGAATCATCCACACTTTCAGTATGGAAATGCTTCAAACCAGATGAACCCTAATTTTCAAGGTAATAATCAAGGTGGTCAAGCTTATCAGAACCGAGAACAAGGGAATTATAATCAAAGTGGTTATCAAAGAACTTCATATTCTCAAGGAAACAATCAAGGAAACTACAATCATAGGGATCAACAAGGTAGTTCATCACGCAACTATCAAAGTAATTCTCAATCGGGACAACTTGGTGGTGAAGAGTCTACAAATGCAAAGTTGGATGCTTTGATGAACATGATGAAAGAGAATATGAAAGAGAACAAGAGAGAAAATGAAATTAGGGACAAGGCTTATGAAGCCTTAAATAAACAAGTGGGTCAACTTGCAGAGGATGTTGCTCAAATTAAAAGGAACCATGGAAAGCTACCGAGTGATACCACGGTCAATCCTCAACATCAAGGAACCAACACACAAAATATGAGAAATGTTCATATTAATTCGGTTAGTATCCTTCCTGACTCTGAAATTTTTGATAATGACTTTACTTCTTTTTCACAACAAGTTGCAGATAAGGAAGAGAAAGCCGATACGATGGAAGAGAGTGACCCAGGTGCACCCATCATTCCAATCAAAGTAGGAAAGTTGAAGATAAAAAGAGCACTTTTGGATTATGGAGCAGCTGTCAGTATCTTGCCAGGTATGTTATATGATCAGTATGACTTCGGTCCTTTAGAGAAAGTTGACACCACTGTGGTGTTAGCTGACTTGACTCAAAAATGTCCTCGGGGGATGGTAAAGAATGTTATAATCAAGTTGGGAGAATTTTACTACCCTGTGGACTTTATGGTGCTCGATTTTGCACCAGTGAGAACGAATGAGCAACCGAATGTCATATTGGGTCGACCATTTTTAGCAACTGCGAATGCTCAAATCAATTGTCGGGATGGAACAATTGACATGACTTACGAAACTCGTAAGTTACGTTTTAATGTATTTTCCAAGTCGATTAATTATTTGGTTAATCATAAAGTTTTTGTGGCAGATATGACTAACGTGTGTGTTCCGACTTATACTTCACATGTAAGCATGAACACCACTTTTAAGAATGATTTTGAGTATGATAGGGATAAGCATGTGGAGTTGAAGGAATTGGTGGATTTAAAAGAAAAGAAAGAGCCAATTATGAAGTTGGAAACAAAAGATGTGAAACCTAAAATGAAGAAAAAAGTTGGCGATCCACTTGATCCTATAAAAGACAGAGTTGAGGCATTAATGTTTGGGCCATAATACGATCTAGTTGAAGAACTGCCGGATCATTTGAAGAATACTGGAGTCAAGCATCCTACTCGACCACCATGAGTGGTCGCAGGTACGGTCTGGCTGAAGACCTAAAACTTAGCGCTAATCGGGAGGCAACCCGAATTTAATTTTTATGTTTTGTGTTTGATATGTCTATTTAAGTAGTTTATTTTGATAATCGTTACGTTTGTGTCTGGGTCGGTTCGGGTTGGAAAAGTCATTTGTGTTGATTAATTGAATAAATTGATTTTCAAAGAAGAAAAAAAAACTCACACACTTAACTTAAATACCATACATTAGGGACAATGTATCTCAAGTGTGGGGATGAGGGAAAATTTGGAAAATTTTTATTGTTTTTAAGCAATCCAATCGAACATGAAAACGACAAGCATACCAATTGATTCTTGCCATGTTTGATGTAAGGGTCCTTAGTCATGGTCTAATTCTAAGATAGCAAAAATAATGATGTTAGCAAGGTTTTTAGAAAAAATTAAGAACTGCCTAGTTAGGGTTAACAGGCTAATGGTGTAATAAAAGCATGCACACGCCGGCAACCCTAATTCCTACTTGGTGAGATTTTGAAGCTTACTAGATTGTTAGTTCACATAAAAAGTGTTTCAATAGTTGAGTGTAGGCCATATGATTCTTTGTTTTAGAACTTGTGTGATTTGATACATATTGAGACGGTGAATTTGATAAATGCACATAGATGATAGAGGCAATCTAGGATTCCTTTCTCTTTTAACACCATTTCTTGTGATGCATCAGTTTACCTAAAATTCCCCCTAGTAGCCACTTTCGAGCCTTAAACCATTTATTTTGACAAACCCATATCAATAAAACCCAAATCAAATTTTACCTAATGTGACCAAGTTACCACTGTTGATAACATTCAGACTAGCTTCAGTATTTGATTTATGATAAAAGCAAAAAAATAAAAATAAAAAATAAAAAAATTAAAAATAAAAAAAAACTAGAAAAAAAAAAGAGAAAGAAAAGAAAGATGCAAATTGTTCGTTATGGGTTAAATATGCACCCATACGTTTGCTTTGTTTGAATAATAGTTATGTCAATAAGGATGTCAACAGTTGGTATTGCCTTAATTTATATTTTAGCCACACTCACAGCCAATCATTCCTACCTTAACCTAAGCCCAAAACCGTAAGTCCTTTTGATGTGTGCATTGTCAATTATTACCGTGGAAATTTGATTGTCACCCAAGCATATGATAACAAAGTTTTATATGTGGACCTTTTGAGTGATATATTGGTGCAATTTTCACCAATCCAAAAAAATAAACCGAGAGGAGTGACAAATGGTGAGGGGTGTGTTGCATGACAATAAAAGCCGGAAGCTTGTTAGGTTTAATTAGTCGGATTCTATTTTGAATTAAATGTAACATCCTTTACTTGCTAGCCAAATATGATTATTGCAATTCTGGAATGGGCATGACTTTGGACTATCGCTAAGGCGTGCAAGGGATTTTGGTTTATAATGTTGTTAAATGTTTTGAATTAGATTTGCTTGAGGGCAAGCAAAGCTTAAGTGTGGGGATGTGATGTGTGTGCGTTGGAATGAGATTTTAAGTGTTTAAACGTCAAATATTACGTATGATTATTCGTTTATATGCATGTGATTGAGTTGAATAGGTTGACTATGAGTTGGAAGTGATTTTGTAGGAAAAACAAGGAATTTGGAAGCTTACATGATAAAACAAGTCATTGGAGGGGTCAAGAAACGAAGTTTCAAAGTGCAGCAGAAAGGCTTCCACCGTAGCCTACTGTAGCCACCGTAGGCTACGCCAGCTCAAGTAAAAAATCAGCAGAATACACCCCAGCGTAGGCTACGCTGGCTGGCGTAGCCTACGCCAGGACCCTTTTCAAAAACCCTTTAATACGCGTTTTATTTAGGTTTTAGCCACCACTTGATTCTCATTCGACCTAAGACGAAAAAAGACGTATTTTGGAAGTTCTGGGATCGATTTTTCACCATTCCAACCCAAAAACAAGATTCAATCATCCGGAATGCAAATCAACAACGGTTTTGAAGATCATTCAAGAACGATGAGCGGCTAATCCTCTCGTGATCGACTTCGGGTATTAGGTTTTGTGTGATTAGGTTTTTGTTTTTGTTTAACTTTGTTGGGATTAAACTTTAGAACCCGTTAAGTTCTTTTATGAGTTTAACTTGTGTTTTGATTATTTAAACAACGATGTTGGTAAACTTCTAGTTGAATATCATTTAATCTTCCGGAAATTATATGATTGCAAGTTTTGGTTTCTAATTGAATTGGTATTGTGTATCAAGACCCATTAAGTCCTGATTATCGATATAACTTAATCATAGCACGTACAGAATCCCTATTAAGGATTTTCCTTAAAGTTAAACTAAACAATTACTGAAAACCAAACCTAGAACCGAAGTGGATTACTTTCTCTTATAATCGTTTTCTTAATCAAGTTTGATTCCTTCCAAGTTGTTTTCTTAGTTTATTTATTAATTATTCCAAAAATCCAATTTTCACAGCCAAGAGGCAATAGTTAAGTAATTTGTTAATTTAATTAATTAGTATTTCATAAATTAAAGTACAATACACCGACCACTAATTCCACGAGGATCGACAACCCTACTTACCCTAACTAGTTTAAGGTGAATAGGAACACACATTTTAACATCTTATTTGATTGATACTTCGACATCGATCAGTGAGGATGTAATACCTCAATCTCAATGTAATAATTATAAATATATGAAATATAAAGTTTTCTTTCATATATTGTCGAACGAGTAAGTAACGAGTAAAATGAGTATTTAAAGTTTTAAGTATTTAGATGAATTTTAGTATCGTAAGAAAGCGTTTAAATATATTTAAATATAATAATATATTATATTTAAACGTGCTTCATTTTTAACGAAACTTAGGTCAGCTCGTAGAGAAAATAAGCTCGTCCCAATGACATATTTGAAACTTTGTAAAACGTTATATTTTAAAAGTTATAAGAGAAAAACAAAATAAGCAACTGAATTAATTATAACTATATAATAATAATAATATTAAAAAAACGTACAGAATAAGAGAATAAGAAACGAATAAAGAAAGCACACAAGCTGGTATGTCATTTTGCAACCCACATCGCCTGTTTTTCTTTTTCACCTGTCTGCCTGTTTTCTTATAAATAGAGACCTTAAGATTGAATTTAGATTATAAGTTTTTTTTAGAATGCTCTAGTATTAAGAGAATCCCGAGTAATCAATACCCCATTAAGTATTGTTATTAGTCGTTTTTAAAGGTGGGATAGAAGCGCGAGTAGGGAGACTCTACATCAAAGTGTCGTAGATAGTTATAAGGTATGTTCTCGTTTAAGTTATGTCAAGTTAATTGTTATTTATTTTAGTATTATTACTAGAATTAGTAATAGTATAATATTATTATTTTAGGCGTTAGGATTATTATTAGGGTTGGGTTTTAGGTAGCCTAGTCTTAGTTAGGCATGGACTGATCACCCATGCTTAAGTAACTCAACACTAGCTAATATCCAACCATGACAGTGACTAGTTAGTTGTACCATCGTCTAACTTAGGATTACTTAAACTGTATCAAGACCTTGAGATATCACCAGGTTGTACTAGGAATTGATTATCAACTGTTGAGAAACTGTTAAACAGGTGAGTTATCATGACTGTTTTCAAAACTGTCATAATAAACTCGTTGTGTCTGTACCGGTAATAATTATAATGCTTACAATTATGCATGGGTCAGTAAGGGTATACAGGATCCTGGCATATTTAATGGGGTGTGTCGAACTGGCTGAAAAAAGGATAGGGTTCCTCGTATGCATCAGGCACATGCTCATACCTATTTGACGGTCGGGAGGGTTTGACAAACCCGCTGCCGGTGGTTGTGGTAAAACCAGGGAAGGCACTATGCTTATGGACCCAAATATCATAATCCGTATTGTATGCATGTCAAAGTTAATTTTATAAACTGTACAGCATGAGCTCACCAGTTTTAGCTGACGTCTTTTTGAGTATACGTATCACGGGTAACTTTTAAGGAAATGCTTAAGAGCTGCTTAAAGATAAAAGATCTAGAAGACCAAGAAGTTTTATTTTAATTTGTTTTTAGATACTGATGTAAAATACTAGTGTACCAAATTGATGATATTATAGTATGTAATAAAACATATGTTAGCTTTCGCTGTAAGTTGTATCGATTGTAGACGCTCGCTTGGGTAACGGGTGGGGTGTCAAATATAATTGCAGTTATAATTTGACTATATAATAGTATTTTATTGTTTTGTCTTGTTAATGTATTTTGGTTTAGTAATCGTGTTACTTTTGCCCGTTTTATTAATTAAACATAGATTTCTTTGGTTTTAAACTTAATTATGATTTACGATGATCGATGTTTTATGATTATTATTCATGGGCAGTTAATGTCATATTATTAATTGTTCTTATACTTTTATAATAATTTATCTTTTATGGTTATAATTCAAATAATTTATATTATATGACTTGTTTGTTTATTTATATGACTTGTTTGTTTATTTATATATATATTTTTTTTTTGTATGTTTAATAAAGTTAGAATTGAATTACTTTTAGTTAGTTATATTTATATTCTATTTTATATGATATGATGTCCAGAGATGCCTTTCTTAATAAAATGAAAGAAATGCTGACCTATTATTCATTGGTAAACTAAAATCGTAATAATGATTACCAAAGGAGACTGAATGCTTAAAACTTATCATGTACAGCTGATTTTTTATTTTGTATTTTTTTGACTAAAATACCTCTAATTTAGGAAACATAACGAAAAAACTTAACGGCGTTAATTAGGAGTAGTTAAGTGGATTCAAATGACAACCTTTGTGAAACTTTTAAGTGCAAATGAAAAAATTTAAACTTTTGGATTCAAATGTCAATTTATATAAAATCTCATGGATGTAAAATGCATTTAACTTTCCTACAAATTTACTAGTTCTAATATGATTTTCAACCCGACCAACTCCTTTATCTAACCACCTCTTATCAATAATGATATGCAACTGAAAACCAATTTTAGACTTCATAAATGATTTACATATATAAGAGAAAGTAAAAATGAATCACATTTTCTTCGAGTTATAATTCAAGAAAACCCTACTTTTTAAAAAAAGCTTGGATCTCTACCAGAATACGTACACGTGAATATGAGTTCCCATACGGAATCATATGAGTGGAAATTGAATCTAGTCGTGTTTAAGGCTAGATGAAGATATTAGAATATAATAATAGTACCTCCTTTCATCTTATCCTTGCACTCGCATCTCATTTTCAAATTATAATTTCTCTTTTATGTGAAATCAAAACATGTGCTCATTATCATGGACAGAGAGCCAAACAATTTTCAGCTTCCCTCAGTTCTCTTCTATATATGCTTATAACTTTGAAATGTTTATTCATCCAACACTTCAAGTGACAGTAGAGGAATACAAATCAAGGGAGACGTCAAGTGTCGCTCAGAGATCCTCCGAACACTTCATTGGGTCGCTTTGTTTTAGATCTCCTACTGAAGTGTTTGGGGGAACTCCAAGTACCACTTGACATCATTATGAAGCGGCTAAAGCTGTTAACAATCAATCACTTTAGTTATAGCATTGCCATTGATTCTAAAGTGCTACAAATATCAAATTGTAGGATTTTTGTTTTAGATTTCCTACTGAAAGGTTTGGGGGATCTTCAAGTCCTGAAACCGTCAAGAAGGTACTAGCTAATTAAGTCAGCTAATAATCATCTTATAGGTTTGTGTTTCATTTGTTTGAAGCCTTAAGAGTTATAAGGTAGGTCGCATTGAATACGGAGAAACATCCCTGAGAATGATGTGGCATTCGGTGGTTTTGTTTCGCCGGACAGAAACACCACCCCTGGATCCGTTGAACAAGAAAAATCCCCCAGACCAAGGAGTATTCACCGGTACTCATCGTTGAAATTGTGCATGAGAAAGTGGGGAATTTTAACTTGGGGAAATTAAACGGAGGAAAAATTAAAACAACGCCCTTCAAAATGAAGAAAATATGAAAACCGAAGAAATAAAAAACATATGTGTCACACGAGAAGATTAGCAAAAAGGGGACTCTCTCCCTTAAGATCGAATTTTTTGCAACTAAAGAACCCAATATTGTAGTGCTACAAATATCGGCTCATATACTTCATCGAAAAACACTTTCGATGGTAGGAGAATGAGTTCAAGATATATCTTGAACTCTTAAAAGGTTTTTTAATTTAGAGTGATAATGATACGTATGTAATTTATTATATTTTAGTTTGTTATATTGTTAAAAGCATAACATTATATAAAAATTGGAATTGAAATAAAAACAATTATACCTGAAAATTCCAACAAATCGATATTTTTTAAACAAACTAACAAACACATCAATACCTGTTACATATTAGGCTGGACATAGAATACGGATTTACAATACATATTATATTGGAGTTACCAACAACCATTCATATTAAGCTCGCTATAATCTAAAGGAAGCAGAATGGTGATGTTCTAATAACCAAATAAAATGGAACCATACAAGAGAATGGTGGAAATGTGGAACTCTTGTATTTTATTTTTCAAAAGACATCATAGCAAATCATAAGTTATCAGTTCATGCTATATATATTAGCTTTCACATTTACTTTCTGAACTCTTGTATTTTATTTTTAAGTTGTCAATATAGCTACATCACCTTCCCACTCAAAATGTGTGTATACAACTAGGGTGTAACCAAGCCAATATGGCATATAAGCTACATTTCAACTTGTAAAAAGCTTGAATAGAGCCGACTTTAAACAAGCTCGGGCTCATATTATGACTTATTTAATAAACAAGCTTAAGCTCGAATTTCACATATCAAGCTTGAGCTAGCTTGTGAGATTAAAGAGTCGTTTATTTGTATAACTCTTTATACCTATTAAACATATATTTATATAAATAATTATTATTATAATTTAAGTTATGATATATAAGATAAAAAGTATAATTATAAATATATATCAATTACTTATAAAAACATATAAATAATATAATTAAATAATAAACAATCCAAACTCCAGCTTAGAAACTTCTCGACGAGCCGAGTTCAAGGCAAACTTAGACTTGACTCGGCTCTTTAACATATATATATAGTTTTGCAATTATAAAATGCCCATAGTGACACCATACACAACCACCACCACATATTGACTAGCCATCAGCGTGCATGCATCAGTCATCAACGATATATAATTATTAAGTAGCAATCACAGAAGCAAGAGTCAACTGCTATGCACAAACCATCCACTATAAATAATCATTAAACACATTATGGATAAGAACAATGGGAAGAGTTACAACTACAAAAGTTAGAACATTGCTGTGGAACGTGTTTTGTGACAACATGAAGATATAAAAACATTAGACTCGAGTTCTCAAAGAGTTTTCAAGATCATATGAGCTCGACCTCCTCAGACAAATCAACATTGTGTCAAAACCGTTAACTAAATATTATATTATATAAAGGATAGACAAAAGGATCTTAGCGTCGGGGCCAACATCACATATACCTCAAGCCTACCCGTTATAATATGGTTCAGAAACCTATTACCTCGTCGATCCATCTTTCCACCCAAAAAAAAATTAAATAGCTTGTATATCTTATCTGTAATCATGCGCAAAAAAAGTTAATTTTAAATTTCATTTTTGATTTACATAAAAGAAATAAGTAAAATGAATCACATTTTCTCTTAGATGTAATTCAAGCAAACCCTTCTTTTAAATTAGCTTTGGATCTTTACCAGAATACACGTGAATATAATGAGTTCACATATGGAATCATGTGAGTGGAAATTGAACCTAGCCATGTATAAGGGTAGATGAAGAAATTAGAATAAAATGATACTCCTTACCCTCACATCTCGTTATCTTCCCTTTTTATGTGTAAATGAACATGTGCTTCTTATTAGAGATTGAAAGCCATACAATGTTCATTCTTCTCTCAAGTCTCTTCTATATATACCTATAACTATGTGAATGTTTATTCATGGAACACTTCAAGTGACCATAGAAGAATACATATGAAGGGAAACGTCAAGTGTCGCTGAGAGATCCTCCGAACACTTCATTGGGGATTTTTTGTTTTAGATTTCCTACTGAAGTGTTTGGGGGAACTCCAAGTACCACTTGACACCATTAAGAAGTGTCTAAAGCAACTAATAATCATTTAGTGAGGTTTGTTTCGTTAGTTTTGAGGCCTTAAGGGTTTTAGGATATAATTTTGCAACCAAGGAAGCCAAGATCGATTGCATTGCTAATGATTCGGTAGTGCTATGCATAACTTATCATGCATAGATTTGACTGTTTAGCATAGATTGCATTCTTGTGTTTCTTTATCCTTCTACAAAAGTACGATCTAAAAACACTTTTGATGGTAGGTGAAGGTGTTCAAGAATCTTGAATTGTTGAAGCAATCTTTTATTAAAAATCCAATTCAATATTTGTAGATGAATCTAATTTTCTGTCATGTTGACTTATTTATCTTAAAAAAAAATACTAAAATATAGGAAAAGAATGAATACTTTCTATTGTTGTGTAGTTCGCCATTAAATTATATCCTAGTTGAAAATTTTGTGACAATTTTGATCCTTTCTTATGCATTCCTTCGCAGTCTCTTCATATCTCAAATTAGTCTAACATATGTGTATTATATATAATTTGTTTAACATTCAAAGTGTTAGAGAACTCCTTACTAATGCTATAGTATAGTGAAATTCAAGATTATTATTGTTACGTGGAACTGCTTACATATTTAATTTCTTATTTGTCTACAAATTGTTAGAACTGTCTATAAAAACAACTTAGTGCAACTTTGAAAATATAATCAATAACATCGAATTTACACTTTTATGTGATTACAAATCAAATGTTTATCTAACCTTTTGCTTGAGATCGAGTATGTAGTTTATAGTTCGGTGGTAGACAACAATACCATCATGTGTCGCCATGTGATAGCAATATAGCATGACTCATTAGTTTTTAATGACATATTATGTTCAAATGAGTTATAACCCCTTGTTCTTGTAATGGAGGAGATCGTGAGGTTGATGCTCTATGTTGTGTGTTTAAAAGTCTCACTTTAAAGGCCACCAAATCAACACGATCCTTAATAAACTACATATTGTGATCACGGGTGGTTGAGACCTGAAAAAAAAGATTGCTATGGTGGTTACTATTAGGTTATCCGACATAACTTTCTGAGCAAAGGAAGATTAAGTAGCACTAGTCATACTGTCATAGCCATATATCAACATGAAAGGTTAATAATTATATTGATTTTGTATCTGTCATTACAAGAAATAAGCCTTTTGCGACTAAGTTTTTAATAACTATTAGTGACGAAATGTGGTTACTATAGCCTATTGCGACAAAATCTGGTTGTCACTATCTCAATGATATGTATATGACTTAATATCACAAATGTATATAGCGATCACTATAGCGTAAAGTGTCACCGCTATAGACATTTGTGATACGTATATGACTCTAAACAATGGTATATGTATATAACTGATAATTATAAACATTTGTGATGTTGGAGGTAAAAAAAATACTTGAAAGTTTTGATGAAGAAAAAGCTTCAACAACGGCAGCAACACCGATCAATTAAGACTCCAACACCACTAATTTACCCATAAAAAGCCTTAAAAAAAGATGCACGAAAGATAGGATCTCAATGGACCATCCATCACCATTGTGGGAGACAAGAACTCGACGAGGGTAGCTGAAAACCACAAGGGAGGGACCTTCCGGTTGGAACCGAAGGGAATTGGGGCTGGAGATGCGCAGAAGGTTTTTTAGGGGTTTGGAGAGGTTGAAGGGGTCTTTAGAAGTATTATACAAGAAAATCAAATTTTTCCTTTTATAAAGACGAAATTCAGTCTCGATAGACTTTACTAATTTTTTTATTTTTCATTTACCTTATCATATGCTTTATAAAAAGGGAAAAAACATTATTTTTTATGTATGTAGACCATATTTCGTCACTATAACATTTTCACAAGCCATCGACCTTTCCCTCTAATTTGTCAAAACCTTTAGAGACAAAACTTGATCGCCATAGGGTCTTGAAAACAAAAAATTCTGAAAAATGTACGTATAGCGACTATTTGTCATCACAATAGGTTCAGCTATAAAGACGACATCATTTCATCCGTTGGTAGATGTATTTTCTTGTAGTGTGTCATAGCTCTATATCAACCTTTGTGAATTTGAAGGGTCACTTAAATATATGGACATATGACAAGGGGTATGTTAGAATGGTAGGAGAATATTAAACTTGTGAAAGAGAAACCAAAGCGTCAAATGTTTGGAACTTTCCAAACTAGGGATGGTAAAAAAATCCTATATTCGAAAAGAATACCTAAAACTAAATAGACTGTAAATGAAATTGATAAAAGAAAATTTTAAGGGTTCAAGTAAGAGTATGGTATTAATTAATACTCAACTAGATTACCTAAAACCTTATATTTGTTCAGGACCTACACCTAAAAATTTTAATTTTAATTTTCCCTCAACCTGTTTCTAGTAATGTGATGTGCATGAAAGTATATATATTTTATAAATATTTTTTCACACAAATTTAGTTAAAAAGAGTTTTCACCTGAAATACTAAATCACACATGCAATAAGTAAGTGTATACATTGAATAGTAATATAGCTAAAGATAAGAACCAGATATCAATCAGTGAACATAGTGGCATCCGATACTAAATATTTGTTACTGTTTAACTGATTAAAACAAAAGATGACTTGATTATAACTAAATCAATATATAAAATAACAACTAAACTAACACATGCAAGGTTAATCAATCAAAGAAGGATATTACTTTAATCTCGAATTCATTTAGTTATCAATGATAATAATCATGAACACAAGACAAAATCACAAAACACATAAGTAATTAGATTCTCGCTAAAAATATCTAATCATAAGATTTGTTAGAAAGTTAGAATGATAAACACACACGAACCACCTAAAATAATTTATATAAACTAAAGTGATACTATTATGTCAATGTTTATAAATATGAAACTAGTTTTCTATCAAGGGTAACTAATTCAACAGCTCTGTGGAAAGATTACACAAAAAATATATAAACCACCTAAAGTTAATTAAACTAGGTAAAATCATACGCTTCTTCAACATATGATTTACATGTCAAAATTACACAAACTAACAAATCATATCAACAAATCCTAGATGAGCACAAAACCTAACATGATAAGATCATAACAAACACTTTGTCTTTCCAAACATAGGCATAAGGATGCATATTCAAGAGTTCTTCAAATATAATCAATAATTCCTTCACCATTCCTAGTTCAAAGGCCATAAACTAGCGTAAACATACACCAATTTATGAATAAATGCATATACTATAAGTTTTCCAACATAACATAGATAAACATTCACTGGTCTTGAATATATAATCAGACTCTCGTATACACAAGATCATTAAAGAATAATTATGATACTACCATAACATTAGTATAATCATTGCCAATAATCCATATTATTACCAACTGTTAACTACATTTCATATAAATCAAAGTGACATATAAAGTTTAGCTCATCATGAGCTCAAGAACATAGTAAAAGCTTGGAAAGAATACAAAATTCATGGTAAAACTAGTAAAATCAAACCAAGAATCCAAGCTAGATGATGTAGATGATGGATGATGATCTTCTTGATGTTGTTATCCTCTTTGAATGCTTGCAAATGGATGGAAGTTATCAATTTTTGGAGGTGAAAACAGTGGGTTTTCTCCCCTAGACTCCACACTTCTCTAAAGAGTTCTGGTGTGTATATATAGGAAAAAGGGGAAGCACGGTTGTGCCTGGGGAAGGCACGACCGTGTCTCTATGCTAGGCATGACCGTGTTTATTTTGAAACACAATCGTTTTTTAAGGTGTTGACCTTTGTTCTTTGATGCTTCTTCCATTGGTCCCTCGTTCTTCGATGCACTATTGACCTGTATTCACTAGGGTTGGATCTTCGAGATATGATGAACACAACCGTGCTCAAGGGAGCACAACCGTGCTCAAGGGAGCACAACCGTGCTCAAGGGAGCACAACCGTGCTCAAGGGAGCACAACCGTGCTCAAGGGAGCACACCCGTGCTCGTCTACTAGAATTTTTCGCATTTCATCATAAACCTTCCAAAAATTTCATATTCCAACCCCTGGAAATTCACAATTGACACAAATAAGTATCAAATTTTGTGAAATTTCCAATACACATCCCTAAAACATGGGTAAAAATATGCAACAATGATGTGTAATTTAAAGCAAATCATAATGCTTCGGTATGCTAGAATTATCATGTGAAAAAAATAACTTTTCTTTTAAGCTATTTATTTAATTGTATTATTTGTATTTTGTATGTTATGAAGTATGAATTTATTTTTTGAGATGTATATAATATCAATTAAAGTATCTTAGATATTGTGACGATAATATGTATTAACTTATCATATTTTAATTCGTAGTACCTAACACGTATCCAACGGGTATTAGGCTAGGTATTAAACATGATTTTACAATCGAGTACTTAGATGTTTTTTTGTAAAATCAGTTTTTACACTTTAATATTGCACATCAGAGTACATTCGATAGATGGTTGGAATCGTAGCCCTAAATCATTAATACTAGTTGTTTGTGTTCGCGTTAAATCATATGAAAACTTAAATAGCTAGCATAAATAGAATATCCACTATTCAACATGTAAAATCTAATAAAACACTAAAAAAAACAATGAAGTACATACAGACATCTGGCGACTTGGGGGTGTTGGATGAATTTAACACTGGAGGTACATTCAATGGAGTTATACCCTTTTAAATAGATTAAATTACATTTTTCGCCCTTTACGTTTATAGTAAATTTCAAATTTCGTTTTTAAACTAAAGCAATTTCAGTAAACTCTTTATTTTTAAAAATGTTGGCATGTTTCATATTTTTCACTAACGAGCGTTAAATTTTGACGTTAAGTCCAGTCATGTGTTCCTTGCGTGGTTCCAAAGGATGACGAATTTCTCATAAAAACCAAAAGTTTTTAAAACCTATATCAAATGAATCGGTAGATCAGTAGATCTGTTATAATCTAGGGAAGGTTATAATTGGATGCAGTGGTAGTCGTGGTACGATGGTGGACTCGACAATGCTGCTCATACTGGTCATCGTCGGAAGGGTTTTGGCCTTGGAACCATGCAGGGATGGTGGCGATTCAGACGGTTTTGAGAGGGCGTTGAAGATGGTGGCAAGACGTTTTCAGGGGAGGAGGTAGGGCGAGGGGGTAGTATTGGAAATGCTGATGATCGTTGGGGGGTTGTGATGGTCGCCGAAGATAAGTTTATAGCTGCTCATGTTGTTTAGCAACATTCAAAGGTTCGATTTTGATGTTGTTCTTCTGATATGGGTATATTGATAACAAAGAGGACGCAGTTGCGGGTTTGTAGCTTGGGTCGACCCACCAATCTGTCAAAGATCCATCCAAATCATACTGGGGCTTTTAAACTCAATAAATGAGCATGAAAGGAAGAACAATAGGGTGAAATTAGTATTAGGTATTTAGTTGGTTTTGTATCATTATTATCTATCTTCTTTGTAATCGAATGATTTGTGTTTCAATTTGATGAATGTTTGAAGTTTCAACATCTAATGCTATAAAGTATTTTAACAAATCTCTATTGGTCTCAAGTATTGATGCAACAGTATTTAGTTGCATGGAACAGTACTCAAAATTGATGAAATCTTGTAATTGCAATTCACTTTTGATGTAAATATGGAATGGCATATATAAGGATAGCTGATGAAATTAGATATCTAGAAATTGAAATTGTAATTTTATAAAGAAAATGGTGGTATTTAATACAAACAGGTGATGGTATTCATGATGCAAATATTCATGATTCATACAGGTGATGGTATTCAAGAATATAGTTGAAGCCACTTGTTTAGCAATTGAAAGTATTTATCAACACCATTTAAGCTATATATCTATTTTGTTTCTAATGTATTTTACCTTTAATCCTTTGAACCGATTGAAGAAAGCAGCCTGGATGTTATATATGAGAATCAATCGAACCGTGATTTAATCTGCTTCTTACGTAACCTTAAAGTTGGGTTTTGTTTTTTAATACAAAATTACTTAAATGCCTTTAAAAAGGATGAGTGTTTAACATTAATTTTAACAGTGTTAAGTTGTTGGATGTAAATGGCGCCAAAATTTAAACGTTGAGGATCCGGATGCAATATATATATATATATATAATATATATATATATATATATATATATATATATATATATATATATATATATATATATATAATTTTGGATGATAATAGCAAACATAAACAAACCAAAGAGAAGTAAACAACAATTTACTCTAATATGAAATACAAGAGGTGGTTCGTGATGATTTGAAAAAGTTGGATATAATATATAATTTAAAGTGTCATTTCTTAAAAATTTGATTAGATTTTGCATTTAAAGTTAAATGCGATGATTAAAAAACATATGATAAAAAATAGGGTTCATTGTAATATGGTCCTCAACTTGTTTATTTTATCACCTCGAATGTTAATAATTTTAGTGTTATCAAGTTATAATAGGTAATTGTATTTTACGTAATGATTACATGTAAAATTATAATCAATGAAGTTAGGAAATATGAAATGCATGTTTGTTTAATAATGATATGATTTCAAGGATTGAGGAACAACTATACCAAGGGGGTTCGGGAGCAACGCCTACTAGCTAGCTCTTATGAAAGGCAACCCTTGATGATGTCCAAGGGGCAAATAAAATCCGTGGCTTGGTCAAGCTGTTTATATTGTATATTGAAATTGCTTTAAAAGTTAAAAATTATGAGAAAGTTACTTAGAAATAAACCTTTATAGTAACTGAAGTTCGGCAGTAAGTTTGGTTGTAAGTATTAAATTTTGTTTCGGTTGTCGAAGAATGAAAGTTCCTTACAAACTTTATGTTAGATAGAAAGTGGACTTTGGTAGTAAAATAGCTTTTGGTGTGGGAGGCTTCTTCCAAAGGTAATTAAAAACAGTTTTAATTGTCGAATCGTTTAGTCTTTTACTGAACACATACAATTATCTAGTTAATTATTGCAATATTTTCGACCCTTATGTAAAGGATTCATCTTGTCATGTAAAGTTATCATTTTCATATGAATTCTGGTACGGAACCGATAACAATTTACATTTTTGTTCATGATACTCTTATCTAAAAGTGATATCACAATCCAAAGGTCTATACATGAAGTTCAAACAACAATACCTACATTAAATTTTCATTACATAACTTGAAATTTTTTGCCGAAATAATACACAACATGTTATCTGAACAAAAAAGTAATTTAAATTTCATGAAAGAAAGTAAAATTAATCAAAACTTTTTAGTGTTACAATTGAACAAAACCCTACCTTTAAATTCACTTTGGATCTCTACCCCAAACATACTTGAACTTGGGTTTACATATGGAATCATATGTCGATATATGTGAGGTCAATATTTGTAAGTTGAAATTGAACCTAGACATGTATAAGGGTAGATGAAGAAAATAGAACATAATAATACCCTTTCATTTGGTCCTTACCTTTACACCTCCTTTTCAGTTTATCATTCTACACATGTGCTTCTTATCGGGGATTGAGAACCAAACAATGTTCAACATTCTCTCCAATTCTCTTCTATATATATTTGTAACTATTATGACATGTTTATTCATCAAACACTTCTAAGTGATCACAGAGAAATGCAAATGAAGGGACACGTCAAGTGTAACTCAAAAATCCTCCGAACACTTCATTGGAATGGTCTGTTTCAGCTTTCCTACTGAAGTGTTTGGGCGAACTTTAAGTGCCACTTAACACCATAAAGGAGTTTTAAAGCGGCTAAAATCATTTGATTATGCTTGTTTCCTTTGTTTTGAGGTTTTAGGATCAAATTTGCAACTAGGAACCTAAGATCGCATTGCCGCTTATTCTCTAGTGCTACAAATTAATATCGACTCAGGTCATACTTCATGCATAACCTAAACTATGACAATTCTCATCCTTTCTTATGCATTCCTTTGGAGTCTTTTAAAAACTTAAATTAGTTAAATTAACATGAATATCAGTTTGATTAACATGAATGAAAAATGTACATAGGATCATTTGTTTAACATTCCAAGTGTTGGTGACCTCAATACTATCTATCATATAATACAATTCATGATTTGTTACTTATAATTTTTTAACTCTCATATTTAATATCTTAATTGTTTGTATATGGTTAGAATTATCTATCTATATAATAACAAACTCTTGGCAACATTGAACTTTGAGGTTTTAATATTTTGATCACATGAGTTTAGTTTTTTATATAACGACCCTTATTTCCTCTTTTGAACTTAAGTTAAACTTCTTTTGTTTTTATCACATATTTTCATATCCTCTCTCGATGATCACTACCGATCAAAAGAAGGAATTATCAATTTTGATTAACAAATATAGTCTACGTTGTCATTTTTCTAACATCTTTTTCCTTTTTATTTCAAGAACATTTTTGGGTTTTTTACTATTTTGTTAATGTTATTAATTTCCTTCCATTCCTAATGCCTTTGAATTTTATGTTGGAGTGATAATCCTCATAATATGTTTTAATATTCGCGTTTTGATAGTTATATCCATGGTGTAATTCCCCCCGCAACACGCATGTGGAATAATTCTAGTTGTCTATAAAAGGAACATATTCTAACCTTGACAATTCAATCAATAACATCATATGTAGACTATTATATATTTTTCAAATCAAAAGCTAATTTCAAACTTTTATTTGATCAGAGTCTCTAGTTTTATACTTCAATTGTGAGATACATCGGTTGGTAATACCATCATGCGTTGTTATGTTATATCATATCTCATTAGTATCCAATGACATATTATGTTGGAGTAAATCAATCTACATTCTTATGGTAGAGATCATGAGGTTCAAGCTTTATGTTGTGTTTCTAAGAATCGCTTCTAAGGCCAACAAAATCAACACGATCCTCGAAGAACTACAAGTTGTGATCATAGGTGGTAGAATCGTCAACTAAAACCACGGGTGGTTGCTAACGGGTTTTCCTACATCCTTTTGTGAGCAAAGGAGGAATAAGTAGCTCTAATCATAGCTACATATCAACCTTGTGTCAACAAGGAAAATGTTAATCCATATAACACATGTTTTCTTCTCATTTGACAAGAAGTGTGCTCATTTCGATGAAAACTCCATTGTCAAAAACGATGAATCTCATGATGATAGATGATGATATCGATAGCAAAATTTTAGAACATTAACCATATTGTTTGAGGTGATATGATGTTAAAATGTAGGAGCCATGAAGTTAAAAGCCAAAAAAGTGATAGGATTGGATATTAAAAGTTTATTAAATCAATAGCCATAGTTTTGTAATTATACAATGTCCATCTACTCATAGTGACACTAGATACACAACCATCATTATAAATGATCACTAGAAACAACTTCTGAATTTACCTATATATTAATAAAGGAATGCGATGAACAGTATTTTTGAGCTGTTGATACGTTATGTACAAGTGTTCTATACACGTACCATTATTTTTGCATCATGTACAATCCTTTGCGGTGCCCCTTTAAATTAGGGTTTTCACGTTCATTTTCAAGCACACGAGATTGGATTCGGTTTCCACCACCACCGGCACCGCCACCGCCACCACTATTATCGCCGCCTGTGGCTATTATCGCGGCAGGTGGTTGTTCACGTTGTTTCCGACGAGGGACGTGTGCTTGCTGCCGTTGCTGGACGTCGTTTCATTTGACGATCGTCTGTAGCGACGACAGCTGTACAACTTCCATCGTCGTTTCCGCTGACTGTGGCCGCTCTATTGAGTTGTGCGTTGATGTTGTTTCAGCGATGGTAGTGTGATTGTGTTGCCATTGTCAAAACAGACTCATTTGATGAACGTTTGTAGCAACGACCACCATGCAACAGGTGGCTATTAGCAGGACGCCGTACGGCCTAAACGTCGTATGTGGCGTCGGCGGCTATACAACCGTTAAATGCGGTAGCTTTCTCATGTCTCTCTCTTCAATTGGCTTCTTTGTTCTTGGTTTTGTGACTTTACACTTTTGTGGTTTTTCCATTTATGGTTACTTGAGGTTCTTTGATGTTTTCAACTTTTTAAAATCCTAATTTTTTATGGGTAAAATATGATGTGGAGTGGTGTTTCCTGTGTTTGACTCGATGACGACGAGCATTGGCTCATCCGAGAGATCTCTCTATGCCCTAACATTATTTCGATTTTATTCATGTTTATTGTGATTATGCGTTGGTTGTATATGAGCTTGAGGGTTTTAGCTGAATCACTTTTGTTGTTTGATACCGATGGTGGACCATCACAGTTATTGGTGTTGGGGTTATGAAGACGAGCATGCCTTCATTTGAACCTTCATCTCGCTTGAAATCTGAAAGGCGGGTTTTGTTCTGTTGTTACATATTTATGTTAAACCTTAATATGTTTGGGTATTAAGGGCAATGATGATGAGCCTTCACTCATCTGAGCCTCGATTTTGCTTGGCGGGTTTTGTTCTGTTGCTGCATATTGATGCTAAACCTTAATATGTTTGGGTATTGAGGCTATGATTATGGGTCTTCACTCACCTGAGACTCGATTTCGCTTGAAATCTGAGAGTTGGGTTTTATTCTGTTGTTACATATCGATGTCAACCTTAATATGTTTTAGTATTGAGGGCTATGATGATGAGCCTTCACTCATTTGAGCCTTGATTTCGCTTGAAATCTAAAAGCCGGGTTTTGTTTTGTTGTTTGGGTATTATGGGCAATGGTGATGAGCCTTCACTCGTCTGAGCTTTAATTTCGCTTGAAATCTGAAAGTCGGATTTTGTTATGTTGCTACATATTGATACCAAACCTTTATGTGTTTGGGCGTTGAGGGCTATGATGTCGAGTCATCACTCATCTGAGCCTCGATTTCGCTTGAAATCTGAAAGTTGAGTTTTGTTCTGTTGCTACATATCGATGCCAAACGTTAATATGTTTGGGTATTGAGGGCTATGATGATGAGCCTTCACTCATCTAAGCTATCGTAAGGATCTAGTGGGCTTATTTACCTGTATTACCTATATATTAATAAAGGAACGAGATGAACAGTGTTTTTAAACAGTTGATGCGTTACGTACAACTGCTTTATACAAATACCATTTTTTGGCCTCCTGTATAGGTGTCTTAAGCTGCTGCCTTATTTTTTTCATCATGTATGATTGTGATGCAATTATGTTCAGGTATGTTATGTGAAAAGAAGATAATGAAAACAAAATTATTGTTTGTTGTTTGGCGTGTCATCATTTTTACATTGCAGCCACAACTGGTCAGCTGTTCTGAGCCTTCGCTGTCTATCAATACAATCTACCTATATTGATTGTCGTGTATGTGATATATGTTACGGGTAAAAATTCGCGCAACGCGCGATGTAGTAAACGCCTAGTAATAACAATGTACAAGACATATAACTACAAATATTAAAACAACATCAACATGTTGTGACAACACAACATGAAGATATACAAACATTAGACTCAGTCGTTTCGACTTCTAGCCCTCGAAGAGACTCGCGCTCTTAACGGGTTTTTCATGACCACTGTAAGCTCGACCTCCTCAGTCAAATCAACATGATATCCATCAGGAACGGTCCAATCAAAATACCAAACCGAATTTGCGACAAAATATTCCAAATGAAACAAAGCCAGATCATATCCAGGGCACATCCTCCTTCCAGCACCAAAAGGCATCATCTTTATCCCTTTCTTTCCAGTTACATCAACCACACCATCGCAATCAACGCTCCCCAAAAACCGCTGCGGTCTAAACTCCATCGGCTCGTCCCACACCTTCGGGTCCAGACCCATCTCGCCCACCATGAAGTTAACGGTTGCACCCTCCGGAATCATGTACCCTTGCACCTCAACCTCTTTCATCACCCTATGAGGCAACACAAAATGCACCGGTGGGTGCCTCCTCAACCCCTCCAACACCACCGCCTTCAGGTACGGCATCTTCTTCATCTCCTCCTCGGTTATCACCGCCTCGGGATCCGCCCCCGCTGGCGGCGCTGCAGGCGGCAGTCCCACAACTCCCACTATCTCATCATACAATCTCCTCTGAATATCAGGATACTTAACCAAATTAGCCATTATCCACTGTAATGCAGTAGATGTAGTATCAGTACCACTGTTGAAAAACTCACTACACATACTCACTATCTCCTTGTAACTCAACTTTCTTTCACCATTTCCACCATTATCATCCTCTTCAGGAAGCTTTAAATCCACCAATGTATCAACATACGCCACATTATCACCATCATATTTCATCGATTCGATTCGCGCTTTGATCAACGGGATCAACACTTCTTCTTTATCACTACAAAGCTTCTCAAACTCTTTACATCTGCTTCTAAACATCATCTTCCCTAACCTAGGGAACACAGTGAGCACTGCAAATCTCCCTGAGCTCACTTTCACCAGCATATCCTTCTGCACTCTAGCGATTTCATCGATTCGACTCTCGTCAACTTTCTGCCCAAAACACATCAACACCAATAAGCAAAACATCGCATGCCGAAAGTGGTCAACGACGTTGACTCTGGCGAGATCATGCTGATCCCGGAGGCGTTTGAAGAAGATTTGAAGAACCCATTTACGTGCCCAAGAGTATGATCGAATGCGAGAGGGGTGGATGAATTCTGATGTAAGATTCCGGCGAAAGAGCCGCCATGTAGTACCATAGGGCGCGGCGGAGATGTTGCGCATTGGGAGGGATTTCGGGCGGTCGGAGAAGATTGCGCCGCGGTGGACGAGGGTGTGGTGGGCTAACGAGTGGTCGGAGATGATGATCGCCGGACCGGCGAAGGTGGAGAGGGTGAAGAAGGGGCCGTAGTGAGCTTTGAGGGCTTTGAGCACTGGTTCGAACTGTAGGAAGGGGGTGGTTAGTAGGAGGAAGTTGGAGGTGAGGAATGATGGCCCTGGTGGGAGCGTCTTGCCGGAGCCGGAGCTCCGGCGAGACTGTGTGTATTTGGTGAAGATGATGATGATGAGGAAGATGGTGGTAGTGATGGTGGTGATGAATGTTGTCTCCATTGTGGATGAGTGAATAAGGTAAAGATGTTGTATTTATAGAATACAATAAGGTTACCGGTGGTTGGCTTAGCTCTTGTTTTACATAGTGACGAGAAAGAATCGGATCGTTTTTTATTTCCACGAAACGCAATCTTACGGCTTTACACTTTGTACAAAAGTTTGTTGTTATAATTCGTAATCTCAATATTTAAAGTAGTAACTTTAGCAAGTGTTCACCGATATTTATAGAGTTATAGAATTATAAAATGAAGAAATGAACAAAGAGGTGTTTGTGATAATATTTTATAAAAATGGTTAAAGAGGCGTAGATGAATTTGGTTGATTGCCGGCCGGAAATTATGCCATTTCGATTCTTATCAACTTATTTTGGTGTTATGTTTATAAAGAAATTGGTTGGAAGTGTCTACTAATAGCATCTCCAATACGATGGTGAGAATTGTCTAATGAACGATAAGAGAGATCTTGTGATCAGGTGGTTTCCGGTTTACGAGTTGAAATGATGAACCTGAGTATAATTCATATTTTTGTTTTTGTTAAAAGCGTTAATTTTACTCGAACACGCATTTCAAAAATATAATCTAAATACTTTATGTAGATCTATACGAGTTAAACAAGTTGACTATTTGTAAGTAGATTGATAGATTGTAAATCATTTTTTTATAGAACTTCTATTTGTATTTTCGAAAATTATGATTTTAAGTTTATAGTAAAAAAAATACTACGGGAAATAGAGAAAAAAAATAAAGAGAACCAAGACGACAACCACAATCAAACAATTGAGGATGTTATACAATATGTGTGAGTCAATGATTTTTGTAGTTTACTCATTTTTATATTGAATATTAGAGTGTTATAGTAAGTTTAATATTTTTTAGAGTGTTATAGTAGGTTCAATATTGTTTTTTTCTTAAGGCAAGAGTACCCGTAATTGCCTATCCAAGAATAAGAAGGCATCTTTCAAGAACCCAAATATAGATCTCTCATTGTGTCTCTTTGTCCATAAACTTTTTTATGCATTCATTAAGGAATCAAATGAAGGCACTAGATTATTAAACGATAGCAACATGGGAAGGTTTGGAGATTAAAAAATATCTATCAATATATTTTAAGTCTATATTACTCTTTTTATTATATTTGATTTTGAATTTCTTGATAACGTGTTTGAGTAGGATTATGTTTAAGGGTGTTTATATAAAACCCATGTAGTTAAATTTATGGTTTTTGCATGAACCCCTTTGTTTAGTTTCCGTAAGAAAGTTTAGTAAGAGTCACTTTGTGTTGAAGCATATATCTAGAGTTCCTAGCTTAATTAATCCGATTCACTTGCTTAGACGTTAACAAGTAGTATTAGAGTCTTTTATTCCGGCCGTGGTTGAGTTCTCAATCTTTGGCAGGATTAGAAGACTAAATCAAATGAAAAACAATATATGGTTTTTCCTACTTGTGGGGGCAGGATCTATAGGAAGTAGTTAATGGATCAGAGACAATTGTACCAAAAAAATGATACGTGAGCAAGGGTGAACCCAAGTATTCACTTGGTGTCACCCGCATCTCATGAAAAAAATATTTGATCAATATATATACTATGTATTTCTGACAGAATCATAAGAAAGTTTGTCATCGAACCCCATAGAACTTTCACATTGACCCTCACTGTTTTTTCGAAACCAACCTTGTGATCTCGTGATAATAATTTAGTGTTTAATTGATCTAAATGTGTGATTTTACATTGTGATAGTTGTGGAACAAGCTCACTTTGTGTGTGTTTTGTTCATTGGTATTTGAAGATTAAACAAGCTTAATTGGACGCAAAAAAAGCAAAACACGCAACTACAATTACTGAAAGGGTAAATATCAAAAGTTACAAAAAAGGCATAGTGAGGAGCATACCAACGTATGATACGCAAGAAAACTTTGATGTTAAAATTTTTGGGTCTGGTCGACTTTTTTAAACTAAAGTTCCAATCAACAACTAAAACCAAACACATGTTTGGTTCACAAAATGTTTAAAGTTAATTTTCAATTCAAACCCTAACACAAAAACCTTGTAAATCGATATAAAAAATCGAAACCACAAAAGATGTCGAGGACTTCTTATATTTTAAACTAAAAATCATCACTAAACTAAAAAATTTTAACTAAATTAAAACTTACTCACTAAAATAAAAGTATGAAAAACTAATGAACCAAGCTTCATTTTGTGTAAAATAGTAAATCTTTACAAAAAGTATTAAGAAAAATACCGTAATCAAGATTCAAATTAATGACCTCAAGCAAGTTGATGACTATGCACAGGAAGATAAAACCAATGAACAGAACTTCTTTCTTGTGTCAAGCTTAGAATTAATAATATTAACTGATCAAATTCGCGACATGGAGCAAAAAAAAAGGTTTAAAAATAAATCTTCCAAGATTCAAACTTGAGACTTGGAGAAAGTTTATACCCGTTTATAAGGGGTGAAATCCAATAGACCAAGCTCCTTTCTTGTGTCTTGTTTAGAATTAATATTACTAAATTTTCGATATCATAGGGTCCCATGTTGGTTCAAATTCAATGGGGTCGCTTGACTCCGTACGCCAAAGAGTAGTTCTGCCCCTGACTGCATTAACCAAAAAAAGACAAGACAAAACAAAAAGAATGAATACGTAGATCCAAGAGTTTGGGAACCTTTTTATAGTGTTATTTAAAAAAACAAACGAAACTAGTAGAAAGCAATTATAGTGTTATTGTTTTTTCTTTTGTTTCTATATCGATTAACGTACTATTATTATATATTAGAGTCTCAATGTGATTTTATCTTTTTATTGTGTGATCCGGCGCGACCTAAACTAGAATGGACCGAAAAAGTTTAATATATAGCAATATAAAACTCGCATCGAATAATTTTTTACCCCCATGATAAAAAATTTTGCGCCCGACACGATACGAGAGGAGCAAAAGGCAAGTGAAGGGTGGTTAAGACTCAGAAGCAAGAGTTGACGATACCATAGACTGTTCTAGTTTCCCTAGGTTGTTCTACAAACATAATGATACTCAACTACTACTTGAAACGAACTATTGTAAATAAGCAAAAAAAGATGATGATACCATAATATTTTCACAAGGTGAAAATACTGTGTAGAGAAGTTGGTGACGTAGACCAACAAGCAAGAGTTGTGGATGCAAGGATAAAGAGGATTTTGATACTCGGATAAAAACCAGAGTTTAAAACCTTTGTCAGGATTGGCCAACATAACCATTAATAGTAGCGTTTGAAAATCTTCTTGCAAGATAAGAATCTTTAGCCAAACAAATTATAGAAGCCACGATAAACAATCCAACAAAAGAAAAAAGACTTAGCCCTCTATGTTGATCTCAATTAAAAAAAACATTAACACTGTTCACAACGCTACAGCTTATCATTCCCGCAAACAATCCTAATCAGCATATCACATCAGCTTTCCATTCACCTCCACTCATTCTTTCCACAACCACTTTTTATCTCCAACATTATCCTTCCTATAAACACCTTTATTTTTCCACTTCACATTTTCTTTTTTTATTTACTTTAAAAAAACAAAAAAGTAGCAGTTATGAATAAAACAAAAAAGATTTTAAAAAATAAAAAAATAAACTCTAATTAATTAGTTTAGTATTATAAATGTAAAAAAAATTAAAATATTTTTATTTAATTTATTTTAATTAAAATATTATATTTAAATTATTATTTTAATTAAAAGATATTAAAATATTTTAATTTAAAATCATTTTATAATAGTGGGGCTCACCACCACCTCTCCCTCTCCACCGCCCTTTGCGGACGGATTTCCCATCTCAAGCCATCACCCCCCATCGTCGCCCTTCCGGCGAGCACGGTCCACGTCGGCTACAGGCCGGCCACGGGCGCCGCGATGGGGATAATCTAATAAAGACAGGAGCTAAAGTCATAAGTAAACCGATGAAGGTTTTATAGATTACTTTAAGTCTTTCCAATAAGTAAATTTTTTTTTAAACGGCCAAACTCCTTCATGTTAGTTGTTGGTGGGTATTAAACCCATTACCTCTATGTTATACATCAAATTAGTTACCATCATACCATAAAGAATGGGACCTTTCCAATAAGTAATTGATCTTGCATGCTTGCAACAAAGCTTCATGATATTTTGTGCGCCCCACTTCAACATTTTTGCTACTTGTTGACCATGGCTAGATTGACCTTTCATTGTCTCCCTTTGTCCATTGCATGTTTTCGATGTGTTAGTTTTTGTGACATGATATCCATAACATGAATTTCATGTCCCACTAACATGCATCATTCTAGGAAAGATACTCAATAACTGTTAAAAGTAATATGAACAATGATGTATAAATAACTATAAGCACTAATAACCACCGATCATTTGGTTTGAGTGGTATCCTTATGATTTTTTCTAAATGGGTTGTGAGTTCGAGTACTACTAACAACAAAATATTATTAGTAAGCCGGGTTTTATCGTATTGGGCTTTCGGGTGACGGGTTTTCCCTGGAATTAGTGGTTGGTGGGCTTGGCCTAGCGTTGTCTGTGCTCGCGGGCGTATGGGGTGCCTTTTCGCCATTGGGGTACCACGGGTAACCGGGTTTTAATTAGTTGTCCGTTAAACAAAAAACTATAAGCAATAATGCATTACTCGCGTTTGTTAGTAATACTTGCAATCCGTAAATGCCACTTGAAGACATACGAGAAGCAATCCATCTCCCCGTATTATAGTGTTCATATAATGTTGGACTAATCCTGACAACTTTTATAGTTAAAGGGTCATTTAGTCTTTATATTAAAATTTATGCTTTATCTTGTTTTATGAGTTTGAATTTGAGTCAAATAAGGCAGGAAGAAGTCGGTCTATTAAATAGGAGTAGATACGTTTGAAGGGAAAAGCAATCTGTTATAAATAGGAGAATAGGTTTTTCTTTTTGGTGTGTGTTTTTTTCTATCAATCAATAAAGTGTCGTGGTAAAGGGATTTCCACAATTCACGGTTTCTGTTCTTGCGATCTGATACCATCGAACTTCATATAATATTGAAAACACTGTACAGTAATACTTATTATTGATCAACAATTTACACAAACAAACATATACGTATTTCAATTCAAGTAGATGCTTTTTTAGCACGAGAAGAAACTCGCGCTCACAAGGGATTCCTCATAACAACGGTAAACTCCGCCTTCTCCGAAAGATCAACACGACATCCGTCAGCAACACTCCACTCGAAATACCAAATCAAATTCGCAACAAAATACTCCAAATGCAGCAAAGCCAAATCATAACCAGGACACATCCGTCTCCCAGCACCAAAAGGCATCATCTTGATCCCTCTACTCCCCGTTATATCAAACCCACCATCCCGACCCTCGCCCCCCAAGAACCGCTCCGGTCTAAACTCTACCGGCTCGTCCCACACCTTCGGGTCCAGACCCATCTCACCCACCATAAAGTTAATAACCGCACCCTCCGGAATCATGTAACCCTGCACCTCAACCTCTTTCATGACCCTATGTGGTAACAAAAGATGCACCGGTGGGTGTCTTCTTAACCCCTCTAACACCACAGCTTTTAAGTAACACATTTTGTTCAGATCATCTTCGTTTACACTCAACTCCGGCGATAACTCCGGTGGATCTCCGACGACTGAAACGATTTCGTCGTAGAGTTTCCTCTGAATATGGGGATTCTTCACCAAATTCGCCATTATCCATTGAAGTGCAGTGGCGGTGGTGTCCGTACCGGCGTTGAGAAACTCACTGCACAATCTCGCCATTTGCTCGTACGTCAGTCGTCCACCGTCTCCGTCGCCGGAATCTTCCTCCGGCAGCTGTAGATTCACCAATGTGTCAACGTACGCGACGACCCGTTCGTTTTCCCATCGGAGCTCCGTATTGATTGAATCAATCGAATCAACGGATCCGATTCGTGATTTGATTAGGGGAACGAAGACTTCATCTCTCTCACTTTTCGATTTCTCAAACTCCTTCCACCGGTTTCTGAACAGAAATTTCCCCAAAATCGGAACAACGGTGAGCACCGAAAACCTGCCGGAGGCGAAATTCAACAGCAACCCACGTTGAATCTTGACAATCTCGTTGATTTTGGTTTCATCAAGCTTCTCACCGAAGCACATGAACACCAAAAGGCAGAACACAGCGTATTGAAAATGCTCACCCATCTTGATCCCCTCACTTCCGTCAATCTCTCGTTGTTTCTCAATGCGATTGATCAAGATCTGAAGCACCCATTTACGCACCCACGAGTACGATCTGATCCGGTGGGGGTGGAGGACTTCTCCGGCGAGGTTCCGGCGGAGGGTCCGCCACGTGGCGCCGTAGGGGGAGGTGGCGATGGTGCGGGTGATGACGGACTTAGGGCGGTCGGAGAAGACCGCACCCTTTTGAACAAGCACTTGGTGGGCGAGAGAATGGTCGGAGACGATGATGGTGGTTTGAACTCCGGTGGTGAGGGTGAACAGTGGTCCGTATTTTGCTTTGAGGTTGATGAGAATGGGTTCGAAGTTTAAGAGGGAGTTGGTGAGAAGAAGGTAGCTGGAGTAGAGGAACGGTGGCCCTGGTGGTGGTTTCTTGCCGGAGCTCCGGCGGGATATTATGGATCTGATAACTCCGGCGATGCAGAGGGAGATGATGATGATGAAGAGGAACCATGGATCCATCGATGGTGATCGGAGATGAGTGGTGGTTTGCCGGTGAAGTGTGTGTGTGTATATTACTATTTGGAAAGTCAAAGTAAACTTGTTAATTTGGTCAAAAGTGAAGTAAATTATATTATCTTTTGCTTTGGTGTGTGGTTTTGATGAGAAATACTTAATGGTTAAGGTTACATACTTACATGTAAACTTGGGAAATCAAATTAGTTGTTTTAGGTTATCTGTTTAACGAGTCGAGCAGCTCACGAGATAATTATAATTGACATTGACTTGGTATTCAGACTAAGTCGGTTTAAACAAGTTTGAGATGAGTTCACGTCTAACTTAAAAATTGTTTAATGAACAAGTTTAGAATTTCAAATAATTTAGGTTTGGTTTTTTATTTGGATATTTTTGCACACATTTAAACTTGAGCTTGATAAATGCTATAAAGGACTCCATATGCTTTAATCTCTTGAAGTCCTAATTCCTACCCATTAAGCAATCAAAATATAAATAATTGGATTACAAACAGTTAGAAGATAGATAGAAAAAATTCTTGTATCAATTCAGTATATTATGTAAGTTTTGTATCTATTCATTTGTACCCTATGCCGAGTGATCCATGTAATACTAATTCATACAATGTTTAATTAGTTTACTTAGGTTTCTCGCACCATTGAGCAGCCAATGATGCCGCCCTCCGTCTCCATAACCTTCGATTCTCTACCACCACAACCAACGAACCATGGATAGCCGTTGTTAGACTTCTTCACCTAGTGTGACAATCTTTCTTCCTTCTTAATTGAAACATATTTGTACTTTAGGTTTTTCATTATCTTACGTGCATGATGTGTTTTGGGATTGAAGACAATGGAATCAAGTTAAAAGTATTAAGATAACACGTAACTTGTCATGATGTATGGTCTCTAGAGTCGCCTCCTCTAACACCCATCTTCTCCCTCTTTAACATAGTCGAGGTAGTGGAACCATGGTTAGTCTTTGTCGTTCTTCCTCATTCGTACCCATATGTGACAATCTTCTTTATTATATTGTCCCTTGAGTTTGCATAGATTAGCTTTATTTATTTTTAGAGTTAATTGTAATTTTCGTCCCTGACGTTTGATCAAAACATCATGTTTCATCCAATTTTTAAACCATAACAAGGTGGTCACTTACATTTCATTTTAAACATTTTTAGATTTAAAAAACATACCCTAACATTTCTATTGACTTTCAAGTGAAATACCAAAACACTCTTTCAATTAACCTACACTTGAAGCCCTCTACACTCCTTGAAGACACTTGTTGTCTCCCACACCTAATTTCGCTAGCCACCACCAAATACCATCGTGTCATAATTGTTGGTTATATGAAAACAATCACTCTCACTCTTTCTCTAACTCTCACTTGATTCATATTTTTGTGCCTCTCAGTTCAAATCTAGAAATGCAATAATATGCAAAAGAATGAAAGATGGGTTTATTTGATTAGAAAATGATCCTATTATATACACCAATATATTTACTTAGGTTTTCATTTAACATTTCCTATCTATCTTATTTGATTTTCTTCTTCCTTCTTACAACATTTAACCTAACCTTCATATAGGGATGGCAAAATACCAAAGCTCGGTGAGTATACCTGAAACCCAAAACATATAGGACAGGTATATCCGAAGCCCGATGGGTATTGGGTCGGGTATGGGATTAGTTGTACAAAATTTGCGGGTATGGGATTAGGTCATGCCCGGCCCGCTTACCCGAAACCACATAACCGTTTACCCGAACATATACCGCGAAGTTCTTTATTTTTTAATATTAAAGAAAAATTAATTAACTTTTTTAAATATTAGATATGTATTTTAGATATGAAAATTTATAAAATGAAAATACTTGTTGCTAACTTATTATGACTATTTTGATGTAAAATTTTAAAACATTTATATGTTGTAGTTGTTTTGTAATCTTGATGAGAAAGTTTAAGCAACTTGTTTTAACTATTTAATGTTAAATTTACCTAATGAAGATGTATTGTAGTTTTATTACACAAAGTTTAATAAATATGATCATATTTAATATCTAAAATAAGATATTTAAATATATAAAAATAAAATAGTATAAATGAACACGACAACACAACAATGATTGGTTGATACCCACAGTTATGCCCGTAACCCGATGCTAACAGATATGCTCGATGCCCGTAGGTATGCCCGATACCGATGGGTAATTACCCAACCAATACCCGACGGATGATAGGCCGGGTATGGGATTACCAATACCCGGTCCGAACCCGGCCCATTGCCATCCCTACCTTCACGTTAATTCAATTTATTTAACTTTTTAAGCTTTATATTAAATGTATTATAATAATAATCCTTGTGTAGCATTTATAATATTTATAATATTTTTATTATTAATTTAAACTTATGTTTAAGCAAGTAAATGTAGAAAATAAATGTTATTTCGTCTTAGAAATATGTGTGTTTATAGTTTAATGGTTTTACATATAATTTGATTTTTATAAATTCTGTTGTTACGTGTTTCTTTATATTTACGTTTCGATATCTATATACAAATCGTCGAAACTTCATACGATTTTCTTTACGTACTTAATTATATCAATGTCACCAATGCAACGCACTAACGTGTCACCCCTAGTTGTTGTTGCTGTTATTATTATATTATTATTATTTCTTCTTCGTTTATTTATTTTTGCCTTATTATTATTATTTTTATTACATATACATTACTATAAGCAAGTAGTATTTTCCACAAGCAATATTACTACTGTTGATGTAAAAAAGTGTCGCTATCTTTTTTGGCATGTAACTCCTTTATTATTTAGTTACATGGGGCACATTTTGTATGACTAAATTTAAAACAGATGTAATTGAACTTTTTTATTCTGAAATATATTTGGTTCCTGTTGCGTCGAGCAAATAAAATAGCTAGTTTTTGTACATTTACCTTTTTAAATGTATAACATAAAATATATATAGTGATAACTTTATCATTATATGTGATCTTATTTATTACTGGCCTAACCACCCGTGTGTTACACGAGTTAAAAAAATTAAATTTAAAATACAATAAATTACACGTATGGTCCCTATGATATGTTAAAATTTTGAATTTGATCCTTAAAGTTTAAAAACTCTGAATATGATCCCTATTATTTTTTTTCTTTTTCATCTATGGTCCCAAGTTTTGTTAGTCAACAATTAATAATGTTAAAAATTATAAAAATAACATTTTACCCCATCGACCATCCATCTAATTTACCTTTTAAACTATCGTATTATTTTTATTAAGAAAAGCTTTATATTCTTGTTTTTCTAAAGTTTTATTTTTTAATATTTTTATTATTTCATTATTAATATGTCTATTATATAATAAAATACGTTTTAAATACATGAAACTAAGAAAGGACTAGATGGCTGATGCCAAAAACCCAATATTCATAGTCATGATGTGTGGTCTCTTGAGTCACGTCCTCTACCACATTCCTTCTCCTTTAACATCGGCGCGGTCGTGGATCCACGGTTGGTCTTTGTGGTCATTCCTCGTTCGTATTCTCACATGACAATCTTTTTTTATTTTCTTCTCTTGAGTATGTATAGATTAGGTTTACTTATTTTTAGAGTTACATGCAAATTTCATCTTTGAGGTTTGGTTAAAACATCAAGTTTCTTCCGACTTTTAAAATTTCATCTTTGAGGTTTGGTTAAAACATCAAGTTTCGTCCGACTTTTAAACCGTTAACACGTTGAATCATCGATGTTTTATTTTGTTAACTTTTTAGTTCCTAAAACTAACAGACCTTAACATGTAATTAGACTTTATCTCCCAAACCTGATTCGCCGGCCACCACCAAATACCACCATGCCATCATTGCTAGATATATGAAAAACAATCTACTTCACTCACCCCCTAACTCTTTTACTTGATTCATATCTCTCTACCTCTCTGTTCAAATCAAGAAATGCAACATATGGAAAAGATGGGTATAATGGTTGTTTGAGTGTGGTATGGTGTGTGGTGGTGGTTTTAGCAAAAACAAAAACTACTTTTCCCAAAACCAATCTTCTTCTCCATCATCTGTCTCTCCGTCATGTCTCTTGACGCCATTATCTCCACCACAAAGCCTCTCAATACTATCGTGAAAATTAAGAATCGAAACTTCGATTCAATATTACTTCTTGCTTGCACCACCTTCAAGCTCGTCTATTAAAAATTTCAAATCTTTCTATCGTAGTTGTATTTTCTTTATTTCACTGGAAGGTTGATAGAAACGTTAGGTTCTGTTTGTTTTAAGAACAAACAAATATCAAAACATGAAACGTTGATTACTTAACATGTTTGAAAGTTAGATGAAACCTGATGTTTTAATCAAACCGTATAAAATTTTACATTTAACTCTTATTTTTATATCCTTATGACACTCTCCTTTTACATGCTTTCATTATTTTAGGATTACTATTCCCATGTATCCTTCAATTCTTCTATCCCCACCTGCTTGAGCAATGAAGGGTATAATTAGAGTTCCATTTTACCATTCTATCATATGGGAGACTTAGCCACTATCATTACCATAAATGTTTTGACCAATTGTGGTGTAAGAATCTTTTACCAACCCCATTTTAAATTTTACATAACACGTGGGAATCTCCTCCTCCATTTGGGTCACATGGGTTCATTAAGTTAGCGGAATGAGAACTCTATTTTTATAATGACCATGTGATCCATATGAACTCTCATGTGATAAATATAAATTATATCAAATTTGTTTTTAAAGTAAATTATCATTTGTATTTCTGACATTTGTCCATTTTAAGTATTTGCATTTCTCCAGTCTCAAAATTGTCATCCGCCACCTGACGTTTCATTTTATTTCCATTTGAGTCTTTGTCGTTTTATTTTTATTTCCATTTGAGTCCAGATGATTGACACCGTTAGTTTTCCAGTTAAAATTATTGATAAAAAGATTAAATTACCCCTCATCACCATCATAACAACTGCAATCATCACTTTCACAGCCCTCATCACCACCACCACCACCACTACCACAGTCCCCATCATCTTCTTCTTCAAACATAAACACACACACACTCTCTCTCTCTTTCTCTCATCTCTCCGCCACCACCAACATAAACACCACCACCTATCACCACCACAACCGCCCCCTCACCACCACCGTAGCAACCCAACAGGTCAACCCACACCACCAACACCGCCCCTCACAACCACTATAGTAACCCACCACCATATCCCTCTCACCACCATTGTAGCAACCCATCAGGTCAACCCACACCACCACCACCACCGCAGCAACCCACCATCATAGCCCCCTCACCACCATCGTAGCAACCCATCAGGTCAACCCACACCACCACCACCTCCCCTCATCACCACTGCAGCAACCCACCACCGTAGCCCCCTCACCACCATTGTAGCAACCCATCAGGTCAACCCGTACCACCACCTCCCCTCACAACCACCGCATCAATCCACCACCGTAGCCCCCTCATCACCGCTGTAGCAACCCATTGGGTCTGCCCACACCGCCACCATCGCCCGTCACCACCACCGTAGCAACCCATCATGTCACACATACTCATTTCAAGTCCTAATTTGAATAATACAACCCCAGAAAACCCTACTGGACTCCGACCTACCGTCGCTCTCCGCCATAAAAGTCAAATCATCATCCCCCCATTTCTGCCCTACCTCCACCCCTTCCGCCACCGAAACCCCCACCGCCGACGCCCAACGCCGTATCGGCATTGCCTTCGACCTCAACGACGAGACCGCCTTCGCCGTTAAGTGGGGCGTCCACCTGTACCTCCGCCCCGATGACGCCATGATCCTCATCCGCGTGTGCCCTACCTCTGTCCTTTACAGCGCCGACTGGGGCTTCGTTGACCTCTTCATAGTGAGAGAGAGAGAGAGAGAGAGAGAGAGAGAGAGAGAGGCTGGGGTGAATTTATGTGTTTATGTTTGAAAGAGAGAGATCATGTTTAATGTTTATGATGGCGAAGAAGATGATGTTTGGGTCTCACATTTTTTTATTTTTTATTTCTAGGGGCAGTTTAGTCTTTTTCACATAAGATTTAACTGAAAAACTAAAGGTGTTAGTCATTTGGATTCAAATGGAAACAAAAATTAAATGTTAAAGGGCAAATTGAGACTTTGAAATTACAAGGATGCAAATAATTAAAATGAAAAAACATTAGGGATGCAAATGATAATTTACTCTTGTTATTATTAATGTTGTCATTTGGATTGAAACTTTGATGATTACTTTTCTTAATTACAATACGGTGCATGTGAACTTATGTGAAAAGCGTAAATTATATTACTATTTTTTTTTTATAAATATATGTTATTACGATATCTAATATCTAATATCATATATAAAGAGATTACATATCACCATATAAACACAATAATTTCTAATCATTTGTGTGTACGTCAAAAATATATCTTACATCTACTCATTCATCTTCAATCAAGATATGTTCTTATCACACGTTAATCTTCAAATAAGATTGGTTCCACGTTACCTCAACTCATTAATTTTCAATTAAGATTTCTTTTGCGTTATCTTCTCTCTAAATCAATAGAGTTAGTCATTTAACTCTTTTCTCCACTAGAACCCATTGTATATGCTGCTAACCAATTGTGCAAAATCATAACAAAATCATATCACATACATAAAATCAAATAGATTTGCCTTAGGATACTACTACATAACATGCATAATCAAGTGAACATTCTTATTTTCGTACATTATAAGCCTATACCCACAAAAGCACATATCAACTCAACTACTCAAGTGGTTCATCTTCTCAGCCCTTGAAGAAACTTTAACTCTCAGAGGATTCTTCATAACAACAGTGAACTCAACCTTCTCAGAAAGATCAACACCATAACCTTCAGCAACACTCCACTCAAAATACCAAACCAAATTCGCGACAAAAAACTCCAAATGCAAGAGAGCCAAATCAGACCCTGGACATATCCTTCTTCCCGCACCAAAAGGCATCATCTTTATCCCTTTACTCCCCGTTATATCAAACCCACCATCACGCTCATCAACCCCCAAGAACCGCTCTGGTCTAAACTCCATCGGCTCTTCCCACACCTTCGGGTCCAAACCCATCTCACCCACCATGAAGTTAATAGTCGCACCCTCTGGAATCATGTACCCTTGCACCTCAACCTCTTTCATCACCCTATGTGGCAACACAAAATGCCCGGGTGGGTGCCTCCTCAACCCTTCCAAAACAACCGCTTTCAAGTACGGCATTTTGTTCAAATCCTCTTCATTTATAACCGGTCCCACCTCAGAATCCGGTGGTGGTGGGACCGCTGGCGGCCCCACCACCCCCACAATCTCGTCATAAAGTCTCCTCTGGATACGAGAAGACTTAACCAAATTAGCCATGATCCACTGCAGTGCAGTGGATGTAGTGTCAGTACCAGCATTAAGAAACTCACCACACATACTCACCATCTCTTTATGACTCAATTTTCCACCATTTTTACCACCACCATCTTCCTCAGGAAGCTGTAAATCCACCAATGTATCAACATACGCCACAAATCCCTCATCTCGCGCACCCGATTCAATCGATTTGATCCTCGATTCGATTAGAGGAATCAAAGTCTGTTCTTGATCGTTTCTAATCTGCATAAGCTCTTTCCACCTGGTAATAAACAACAATTTCCCCAATTTGGGGAAAAAATTAAGGATATTAAACCTCCCTGAACCAACTAACAACAGCAATCGACGTTGAACTTTAGCAATTTCACTAATCCGATGTTCATCAAGCTTCTCACCGAAACACATCACCACCAACAAACAGAACATCGCATGATTGAAATGCTCAATAACCTTAATCCCACAACTTCCACCATCATCGTTCTTGTGATTCCGTAATCGCTTGATCAAGATTTGCAGGACCCACTTGCGGGCCCACGAGTAGGTTCTAACGCGGGAAGGGTGGAGGACGCCGGCGGCGAGGTTGCGGCGGAGGAGGCGCCACGTGGGGCCGTATGCGGCGGAGGAGATGTTCCGTACGGCGAACGTTTGTGGTCGATCGGAGAAGATGGCGCCTTTTTGGATGAGGATATGGTGGGCTAGAGAGTGGGTGGCGACGAAGATCGAACGACGGTTGGTGATGGTGAGGGTGATGAGGGGTCCGTAGGTGGATTTGAGGGTTTTGAGGGTGGGTTCGAGCTCAGGGAGGGAGGTGGTGAGGAGGAGGAGGGTGGAGGAGAGGAGGGAGGGGCCTGGTGGCAGCGGCGGCGTCTTGCGGTGGCGATGGCGGAGGAGGTGGTGGAGGACGGCGGCGATGCAGACGGAGACGACGGTGATGAACCAGAGCTCCATTGATGAGATGATGATGAAGAAGATGATAGTGGTGAGTATTGGGGGAGATATAATTTGGTTATCTTTATGTAATGGATTTTCGTTCACAAGTTATTCATAAGTCAATATCATTTGTTGCTTGATTATCGTGAGTTTTGTTGGGCTTTTTACTAAATTGCCCCTGGTCAGATACTCGAGAAGTGTCGTAAGTCGTAGTCGTTAGGCTAGTGATATTAGCGATTGTGTTATAAAAAAAATGGTGTGGGTTTAAACTATTGCAAATGTAAGTTCGTAAGTGGGCTTTTACACAACCATAAATGCACGGTTTTGGATCGTAATTTCAAAGTTCACGGTACGAATTGGGGATTGTTGTGTATTTAAACAAGGAACTATTGTAGTTTTAAGGGATTATGAAATTTAGTTTCTGGCTTTGACCTACCGTTTAAGGATTTAAAAAATGCCTTTCAAACACCAGAAAATTCACTCCTTAATGCTAGATCTCACATAGAAACATCGTCGTACAAGATAAGGTTGTATACAAAAGCAACGTGTTTAGATTTTGAACAAGTATTCATGACACTCGTTTTTCGGTTATGATTTTTGTTTATTATTTTAACCGACTTGTCATAAAGCAACTCACATCGATCTTATGTGTTTTATATAATTAGCAAGGTTAACAAGGTCCAATTTAATTGTTAATTTTTACAATATTATTTTAATATAATTAATGTGTGTAGCCGCGGAAGGTTTAAACTGATATACCATATTTCTTGTTTTCGAAACGTGAAAAGTTAATATATCATAATCCCCGAAGCAATGGCTCAAGATTAAGATTGCACAATTACTTGAAATTTAAATTCCTAATGGTCAAGGGTTTGTTTTATTTGGATTAAGTTAGTTGATTGTAATTGATTCTGTGTTCTGCGTCACTTTCGTTTTTTTTTTCTTCTTAATTTTTTTCTAATTAGTTTAGCTTTAGTTTAATCTAACACTCTAATCAATTTTCATTTTCTTTATATTTAAATAAACGTGTAATACTAATCATATATCACTCATAAATATAATACCTAAAGTCTTAAACTGTCTATGCTTTTTAATTTTTTGCACTTTTTCACCCTAAAATATCAAGATTTTACATAACTTGATGAAGATGACGACCACATGTGTGTTCGTCTCCGTTTGAAATTTTAGAAAAAAACAAATGAACATTTATTGAACTTGCCCTTTCAATAAGGTTTCCAATTCTCAAACGCCAACTAAACCTCCGTTTGAAAGCATAAAAGGTGCTCTAGACTACACGGAGTAATCTTACTTTTTTATTTTTCTTTTTATGTTACATCAACGTCAGCTTATTATTGTTCTCATTTTCACATTTAAAGAGACACCTTACAATTCTTCATTTCCCGATACGACTCGTGTTAGTAGGGGCTAAACAACATTACAGCTATTTTGATCGTTTGTTCTTTATGAACTTTCATTTTATCAGTATAAACTTTAATGAAACTTTAACCATTTTAGCTTTTTTATAAAACCTTATAAAGCTTATTTATTTATAAACTTCGACAATATAATATTAAAAAAATTAAAATCTAATGATCATTTAACGTCTTACAAGATTAACGAACTTATTGAGCTTTATACTTAATAACACAATATAATCTTTTTAACTTTGAACATATTAGATTAACCAACACAATTCATCTTAAGAGGTCTTGATTTGATATCTATCACTAGCATTTTAACACAGTTTTAAGTTGCTTTTCAAGTTATGTGACAATGTGACTAGTTTCACTACAAGCTTGGGATGCTACTGACTTTCTCCTTCATACACGATATAAGTTTAAACTTTTCTTCAGCCTCAACCTGTTTGCGCATATCAGACCCCAAGCATGCTCGATCTGGATGAAACATAAGTAATGCTCGTTTATAAGCCGCATGAACCTGAAATAAAAACAACATTACTATACTGCAATAATAATCTAAGTCTTAAAAATAACCGTTCAACAGAACTTATAATTCACCTAAATCCATTTAAATTCTGTCACATTATGTCTAGTCCAGACTTATTGTAATGAATTTGTGATTTGCAACTTATGTTATAATGAATGATGGTTGCACAAATCATCACAGCATACACTGCTCCCTGAATGGTCTACCTCCCATCATATTTATTATTTTGCTTGGTGCATTAACAGAATAATTAAACTAAATTAAGAAACTTAAAATAACACTGATAACAATTCGACAGAATTCAAAAGGAACAGCTCAAAGATCTAACAATAGAAATTCATGATGTCATATGATTGAAAATGAAGAAAAAGATGAACAAGATGACCCAGAGAAAACCCTCTCTCCGAAAAGAAGCCTGTAACTGTTGGGTTTGTGGAGTCTTGACTTAGGCTCGGGTTAAATGACAACTCAGTGACAGATTAATTAAATTAAAGACCTGACCCGTTTTCATTTAATTTTAGCCCATTAGGGTTTTCTTAGGAATTAAGTTGTAAACCCTAATTTTCTCTATTTATATTGTGTCATTGTACTTGTAATTCCTCACGAGTGAGGCAGAAAGCAATAAAATAGTATCCTGGTTGCAGCCCGTGGACGTAGGTCACATCAACCGAACCACGTTAAATCTCGCGTGTTCATCTTTATTATTATTTTCTCTCGCCGTTTGATTGTGTTTGTGTGTCGATCTACACCCGGATCCCTAACAAGTGGTATCAGAGCTTTGGTTCGTTACACACGCAAGAAACACGAATCACGAGAGAAGTAGCGATATAGGTTTTCAAGAATCAGCATCCGCTGCCGCCATTCTGCCGCCGCCGCTGTTCTGCCACCGCCGTTCTGCCGCCGCCTCCGTTCCGCCGCCGTTCTGCCGCCGCCTCCGTTCCGCCGCCGCCGCCGCCGTCGTTCTGCAGCCGCTGCTGTTCTGCCGCCGCCGCCACTCTGTTCTGTCAAATTAGGGTTTCCTATCGAACTTACTGGGTAGTTTGATTGTGTGCTGCATTTCAAAACTCAGTTCCGACTCGACTGTTAAGCATCTGTGGTCTGGGATAATGGCTGAGAGCGAGAAACTTCAGATTGAGAAGTTTAATGGAAACGATTTTGGTTGGTGGAAAATGCAAATAGAGGATTTGCTTGTTCAAAAAGACTTGGATGCTGTTTTGGGTGAGAAACCAGAAAATATGAAACCAGCTGAATATGAAACTTTGGATAAAAAGGCCAAGGCGGTTATTAGGTTGTCGCTGACAAAGGATGTTGCGTTCAACATTCTGAAGGAAACTACAGCAAAAGGTATCATGGATGCGTTAGCTAATATGTATGAGAAGCCTTCGGCAGCAAATAAAGTTTTCTTGATTCGAGAGCTGGTTAATACAAAGATGAAAGAGGGAAGTTCAATTTTAGTGCACATCAACAACTTGAACTCGATTTTGTCAAGACTTGGGTCAGTTGGCATCAAATTCGAGGATGAGGTTCAGGCTCTACTACTGTTATAATCATTGCCTGATAGCTGGGCTGGTACTGTTACAGCAATCACTAGTTCCACCAGCACGTTCACTTTAAATGGGGTTCGGGATATTATTATGGGCGAAGACACCAGACGAAGAAATTCAGGTGAAACATCAAGTGAACTATTGAATGTTGGCAGAGGAAGAAAGAATAACAGAGGTAGTGGGAGCAAGAACAGGAAAAAGGAGTCAGTCTAGGGCTCGAAATGATATGACTTGTTGGAACTGTAAACAGGTAGGACACTTCAGGAATCAGTGTCCGAATGATCAAAAAGAAGTTAACACTGCAGCAGACTACTCAGACGATGATGCTTTAATTTATAGCGTGGAGAGCAGTGTGGATTCCTGGGTCATGGATTCTGGAGCTTCGTTTCATGCTACCCACAGCAGCGAAGCATTGCAGAATCTAAAAGAAGGCGATTTTGGTAAGGTAAGACTGGCGAACAATGATGTTCTTGATGTTACGGGCATGGGTGACATGGATTTAGTTACTTCAGCTGCTTCATGGACTTTGAAAGATGTCAGGGTGATTCCTGATTTGAAGAAACAGTTGATTTCTGTCGGTCAGTTGGATGAACAGGGACATGAGGTTAAGTTTGGGAATAAGCAGTGGAAAGTTGTTAAAGGGAATCTTGTCATTGCTCGTTGAAAGAAAATGGGTTCATTGTATATGGTTAGTTTACCATCTAAAGGAAGTGATGTTCCAGTTCAGAAAAATACCAAAGTCCAGTTCACAGAATCTCGTGAGCAGAAAAAGGTTTGCTTTGTAAGTAAGAAACCTAGAGTCACAAGAAAGATTCAGAATGAATGTGCATGGAAGAGTTCAAAAAAACCAGTTAAAGGATTTCGTGGCAATGGGAGCACAGGTTGTGCTTCAGTTACAGTTCCTAGACAACAATGGGTTAAAAGAATTAATATTCCATCAAATAAAATATCTCCAGATGATTACTTGCTGAATGTGGAGAGTGTTTGTTCTCAGGGTGTTCCAGGATCTGGCAGTTTGTTTCAGTGGGAGCCGATAGGGACGGAGAACAGGTCAGGGGCAGATACAGCCGTGACTGATATGTTGAAGCTCGGGGGAGCTTTAACGGGCCTTCAGGTTAACTGATGAGAAGGCCGCTGCAACCAGGAAGAAGAGGAAGATTACAAGAGGTACAAGTGTTCACATCGGAAGGCAGTTTGAAGATGATCAAGCCTCCAAGTGGGAGATTGTTGGGTTTGTGGAGTCTTGACTTGGGCTCGGGTTAAATGACAACTCAGTGGCAGATTAATTAAATTAAAGACCTGGCCCGTTTTCATTTAATTTTAGCCCATTAGGGTTTTCTTAGGGATTAAGTTATAAACCCTAATTTTCTCTATTTATATTGTGTCATTGTACTTGTAATTCCTCACGAGTGAGGCAGAAAGCAATAAAATAGTATCCTGGTTGCAGCCCATGGACGTAGGTCACATCGACCGAATCACGTTAAATCTCGCGTGTTCATCTTTATTATTATTTTCTCTCGCGTTTGATTGTGTTTGTGTGTCGATCTACACCCGGATCCCTAACAGTAACAACCTAACAAACTTTGATTCCTTCTCTAACTCTTATTTTTCCTACATATACTCTTCATTTCTCAATTAAGTCCCTAGCCACTTTCTATCTTTCCTTTCTTATCCCTTCTAGAATACACATATAACAAACTCACCTGATCTGATGTGGCATACGGGCTATTGATGAGGATTCCTAAACCACATAGTAATGAAGCCATATCATGACATGTCATTTCCAGCTTCTTAAGGTCTTGTTGGACTTGAATGCGATATATTTCTTTTTTGTTCATGTTTTCCTCATCCTGCGAAAAATCAAAAAAAAACAGAAACATTGTAAAATGATTGATCTTGGAAAGTGGCTAATGCATGATGAATGAAGCTGTGATCATAAACACATGAAATGATCTCTGCAAACCTGCTTTTGAGATTCCCTGATTTCTTCTACACGTTGTTTTTGCCTTTCTTTGATGTCTAATAAACACAGTTTTTCAGCCTCTTTTCTTTTCAGTAAAAGCCGTTGCTGCTGAGCTTCTTCTGCCTGCAAAAGTAAATAAAATTTTCAGCATTTAACTGAATATTAAGTAACAGATCAAAACAGGTCAGCAGGGTGGGTGATGGGAGCTCAAGTTGAACCTAACCACATGTTTCTCTTCAGGTAAACAATTAATATGAGAACTTCTAACAACAATATTTAGGAGATTGTATACATTGAAAATATTAACCCATTTAACATGTTTCTCTTTTAGCTAAATTCCTTTGTTTGACCCGTTTGATTTAAAAGTTAAAATACAAGCCTAATTGACCCATATATAGATAAATGGGTCAACTTAATTCAGATGCAGCCATTATATGCAACAGTAGAACTTGGATAAACACAAACCAACTTTGCATACAGGATACACATTTCATTAAGGTACAAAACTATATATATATATATATATATATATATATATATATATATATGGGTATGTAAATCACTCATTTTATTATATACACTTATGAAGTGTCAAACTAAAAGGTAGAACTTCTAAACAGCACACACAATTGATACAGCGAATAAAGAATTCATACAAGATCAAATTACAAGTCAGTTGATCCAAACTTTTTGTGTCGTAAGATGGGTTCTTATACTTGCAAAAATGTACCTGAAGTTTTAAAGCTAGCTGTCTTGCTGACAATTCTTCCTCTTGTGCTTGCTTGTACTCAACAGTATCCTTAATCTTCTCTCTTTCATTAACAATTGTGCCATCAGTGAGGGCACCATCAGTGGCATTCGTACATTGACCTTCTTTCTCATGAACGACACTTTTACTAGCATCACCATCATCATCTAAATGAATGTTTAAACCATGACTAGTGGGACCTCTTCCTGGGTACATTCTTTTGCTTTTTGATAACTTCATTGGAGTGAAATTTTTTTGAGAAATATGATGTCCAGGACTCCCATAATTATCATCATCATCAATGTATATGTATGCTTTCACAGGAAAATTCTTGTCATTTTTAAAACCTTTTGAACTAAATGACTTTTTTGCATGACTTTTAGGCATGTTCACATTTACATTACTCAAACTGTCATGGTCCAAATCTATTATAATAACATTTTCGGCTTCCCCTTTATTCGTGCACTTATTTGTAATCGTCATCCCAGAAAATTCTGTGCCAAAAGCTCACTCTTTCAATTTGTCACTGCAAAATGGGCATCTATAATATGTGAGAATATGAATTTGATCTGCTAATAATAACAGTAACACTTAGAAGTAGTATTTTGTAATACTCCTACACTTTGCCTAATTAACAGCCAAAAGATCATCAGATGCTTATAAGTTATATGTTAAATTTAAGAGCAAAACAAAGAGAACCCATAATTTTAGCAGTAAATTGATCCAAACAGCAAGAACACCAACGTTTAACACGTAAATGACACCAAATCCATTCTTAATAACATAAGTTGTTTCCTAATAATGAAGAATTCAAGTGACATACGAATGATCCAACCCTTCAAAATTCCACTTAACAAAACTAATTATTGAGCTAACTCATTTTAATAAGGTCTACACTAAGATTAACTATAAATCCCCCAAAAAGAAAATACTGTTCAATTCTTCAATCAACTCTAACTCAAACCATTTGAAGAAACAAACAATAAAACTCCACTCAAATGCGTTCAACAATGACGTGGGTGAGCAAATCTCTATGGATCCCTTAACTAACAAACCCAATAACAATTGCTAATTAGCGAATGCTGCTAACGATTTAGGTCATACAGAAACCCTAATCTACAAACACAAATTTCAACTAGAATTCGCATTATACAACAAGAAATCGATGGATGACTATAACATAAGTAATAATTATAACTAAAATTGAACTCCAATTGAAAAATACCTGCCAACAAATCGAATTTCTGCTAGAAATTAAGCCACTGACACTAGAGATGAATCTTCGAACAGATGTTTTCGTATGCGTTTATCTGAGGTTTTTTTATTGAAGTTTTTTAAAAAGTGTTGTGGAGGGAGCGGGAAATTTTTGATTTTTTCTTTTGAAATTTCTTACTATATTTTCTTACTATATTTAAGCCCAGAAAACTTTTATGAATTAATTTGTGATGTTATAAAATATGTTAACTAAAATAAAATAAAAAATCATTTGCTAATTAAGAATATAACTAGGAACTTAGCCCGCACATTTGTGAATTTTGTAACATGCGTCGAAGCAGTGACATTTATATGAAAGAAATGATGAAGTTGTAGTGACTCAGTTTTGGATATGAAAACATAGATAAAATCTTTTATATAACAATAACGATGTTTTTTGTCGGTATTGGTTTCCTTTTTTACAATATACCCTACGATAGCCCAAATTTTAACATATTTTATATTAAAATATTTTTTAACAAAATTTATACCAGGACCATAGAAAAAGATTAAACATACCTACAAAATAGATTCAAAAGAAAAGTTAACTGAAAAAATTATTAGAGATAAATATCTTTAAAGAAAAAATAAGGTATCTAGAATGCAATTTCGACGATGAAATTAAGCACTAGACGAATGCAAAATTTGGAATTGTTTGATTCACTTTTGGAAGAGAATATAAATAAAAGAAATTCAAAACCTAGAAAAGATCAAAGACATCTTTAAATGTAACAAGGTCCATCTTCATGTATTATAATCTTGCACGTTAAGTTGACAAAAGTTTAATTGGCTTTGGAAGTCTGATCCAATGGGCTCGCAGTAGTTAACTTGGACCAGAATCACAATGAAACTGAGATAGGAAGAGGTGTAAAATAAATAATTTTTGGAGATGAATCGGAACCAAATTTGAAAAAAGTTTGGAAAGAATCTGTTAGGAACCAATCCGAGCTTCATCTTCTTCGGGAGCTGAGAATGCTTCTGCTGCCGAACCGGGAGGGACAAAGAGGCTTATATGCCTTATTTAAAAAATGGAAAACACGTCTTTCTGGGTGGGGGTATTAAATCCTTAACTTCCCTAATTTTCATTTAGTGAGAAAGCACGTATACTTGAAGGAAGGAATTGAGACAGTTTCATTTTATTAAAATAGTTTCATTAGCTCCTTAGGTATTATAAGATGAGACCATGAATCGAACCAGATCGAAACATTCAGCTGTCGACGGACACACTTTGTCGGAACGTCGACCAATCCTTTCTTCGACCTCAAGAGATTGAACAAAGAAGCCCCATTGATTGGATATGGTTCCATCTCCCAGTGGTGAGCAAACAACAGCCCCCCGATCAGCTAAGCTAGAGAGCAGATATCCTACTCGTTCTTGCATTACGCGCCTGAATGAACAGAACGCACAATGCCTCTTATTTATAAGATAATCCTATATGTCGAAACCAAATTGAACCCGATCAAACCCTAAGAACCAGAAACTGGTTGGACCAACATTGATAGTTGCTTGTGGTTTCTAATAACATCACAATCTGCTCACCTAGGCGACTAGCCAATATTCGAGACTATCCAACTTATTACGAAGGCGCGTATGTCTCTTAGGATATAACATCCCGAGCAATATTTGTACTATCAGAGAACTTTGAGGTGACATTGAGTTTTTCTATGTTTAACATCATGTGAAAAGAATTGATGTAGTGTAGGTGTCGGCTAACGAACAATAGACTCTAGTCTCTATGTTTCTTAGTTTTGCAATATTTAGCGACTCTCTGGTATGAAATGTGTGTTTGCAAGTGAATCAACAAATTAGTTCTAATAGCTAAAAACTTAAACTACACAGGCTCTTTTATAACAATTATATGTCTTTAATATGCAATTAGACCGGATAATATATCTATTCTAATAAATCAAGGTTTTTGGGGACACGTGACGTGATTTTGTGCATTCTCAAGTTGGTTTTCCATCTAAACTCGTATACACATTTTTAAATGATTTTGAACACTTATTAAAATCATATTCTTTTTACCTTATATTAATTTCTCATTTCCTTTCATGCATTTCTTTCTTCCACTTTAGAATTTAGATTAATAATTATATTTTTTTACTACACAATCAATCGACCTAAAAGTTTTCAATATTAATTTTAAAATCATTTGCTTGGTTTTGTTTGAGTGATTTAATTACGGATAGGCAATTATCTTACTTACTGGTAAGTTCTTTAAGATATTAAATGATAACAATTTTAAGTAAATAAACTAAACAATTATACATTTAAGATATAACTCTTCTTATGCAATTAATTATTAAGATTTACTAGATTATAAAATTTTAATTATTTCATATTCCAAAATATAATTTTAAAATTCTTAATATTCATTATTTGTCATTTATTATTTCTTAGAAAATTTATTATTTCTTATTTTACCAATAGTTAATAACATCTAACGTATAAAATTTTCATAAAAACTAATGTTTTCAAGAAGTTAATTTTATTCCATCATATGTAATACATGGGTTCTAACCAACATTTCATAGTTTGTTAGCATGTAGTGTTAGCGCAAAAACGACTAACTGTGACCGAGCAAAATTCAGTTACACACGACAATAATATTGGTTCAACATTCGTGTCCAAACATTTGAAGTTTTGAACCGAAATTTACACCCCTTACACTAGTGAAGTAGAGTTAAAGGTTTGTTCAATATGTTATTAGGTCCCAATTGGTATAAAATTAATCCACTTTCTTATTTCAAATTCCATTAAACTCAATAATTTTAACTTCAATATCTTATTAACTTTAGCTTATTTTTTAAACACATATTTACTCCCTCTCAACCTCTCATCATGAAAAACACAAACTGTGTATTATTCACATAATCCATATATTAATGAATTATTTATAACTAAAGTTAGTAAAAAAAAGGGTTAATTTCATATATATCCCTACAAATTTACAAAATATCATATATATCCAAATTAAAATTTTAATGTCATATATATCCCTACAAAACATAATAAATATCATATATATCTTACAAAACCTTTTAAATATCACATATATTCAAAGCATATTCTAAATACCATATATATGAATAAATAATCAAAATATCATATATTTATATTAACATATTTGATGCATATAATATAAAATATAACCAAACATTTATTTTCTTAAAACTTTGTTTTACACACTTTAAACTCATATTTCTACTATATTTTTTATCGTTCTTTTATGTTTTTATTTTTTTTATAGAAGTTTGTATGTAACTGAAAAGAAGCTATAAACAAATCTAACCTACATTAATACGACCTATATGAATAAAACTTTATTGTTAAGAGGTTTAAAAAAGATATTTAATCGAGACGACCAGGAAATAGTTTAAAAAAAGGTACACTATGAAATTTAGTAAAAGATATAATAGAAAATGCTATAAAAATCGAGTCACTTATAAAAACAATAGAAATTTGGTTGTAAAAACACAAAAACACCCCATAAAAAGATGAGTAAATATAAGTAAATATGAAGATTTAAAGTTTTAATAAAATCTAAATGGTTATATAATGAATTATTTTTATGTAATATATGAAATGGATACATATAATATTTTAATTATCTTAAAAGGATATATATGATATAAGATAAGTTTTATAGGAACATATATGATATTTAAAATTTTATTTGAATATATATAATATTTAACTAGTTTTGTAAGAATATATATGAAATTAATCTTAAAAAAAATATCTTTTTCTCAACTCTCAACTCTCAACGGTCCATAATAAATATTGTCTCCATCTTCAATAACGTTGTTCAAAACCTTTGAAAAAAGTACGTTTATTCAACCCTTTCATAGTATCTCTAGAACCATTTATTGCATAATGCAAGCATGCAACATATAGAAAATAACACCATCGCTGACTCTTGTCTGGTCAACTCTTTGCCGCCCAAATCTAACCACAATCTAAGGTCCACAAGTTTGAGCCGCCTCAATATAAAAGATTATATGGTTTTAAACAATCTCAGTTTTATTTTATATTTTATGCAGAAGACTGTTTACCACTTACTTTAAGATTCGTTCTCTCAAAGAGCTTGAATTTGTGAAAAAAAAATTTCACAAGATTCAACCAAAACATGAATTTATGCAGGTCAAGGTAACAACATAATCACACTCGAAGCATAGTTATTTCTAGGATCTATTGACTATAGTTAACCTTATCTATATCCTAAGAGATAGCAAGGTCGCTCTAGATCATTAGCTCAAGTGGTTAAGGTAAGGTATCCAACACATGTAAATATGAGAAGGTTATGTATTCAAGTCTCACTCTGAGCAAAAAATGATCAGGGTTAAGTTAAGAGGTTTTCCCGGTTATGGGTTTCCTCCCGAGGGGTTGGGGGTGCGTTCTCAGCAACGAAACGGATAGATAGCCCTGATTAAGATAACATTTATCTTTTGAAGCATAGTTGTACATTTGTCGTTCAAAGAAAAAACAAGTTCACTCCCGCGAGTATCAGTAGGTCCAAAATCCTCTTTTTTCGTGTAAATAAAAAACAACCATCAGATTCACACGAATTCCTATTAGAAACAAGTTGAATCACAACAAAGTAAATAAAAACAAGAATCTTGATATTTACAAAATGTACCAAACTAGTGTCTAGACTCTAGTACATCAGGAGTATGATCTAACAATACCAAAATTGCAAAAAGATTTAGACTTGAACAACCCACCAAAGAACCTGTTGGGTGATTCTTGAGGATTTTGTGAAAATTCAGGAGGGTTGCCTTTGACTTTTAGTATTGTCTGCCCGATTTCGTTCCTGATGGAGTCGATGATCCTCGGGTCAATCGGGTACCCTGAAGCATCACCAACATAGAATGTGTTCATGGCTTTTCCAGCTCGGGTTGCCACCTCAGCTCGAGTGACAGTAAGGCTGTTCTCTCGGAATATACGAGTGACATCGGATAGCAGCCCGACCCGGTCGGTTGTGCAAAGTTCTAGCTTCAATCCCTATATTAAATCAAAAGATATTATCAATATTAATGTTATACACAAGAACAAGAAGATTATTAAAGTAATCATTTTTTTTTCTTTTTTTTTTTTTTTGGTCTTAAACAGGTTGTATTACATTTGCATAAACAGAATACTAGCGAATTAGCATAAAACAACAATCTAGCATCTTGAAAGTGTTCCCTTGGATCTATGTGAGAATACCAACATAAGAGAGTCCAGATTTCACTTTCGAATGTCAAATGTGTTCTTTTATAACTTCAAATTCAATTTGAAGTACTTCATTTTTTGTAAAAAACAGATAACGCGATACAACTACAAGAAATTTGCTAATAGGGGATTGTTTTCAAGACTATAAAGCTAAACATTTCATCGTCAAAATCGAATTACGACCTAGACTGAATTGACCAAATGAAATGTGCTCAAAAGTGCATATTTTAGCTTGTTTTTACCTCAGACACTCTTCTTTCTATGGCAGCTTCAAGGCACTGGATCACCCTTTGTCTTTCAGCTTCCGAATTCACAGGGAAACCATCGACATGTCTGATGCAATATTCCTTTAAACGAAACAAAACGTTATTAAGTCGAACAAGCCGTCAAATATATACACAAAAAGAGTCAAACTTTGCAAATCACAAACCTGGTAAGCTTCAGGCCCTTCAGCATCTACATTTCCATGAAACACCACATACTCCATATCCGTCAACGTGCAGATTGTATCAAACAGAAGTTTCGGCCTATCTTTACACCTAATTGTAACAACCGAATAATCTTTATCATACCAGTTCACAACTTTAACATCAGGCTTTTGATTTTCGCTACAACCCTCTTGTGATCTCTCATAATCTCTATCTGCAAACATCATCTGGTGCAACCGTCGTTCAGTGTGGGTCACACCATGAGAGACCACAGTTTTAGCCTCATTACCTTTGTTGCTACCTTTAAGCACATTGCAAAGCATTTTCTTTATAACAGAAAGTTTCTCTGGGTCCATGATAGCTAATCCTGACTCCTCATCAGTCACATGCATTACAGATGCAGCGCGTGTGTTGTGGGTCCAAACCTCACCGTTCAACACGTTACACTTCAAGTGTGTTAGAACCGCGCATAGTTCAGAAAGCAGCCCGGGTCTGTCACTTCCTATTAACTCGATTACTGTGTGGTCCGTTGAAGATGTGACACCGATTGAATCCACTGATGTTGTAAAGCTAGTTTCTGAGCCAAGTGCCTGAAAATCAAGCAAAGAAATCTTATTGTTAATAAATACTGATAATTTGATACCATTAATGTCTCTTAAAAACAGTTTTTAAAGCTTATTTAACCTTTTGAATGTAGTCCAAAACTTCTTCATCAGTGATTTTGTTCCCCTCTTGATCAGTAACATTAAAAACTATCAAAAAGCCAAGAAATTTATTAATATTACTACAAAACTCGACTCGTCTAGGGAAAACAACGATTAAAAACTGAAACATACCATCCATGAACCACCCTCCATCAGAACTTATGTAAGCTTTTGTGAAGATAAAATCTAGATCAGTAAGAACTTGTACAACTTCCAAAAGTATCCCATGTCTATTAACACTATCCACCTGTTATACCAACATAGATTATAATATTATACAGTTAATTAACAGCATAAAGTTTGAAGTTTGAACATAACAGATCATTAAGGTTAACAAATACCTGGATAATAGTAGCATTTTTGCAGGACTCATTGTCGATTACAACTCGAGGTGGATTCATTCGCCGAATAAACTTCTCGTATTCGTCCTCCATGTTTCTTGAATAGCTCATACTACAGATTATATAAAACTCTTGAAATTAGACAATCACAAACCATAAAAGCAAGAAGGAATGTGTCTGCATATGAATGGAAGAAAGAGTGTGTACTAAGTAAACAATAATGATTGATGATGGGGATTTGATAGATATATAAAAATATTCTAAAAATTCTAAAAAAATTCTAGGAAAAAAAAAAAAACCAGATACCAAGAAGGCCAATCAAGAAGCTTCAACCCACCAAAAAAAGGGGTTTTCAAGACCCTCTGTCCATGTGGGTATGGTGGGGTTCCCTTTGCCTCCCTGTGGGAGCCATTTTCAGATGCAAAATAAACAGAATCACAAAACTAACACACCAAACATTCACCAAAATCAATGATTTTGATTGATTTCAAGTCTCTACAACAACCAATTACAGAAATGATGTGCAAATTGAACAACTTGAGAAACAAAAGCCCCAAAATTTCTAACAAAGAGATTCAAGAACACATACCCATTAAAGATTTGATCTCTGTTTATCAAGATCACCTCTTCTTTATTCTAAAAAGCCCAAAATGTCTCAACAAGATACTGACTTTGTTCGCCAATTACACTTATATATTGAAAGAAATTATACCCAAATACAAACACTCTGAGCTCTTCTTCTTTCTCTCTCTAAAGTGGTGGATTTTTGCACGCACATGAAAGTGTAATTGGGCGTGAGGTTTGTGTGTGTATCTTCATATAAATAGTTTCTCTCTCTATATAGATATGTATAATATGTATGTATCTATATATCTATATATGTATATATCCTCAAAGTTTCTAAATGGACTTTGGTGTATAAATGGAGGCCTGTGGTACTTAACAGGGGAGTTCCCAAAAATGGTGGTGGGTCGGGTCAGCGAGCTTTAGCGCATGTTAGCTGGATCTTGTGCACTTTAGCAGGGTGAGTGGGGTTTTGCTAACGTGTCTTTTGGGTGAAATCATTCGGTTTTTACTCAGGCACGTGATGAGGGGAATGAGTCGATGTCACTAATCTCTCCAATTTTTGTGGAGAGAGAACGAAAGATTACATGAAAATGACATACAAGGAAAATTAAACTATAAAACTATATGTGTGTGTGGTTAATAAATGTGTTAAAGTTTATAATATTATGATGTTTAGTATATGATTGGTATTTTTACATTTCACACCTTCTCTTATAGATACTTTTACATACAAAATTTAGACTTTAATATTGTTTTTTCTCAAAGATAAGTAAAGTTATGAAAATCTTCTCTAAATGAGACATAAAAACATCTCACGTATGTGTATTTACAGGTTGGTGTAGATTGGTTGCTATGCGAATTAGATGGAGTGGAATATGCGTAGTAATACCTGATTATTCCAAAAAACTAATGTGGTCAAATTTTTTTTGAAAATTATTTAGATTTAAAACGGGTAAAAAGTAGTTTATGAGGCCCAAAATAAAATATAGTTGTTATAAAAATATAAGGTACTGTTTTTATATTGGTTTTTAATATATACATATAAATTATATCAAAAACTTGAGGAAAAGAATGGATATTATTTTAAATTATATTTTGAAATTTTTCTTAGAGGGACATATAAATAGAGACGATAAATAAAGGAAGCAAATACATATAAGGATGATTTAATTTAAAACTTAAAAGATTAACAAAATAAACAAAGTAATATAAACTGAATATATTAAAAAAAAAACTTACACAAATATCAATAAAATATTGATAATCGTTAAAATTCAACTAGAGAATATTTAACTACTATTAGAAGAGTAGGTAGTGTCGGGAGATCCCCAAAGACATTGACCTCAGACCTCATAGATAAGTCCTACAGAGTGTTTTAGCGTAGGATTATCTCCTTCTCATTTTATTTTATTTTAAGATTAATACCACTAAAGAAAACTATTTTTAAAATAATAATTTGTTAATTTATAAATTACCAAAATAACGATGGTGGCTAGTCATCATTTAAAATACATAAATACATGTATTAGACAAAATTAAAAAATTTAATATACAAAAGTTAGTTTATACTGTGTTATTTGTAATTTTTTACAAGTTGAGTGACAGTAATATATTAAATTAGGTCTAGGAATTTCTCATGAGAAAAGATACGTCTTATTTTATTTAAATTTTTATCTTTTGATATTAACCGTTTTGTTTTCAGGAGTTTTGTGTTTCTATTTTTTTTTTCTACAAAAAAACTTTTTAAAAAGCTCTCAATATTTTAAGATTAAAAGATAAAATTAATTCATTTTCCGTAAAATGCACCCTTTATTCATGATTATTTGTACTTCTTTTAGAAGAGATAATTCATACATCTTTTAACACTTAATCACCTAAGAAAAGACATATTTTCCATATGTTTGTTTATGATTAATTCATAATCCTCTTTTTAAATCCATACGTTTTATCAGGACTTAAACCTTTAATCACATAAGAAAAGACATCTTTCCCACACACTTTGAAATTGCTACATCACATGCATGAAGTTTTATTTCATTAAACATAAATAATGGTCACCTCTCAAGAATAAGCCCTCCACTAACCTATATGTTGTGTTGTTTAGTTAAAATGGCATCTATGTGCCATGTAGAAATATTATTTCACTAAAAGCCCCCTTTAAATCAAACGTAGTAATTAAGTGATGTTTGGAATGGTGTTAGCAAAGTTGTGTTTTGTTAAAGGCTTGGCACCTCATGAGTTCAGAGGCGCATTCAACTATCATGAAATAATATTTGGACATTCACTTGTGTTCATGTCATCATGTTTGACGCCCTCTTTTTATGCATTACGTACAATCTTAATGGATGTGATGCAATGCAATGCATGACAGAAGGATTGTTGACTTAAGAATTCCATGTGTCATTCACTATCCTAGAATAGAATCCACTCAGGGCATCAATCAATCAATGTCTCTAAGGAGGATAGCATCAGCATCATCCATATTCCATAATGGGAATGTGGTTTCCTCCATTAGTGACCACCTGCAAAAACTTGGTCACAACATGTTCGATGAAATACCTCACAGACAAACTTCCAGAACTTGAGGCAATTAGATGCCTCATGATTCTTATTCATGGGGCAATAATAAGTGGTTATCTATAGGGATGTATCTATGGATAATTGGTGGAAATCAGACATATTACCCACCCAATGAATTTACTTTAGTTAGGTTAAAATAATAACTTTGGTAAGTTATATCGATGTTCTTTATTATTTTAAAAAAATGGATTTTTGTTATTTAAAAAAGGAAAAATTTCATAGAATAGTATTCAAGTTCTAAAAGTGTTCTAATTAGTTCACTTATATTTTTATAAATTCCAATCAGATTATTAATATTTTTATCTGTTTCAGTTAGGCCACTAAATTTTTAAGAGTGTTTCACTTAGTTTACTCATATTTTGTTCAATTTTTTTAAACAATTCGTAATTTTTTTAAATAATTCGTGTTTTTTATAAATACTGTTAGTTTTTTAAGTACTTGAATTTTTAAAACTATTTTATAGTTTATAAATTGGCTAATTAAAATAATTTTAAAACTTTAGTGACCAGATTTGGAAAGACAAAAAAATTATGAGTGACCTAAATAGAATAATCTTAAAATTTGATTACTATTTTACAAAGTTATCCATTTAAAAGAAATTAGTTTACACATATCATATCATAAGTTATGATCCTTGAAGTCTTTGTAGAGTTTTACCATTTTGTTAGTAAATCTACTAATTTAACGATAAATAAACGTTGTGAACTATGCATCTCTCCTTTTTCTTAAACGCCTCTCAACGTCATTGATGTAAACCCATCATTAGTCAATTAACCAATTTCAGTTCTTAAAAACATAACTTCTTCTTAGGTTTGTAGCCAATGATTTTAACCGGTCATTAGTCAATTGCACCGAGTCACCCACATCCTATCTTGTTGTGACTAATGATTTTAGCACCATGATCTTGCTTTCTGGCCATGCCATATATTATTTTTTTATTTAAGGGGTCCATTTTACCTATGGCAAAAGACATTTGAAATCTATAAAGTAGCCTTGATTACCATCATTTATTAATATTGGATAACTAATTATTGAAACAAAGGAATGGTTGTAAAGCACCTTAAACACAACATAATACGAATAATAATACATGAGCACAAACGATTATAAAACAATACAATACATAACACAAGATGTAATATGGTTCGGTCAGTGCAACATACATTCATGGGTGCAACTAGGCTTTCTTTTCTATTAGCTCAAAAGTGCAAAAATTATAATTAATTAAAATAGCATGGTATAAATATATGCTAGCTTCTGTTAGAAACTTGTTCACCATGACAATAAACATAGGTCATAAAATATTTAACTAGACCGGCTCTAATAGTTCTCTTGAAGTTGAACTCGTCGACTTTCTTGATCTTCATAAGCCTAAGCTCATAGCATTTACGGTGTATTTTCTATAAATGTGTAAGTGTGTTCTTTAAATTACAGGAAATGGTTTTGATTGGATGAGAGATAAATTGTTATTCTTCATCTGTATATTTAAAAAAATACCGTTCAATCCTTATAATTTTTTTAATATTTTTTGAAGTGATTATGAGTAGATGAGAAAGAAAATATAATGATAAAAATATAAAAAAATGTTATTTAATTTAAGAGCATATAAATAAAAAGTAATGATTTTTATTGTAATTATACGAATAAATATGAGAAATCCACTACAAATGCTCTTAGAACTAATAAAAGGGCCTTCACAAACCCAACATAATATAACACAATCTACATGTCAAATATGACATAATATAACACAATCTCCTAGTATCAGATAACAAATCAAAATAAATAAAATTTAAAAACAGCTGAACACGTTAAAACACCATGGAGTGCGTCATGTTGATTTGTTAACACCTTTATTTATTCTCCTACAATTCAGAATGTATTAAACGGAATTATTTTATTAAACATTATCTTAGTAGTAAATGATTTTTAATCTTAAACGAAAAGGGGTAAATATTATTAAAATGTCAACTGCTTCACAAGGCCACAAGCGCACAACTACAGACAAATAAACAAAATATTATTTAATAAACCCATAAATTACTGTTCACGTCATGTGAGAGGTTCCACAGATGCACGTGACATGTTTCTAAAGCAACCAAATATTTTTCTAACTATGGTACAAAACATTTAAATAATTACACGTGTCAATACCCCATTTGATGATGTCGATTTTGCCTCTTATTTTTCACACAAACGTCCCTTCGGAGTTTCTATAGGCGTTTTATGGTACAAGATGCCAGCTCCGACAGCCACGTCACAAAGCTGAACGCCCACAAAATTTTACATAAATGTATATCTAAATTATATAATATTTTATTTTAATAAATCATAAACTAATAATTATATATATTTTAACAGTAAGTATATATATATATATATATATATATATATATATATATATATATATATATATTTTAACAACGTAAGATAATATATTGTTAAAATTACAAGGCGTGAATAGTACATGTTCTAATAAAAAATTGTCACGTTAACAAAAGGTTTAAAACAAGGAATGGAAATGAAACATAAAGGGAAGTTCGACTCAGTGGTTCGATCATTTTGTGTTTGTCCCGACTCTTTTGAGGAGCTTTTACTTTTTTTAATAGCTTAATTTTTTTACTATTTATATAATTAGTTTAAAATTTATTTTATTTTATTTTATTACTTTTAAGTATTGAAAACATATACATTCATAAATGGTATGGATAAATAGTTAAACTTCTCTTAGATGATTAGTCATAACTTAAATAAATGCTTTTGCATTACACATTCTTAACAAATAACTCATAATAAGTAGCCTAGTTGTGTTTCATATTTAGTTTTCGTAATCTTTTCAAGAAGCGGCAAGACACAAAACAAACATAACTTAAAGATTTTAAACCAAACATGTAATCCAGTTCTGGTTCAAACGGTTTTAGTTATATTCAGTTTATCTAGTTTTAAACCATGAGCTTCTTTGAACTTTTTAAAACAACTTACTCGCATAATTTATAACCTTACTTATAAAAATACGCCATTGACCATCACAGAATTAAAACCGCTAACCACTTAAAACAAATGCATTTACTACAGACCATGATACCATAGCTAACACCTATTTTTTATTGAACAACAATTCATATTACTAGAAAATATTCATCAAACCTGCACACCGCGTGATTTAAACCCACAATCATTTGGGGGCAACTAACACCTTTTCCGTAGAGGTGTACAAAAAAACCGGACCGGTTTGAAAAAAGAAACCGATTTGGCTCAAACCGGTTCCCAACCCGATCCAAACCGCCGGTCTGTATACCTGTTTGGTAGTCCCACGCTCAAAACTGGTTTAAAAATTAAAAGCCAGTTAAACCTGTAAAAAAATCATTTTTTTTTTTTAAATCGGTTTCAAACCGGTCCAAATTGGTTGACAGGTTCGAGTATTCAGTGAGCCAAACCGGTTTATAACCCAAACTGGTTTGAACAAAAACCGGTTTGAACAAAAACCGGTTTGACCCCGTGACAAAGAAAACCGGTTTGGTTTTGAACCCGAACCGATTCAAAGAAAAAAAAATCAGTTTGTACACCTATACTTTTCCGACCTCTTAATCCATACAAGTTAGTTGATGGCATATATATTAATCTGTTTATTATTATTTGTGTTCGCAAGTAGTGGCTGAGGATCACGTGTGGTTCCAAAGTGAGCGTGGCGGTTCAGTGATGGGGTGGTGGTGGGTCATAGATGGTCCAATCCAAGTGAGCCTAGTCACCATTACGAACCCCTCTAGCCACTTGGTCCCATGGACCACTGTAGATTCTGGCACAAAATCTATGCGCATATCTTTTTTTCAGTATAATTCTTTGTAAGATAAACATTCATTATATTTCAAAGAATAAACAACTTATATATTATTACAAAAGGTATGAAAGCAATAAACCAAACATTCATTATAATTGTTAACTTTTTTAAATTTTCTCCTGTTTTCTAAACTCTTATAAACGACACTACTTTAAAAAAACAATTATAACATAAAATTGAGCATTTTATTTTCTTTAATTTGAGTCCAATTTTGTTTTTTTTTTTTTGAAAAATGATATTTTTAAAGTAAGTCTATGTGTTGTGGTTATAATATATGTAATTATTGTTATACGTAATTCTAAACATTTGTTGTATGATTATCATATAACTTATGTAATTATTAGTCAAAGTTGTGTGATTATTATAAGTAATTAATCATAGTTGGTTGTTTAATCATTCTGTGTAATTAGTTACATATAGTTGCATGATTATTAATAACATACGTAATTATGTATTTCATTGCATGATTATTGCGCAAACAGAATTTCCTCTCATCGCAATTACTTATGTCGTCTCCTAATGGCTTCGCAAACTTTGTATGTTTTTTGTCCCTTGTGTAATAACCTCCCCACACATATAACATTTATTTTTAGTTGGAATTTAAGACCTTGATATGTTTTAATTATGTCCCCTTTAAATTAAATATTTAGATAAATTTTGGTCAATAAGATAAAAACACAAAATCTATTGCAAAACTTCAAATCTACAAAAAGTAGACGCGAACGTAAATGCTAGATGTTTTCATCACTAAAGCACAATGCATGATGTGTATATGTAAGTTATCTGCAATCGATTTATAATTGACATGAATATTAAAAATTATTAGTATTTAATTTTGAGTTGATTTAAAAGATATCGAGGAAAACTTTTTAATCATGTAATTCTTAATTCGTTTCATGCTGTTAGATAAAAAATATTAGAAATTATAAAGGTCAAATAAATATTTAAACAATTCTTTTTATTATATGCGATTCTTCCACGGACCAAAGGATTGATTGGACCATAACATCCACGAGCATCGAATTCAAAAATGGTACACTTGCAAGGGAACCGTCGCAAAGGAAACAATAGATCATTTGGAGTCAAGTTATGTGTAACTTTTATTTTTTATGTTATCTGGTATTTAATATATACTTGTTTTTATCTTTCTAATTTAATAAAATAGTAACAAAAGAGTACACGTGACATATCACATTTATTCTCGTCAAAAATTTTCTGTTTTTCTCTCTTATTAAATAGAGTAACTATTTTTCTCCAAAAGATTAGAAATATCAAGAGTTAATTACGCAAATGGTCCTTGTCGTTTGTCAAAGTAACGGGTTTGGGGTCTAACTTTGAGAAGTAACAAGTTAAGGATCTAAAGATTCACTTTTGTAACAATTTTGGTATCTAACACTAATGTCCGTTAAATTTAACCGAAAGAAAACCCATATGCCTTGCACATAAGGGTATTTTAGGTATTTTAAATATTACTATTAGTTATATATTTTAATGTAATCATATACACTTCACTCCACCATCTTTTCTCAATTATCTATATAATATTATTAAGTTTTTGATGTTACTCTTACTTAATAGTTTATATTATTATTTAGAAAATAGAACTTCAATCACAAGATGACTACAACATGAATTTTACGTACTATTGTAGTTTTTCTATTTTTCTAAGTTAATTTATAATGCTTTTACTATTATTTTATTAAAATACAACATAGCAGCTTATCTTTATCTTTTAACTACTACTCTAGATCTAAGTTATAAATAATAATACGTAGAATTTAAAAGGTAGCCTAGTTTTTTTAAATTAAAAAACAACCTCTTTTTTAGGTCCAAAACAGTAAACTATGAAAATCATTCATTGGTAAACTAGACAATGTTGATAATAACATTAATCTATTCATAGTGTAACAAGAGATAACAAATAACTAAACCAAACAACCATTTATTGGCAACTAACATAGTCTTAAACAAAAAATAAAAAACCACATAGTAATAAGCATAAAAGGTTATTCAAAAGAGACATATCAGACTCAATTGTGAAATAACCCAAAAGATAAACCAAATTAATTCTTAAATACCATAAAAGTAAATCAAATTAAGGTTAAAACAATGTCATTTGGTTTCTAACGTCGCTTGTTCTTGGCCCTTACAAGATCTTGAGTTGTGACCAGTTTTCTTGCACTTTGAACATGTGATGCTCTTCCATTTCTTTCTTAGCTTTCCACCCTTCACAATTTCATCCTCTTTCTCATTTGCATCCTTAATTTCTTCTCATCTTTTTGGGTCTTCCAATTGGAATGTGATGTTTTGGTTGAATTAACTTTGTAGGACAAGATTACCTTGGCCACATGCTTCTACCTTGAATAGGTTCCACCTTGAATGAGTACATATTTTTCTAATTTTGCAACCATTATATTAAATAAATATTATATTAAATAATCAGTAATAAAAATTTATGAATTATAAAACCATGTATGAAGATAAAATATGATTATACTTACGTATAAATAGCTACTTTAAGTAAATAAACAATACTGTATTTTTCTTAAACTACCATTACAAACCGCCCACAATCATAGTTTGTCATTTCTGACAAAGCCAATTTCCCTCCTAGTTTTCACAGCATGGGTTTTTACAATTGGTTTTACTTCTTTTGAACTCCCAAAAGTTTTACCAACATAAAAAACACAGCATTCTACACCATTTTCCTTTGTCTTTCTTAAATGCTTTAGTTTTCTTCTCCTAATAGAATGATTGCCATCATCAGATGACACTAGAAAAAAAATCATCAGACTCAAGTTGAATATTTTTTTTTGATTTCTAGACCAATCATCTCAATATCTAAATCAATATTTAAATAAAAATCTTGCATATCTACCAACACTTCATCAACCTCATTCTCTTTATCCATAATGTAATTAGAATCATCCATCATTTTGTTCTTTATCACTAATAAGGTTATCACTTGATTGCCACTCTAATTGCAATGTCCTTGCACAAGAAGATTCAACTACTCTATTTGCAGTAGCCTTTGTTTGCCCTTGTCCTATGGTTTCCTCAATGAAAGATGGCCTTGAGGATACAAAATAACTGGCTACATTTGTTTTCCCATGTTCAATATAAACACAAATAAGATTTCTTAAAATAATGTATTTCTTCATGATTATCAAGTCTTGATCACTTCCTAAAGCTATTAGTCCAAAATCTAAATCAATATCAGCAATTTGAAAATGGTAAAACATGGACTCTTTTTCATGATAACCTAATTTTCGAACAATACAATCTATTTCATGTAGAAAGAATTTTTCAATATCAAGCAAATCAACATACTCTGCTTTGCCTTTATCATGCATCATGCTACGAAACTCACTAAACACACCTCCATGGTGTATCTTCATAGAGAAGAGGTTTGGGTATTCCCCTACAAACAAAAAAGAAAAAAAAGATTTCAATCTATGTTAATAAAAATATTTCAATCACTACTAATAGAAGAATTAGAGACTTACGGTATGTGAGATCATGATCGAACTATAAATCATCATCTCTTATGTGTCACATTTTGAGCAAAGAAAAGGACGACAATTTTCAAATGCTAGGGTTTTCAAAAAAGAGAAGAATTGAGTTTGGAAGAAACTATGGAGAGAATTTGAGAGTTAATAGACCATGTGATTACATTCAAAAAAGAAAAAAAGATTACGTCCAAAAACATAGATTACGTTCAAAAGGAATTTATGTTGCTAATATAGAATTCTAATAATATAAAAAATATTCATTTAAATCTATATATAATACTAAAAGTAGACATGAATTTAAATTATTAATATTAGACAATGATGGTAAAATTACAAACAGAACATCAAATTTTATATACAAAGAGATTTTTGGACGTTTATAGATGTTCTCATGTTTAATATAATTTGTTTATTACCTAAAGTTCTTATTTATAAATTTATTTAATTTTATATTATACATTATTTAGACTTATAATCATTGATAAAGAAAAACAAATAATATTAGATATAGATGGTTTTAAAAAATTAAACATAAAAATCAATATATAAAATATTAACAATAATATTATGACTTACAAAGCTTTTAATCAAAAGCAATTTTAAATGATTTAACCCGTGTATTACACGGGTCTTTAGTCTAGTATAATACTAAAAAAGTAACTTGGGGGACACTTGACACATTTCTAGGCCTCCTAATTTTGTTTTTTCCGCCTCTCTCTTCTCTTAAATAGTTATCTAAATTTAGAAAGATTAAATAATTTTAACTTTTTTAAGATTAAAAATATTTTTTCAATAAATTAAGAAAAGATGTCTTTTTATTAATTTTATTTCTAAAAAACAAATTTTTAAAAAATAAGAATTTTTCTAAAACATCAAACATTTTTTGAAATATGAAATATTTCAAAATTAATGTTTTTAAAAAGTAAATTTTTTTATAAACTAAAAATAATTAAAATTAGGAGTTATAATAAAAAAAATTTAAATTGACATTTTTAATACAGTTTGTTTTCAAAAAAATGGTTATTATTTTTGGAAAAATAGTTTAAAACTAAAGTTTAAAATTTTGTATTATTATTTTATCACTTGTAGTTATTACTTATAGTTATTACTCATTCTTAATTTTAATCATATCTTATTTTAGAATATCATTTTATACTTCATAAACTTTCATTATAGTTAAAATTTTATTTTTTAACTCGTGTAATGCATGGGTTTACTAAAGTTAGTATTATATAAATAACAATGAACAACTAATCAATTTTATTTTTTCAACCCATGTAATACACTTAGTTTTATTTATGTTTTTGTGTTATTTAATAATTAACTTTCCACCTTCCATGTAATACACGAGTAACTAAAACTAGTATAATTATAAAAGAGTTCCTAATACACGGGTAACTAAACTAGTATAATTATAAAAGAGTTCAGATGTTGATGAATGGAGGGTTAAGTATATATTGCTGCTAGTGATTTACAGGCAAGTTTTATTTTCATTAGTTTAATAATACACATCATTTAAAAAAAGTTTAAGAAAATAATTAAGGGAAGATGGTGGCAGAATAAATATACATATATAAATTGGTTTAAATAAATAGCTATTAGTAATAATTAGAATATCTAAAATGCCCTCATGCGTAAGGCATATGAGATCTTTTTTTGTTAAAATTTAACGAACGTTAGTGTTAGATCCTAAAAATGTTAAAAAAGTGAATCTTTAGATCCTAAACTTGTTACCACTCAAAGTTAGGCCTCAACCTCGTTACGTTTGACAAATGATAGGGACCATTTGCGTAATTAACTCAAATATCAATTTAGCTCCAAAAGTTTTATAAATTGTTTTGATTTCAGTCCAAAAGCTTCATAAGTTTGGATTTAAGTTGAAATAACTAATTAAACTTTTGGACTGAAACTTAGGAAACTTTTGGAGGTAAATTGATGTTTATAATATTTTGGATGAAAATTGTTATTCTTGTCAAACCTCAGTGAGTAAAACCGAACTTAACACTATTAAATAATTACATTAATTACTCATAATATTATTTTAATTTTTAGATTAAAAATAGTTTTTAATAAATTAAAAAATATCTTTTTATTAATGTTATTTCTAGAAAATTTTTATAATATAAGAAATTTTTCTAAAAGGACCAAAACATAAAACTTTTTTAAAATATGAAATATTATAAAATTAGTGTTTTTAAAAAGTAAAGTTTTTATAAATAAAAAATAATTAAAATTGAGAGTTATAATAATGAAATTTTAAAAATGACATTTTTTTCAACATAGTTTATTTTGAAAAACAAAACGTTTAATTTTTTATTAGAAAAACAAAAAATGTTTAAAAAGTTGATATCATTATTTATTAGTTATGGTTTTATTCAAACGAAATTTCAATCATATCATAACTTAAAATATTGCTTTATAATTAATAAATTTTTATTATATACACGTGTAATACACGAATTTGCTAGATCTGGTTTTGTAATATACAAAGATAGGGGATATGGTATTGTCAAGTATTATGTGTAATTATTCTTACGTATTATTATGTTATGTTAGAAGCTCATGTATAACATATATCGAATCACTTTGAACTGTCGAAAACCAACAGTTTTTCTAAAGATTTATATATTGCATCTCATTAGCGAATATATAATAAGAAATAATGAAGAATAATAACTTACAAATAACGGTTAATAAAGATTTAAGAATTATAAAATTATATTTTTAAGATTAGATGTAATTGAAATCTCCTTATTGCAGTGAAACGTGAACATGAGTCAATGGTAGTTTTCATGTTCACATAAGATAGAAAAGACATGAAAGGTACAAGAAGTCATAGATGGTGAGGACCAAGTTATTATATACTCATTTCTTCATTTATCCCTTAATCATGACGGGATTTAGCTTACAACTTTAGCAGTATTGGCATCAGATTTCACATATATGTGAGTAGAGCTATCAGTGTAACTTAAAAATAACTCAAGACACGAATGGTATGTAATATACCTTAATTTTGGATGAAGAATATGGTAGTGTTGTAGACACGCAAGTCCAATATACAGTTATGGATGATTGGGGAAGAGGCAGTGTATAGCTCCCTCGACTCTCTAAACAAGTTCAACAATCACCCTTGTACATGCTTTAGCTAACTTTAGTTTTTCACAAATAATTTTGCTAATGTTTTATCGTCTCCCATCTGTCACAGATATTTTTCGCCTCAAATTTATCGCTTATGTTCTGACAGATCTTATCTCTCGTAAGGTCATCCCAAAATTAACGACTATGTATCCTTGTCTACTCACAAAGTTAGTCTACATGGATGCATATTGAAAGTTTGTAACATGAGCATTTGATGTTCACAACTGAGAAATCACATTCCACAGGCACATAGCATCTTTATGACCCTAAAGAGGAAACATCGACTTTCTTTAGGACTAATTTTCAAGGGTTATATATTGTATACACCACCTACTTCTAAAGTATAGTTTATAAATCTGTAAATTGTCGTTTACATCACTGTAAACTGCAGTTTACAGAGTAAACGACCGTTTACCCTTTAGTAAACGACCGTTTACCCTTTTGTAAACTGCAGTTTATTTTTTTTCAGATTTTTACGTAGTGTATGAATAAATAACTCCATTTTCAATCTAACTTCTTGAATCCCTGACAAAAGATAAATTTCTCAACGAGTAACCTTATAACCTTTGCATTTAATATTGTTAACATTCCAATCACATCATGACCATTGATCCTTTTCATGTGTGAGATAGAGATAGCTAAGTAGTATGTTGATTAGCTCTGCAAAATTCATCAATTGCATCCACACTAACCACAAGGTCAACTATAATATTTCCCAAAGTGTAAGTAGCACTGATATATAGGTCAACGCGAAATAGTCTACCATGTTCGTTACACTGAACCTTATGATTACATGAATGTAACCTCTCCAATTACAAGTCACACCAACCCTTTTGGGTTAGCAAGATGAATCTCCCTGAGTGTATGTTACAATGTCTAGTTTAGCGCAAAGTGATACCTGTGACACTAACTATTACAAAGTTCAAACACTTCAATCAAAATCGAAAATCAGAAATTGTCTTGAAATGGGCTCAACTTAGAAGGTGCGTTAGAAATATCGACAGATTACAAATGCTTAAAAGATTTTGAAAAAAAAAAGTGTAAATCGCAACCTTGATCGAATCATGTCCATTCCCAAAAGTATCTCAAAGATTTCATAAAGTGTCTAAAGAGCCAATTCATTAACGACAGTTTAGAAGCCTTATCAACAGTTTAGAGCATAACATATGGAGTGTCATAATCAAAGTGCAATGCTTCTAGTTTGTTAACATACGGAGTACTGTTAAGTGTAGCATCACTCAAAGATTTAACCTTCAAATTGTAGATCAACCGCTCATTGATCAAGAAGATAGAATTCTCTAAAATGCTGATATAAGGTAGAATCAAAATGCTAAAGATGCATGCATGGTATTACTAATAAGTTAAAATCAACCAACAATCAATGAAACCACAGATGAACAACAATACAACCAGTGCATGATCAAGTAAATGTGAATCAAAACATGACAACAAAATATCAACATAGACCCATTCCATACATAAACTAAGGGAGACAAGCACTGAAAAGTAAATAATTCTTACATATAAATTCTGCATATTGTTAGTACAGTAACCAAGATAGATGAACTGATTAAGCCACCAGACTGCGGTTTCCACTAAGGTTATCATAAGTGCAACAGTTAATCAATATCAAAGATCTGATTAAACCAAGCCAATTTCTTGATTGCAACTGCTGACAGGTGAGATTCACGAACAGATTTGAATTAAGAGCCCTTCAGAATGAATCAACCTTCAAAGACATGGATGAAACACCAAATTCATAATTACCAAGTCATCAATATAATCTAATTGGTGTATAATAGAATTAGCAAAAGAACTGAAGTATACATTCATTATTCTCAAAGTTCTTATTACTGTTTATGATTATAATCTAATGATAAGCATCGTGACATGTCAGCATTCCAACTAGTTGTGCGCTATAAGTGTTGGGATTGCTTATTAAAACTGCTTGTCCGCCAATTGTTTTTGAAATAGTAGTTCGAAATACGCAACTACAAAAGCTTATTTCAATCATAACAAATCACCTAAGCAATTTGAACAAGCAACCCCAAACACTCTAGTCTCTTGATACAGCTTATTAATGCATTAGCAAGTAATAACCACACAAAGAATTCCTAAAAAACTAAGTTTGCCTAACGACAGTCTAGGCTATGGCCTATGTGGAAGGGTGTGCGGAATGGATCCCAGGACTAACTAGACACCCGAGGGTAAAGGACCACGGTTTTCTAGATATATACCATCAATATTTTGAAACTAATATCAAGAAAAGATCACCAAATCTATCATTCACATAGCACATGAAGGAAGAAAATGAAAAAAAAGGAAAAAGCTTTATGACTACACTAACGTACCCAATCTCTTATAAACGTTCATACATGGTACTTTGGTAACCTCACTATACAGTTAGGGTAGGCTTAAAAATGGGCATGCTATTAATTCTATACCGAATTCTTATCCTTCTATAAGTGAAGCTATTTGCATACATAAATCTTACAAGACAGTATGAAGCATCGATACATCATACGTTCATGCCAACAACTAGTAAGTAGTAACATACCAGATCAACTAATGAGATCAAAACATAAATCTTAAATGCATGTAGTCACTTTAAAACTTATCACTGAATACTTATGTTGTAAAGCACACTCTTTTTACGTAATCCAGCCATTACTCGTATGATTTGGCTATTACTAAAGAAACGAGCAGCAACAGATGACAGTTCATAAGCAACAAAAGCTATGAAATTTGCTCCAACCCACAACAACCGTTCAATTTCCGTACCAAACTACACCAATCCATAAGATTCTGGTGAAGGATATAACCAAATTTTGAAAGCCAAATCCGAATCATAATCAGCTTCTTCGCGTATCCTAACACATCATAAAGCCACTAATGCATAACACAAATCTTTCCCTAAATCCATCCTGCAAATGATCTTATCAGTTATCATACTAACCTAATTAAACATGAAATCAGTTAACACCCATACATGATTCACATCCTCCAACAAAAGAAACTTCTAACAATCATCTTCCCCATATACAATTCACAAGCTTTTGAGCTATCACATCAAAATCAAAACCAATTTCTCAACAGTTGCTGCAAATTCACTTAAATACATTGCAATCTCCTCATAACCTCATCATCTTTATGCTTATGCATAAACACACAGAATAACAAGATGAACAATCGAAGATTTCAAAAGCTTACAAAGAAGACTACATACCAAATCATCCACTCGAATAGGGTCGGGTCGACCCACTGGATCTGGGTCGGTTCATCACCACCGCTGAATTCGCCTCAAATCCACCCCTTACCCTCTCATACCCACCACCAGATTTCGGTCTCCCTTCATCCACACGATACATCGGAGATCCCACCGGAGGTTGCCGGAGATTCCCCCGCGAACCAACTCCGATCTGCCTCTGAATCTCCGGCTCCGGCTTCTCCTCCCTCCCGTGAAACCCTGGGCGGAGATGCGGCGGTACAAACTTATTATTCTTCGGCGATACGGCAACGTTCACATGAGGCAACACCGACGGCGACGGCGCACCGGTGCGGCCGAGGGGGCGGAGGGAGATGGGGTCCGATTCAATCGCCGGCGGATCCGGCGGCGGTGCGGCGGAGGGGGGCGGAGGCGACGGTTGCGGCGGCGGAGCGAGGGGTTTGGGCGATGGGCGAGTTAACACGAGCATGTTGCCATGGATGCGTGAGTTTGAGATCAGGGTTTTGTTGAAAGAGGGTGTTGATGATGATGATGATGGTGATGAACGGTGGTGATTGTTGGTGGTGGTGGTGGTGGTGATCTTCTTTTCATATATGTCGTTGAAGTTCAGAGATGTGTATTTGTTGGTTCTTGCCATCCACTGCCGCCGTACACCGTCGTTACACAACCGTAAGCAGATGATGAAGATGATGGTGATGATGATGGTGATGGTGGTGGTGATGATGATGATAGAGAAATGGTTGTTTTTATAGGTTTTATATTATTATATATATTGTAAGCGTGACATTGTGAAGTTATCGCTTTTTGCCGGAGCTTATACGATGGAGTGGCCCATTTGTTTACGTGTCGAATATTATTATTACAATTTAATATTATAATATCTGTTGTTTCTTAAACTTTTAACGAGCGTTATAAAAAAATATTACTGGTTATGTGTCACGTAGACATTAAGTAAGGTCGTATTTACACTTGGTAAACTATGAATGTTGATGAATATGACATTGTGTTCGACTGTTGGTACGTAAATTTCATTGATAAAATTTAAAATCTGAATTTCATTTCGTCATGTGTAATAATATCACTAGAAAGCAGAAACTTTGTTTGTGATAAGTTTGTTGATGAATTTGTTTTAAAATTAGCTAGCCTAAGTGTACTAAAACAAAGTAAGGAGAACAAATATGGCACATCATATAACAAAATTTAATAGTGAAATAAACTTCACAAATATATATGGTCTCGAGCGGCTACGGAATCTGATTCAATATATGAAACAGAGTTTAACACACTAAAAAACAAACATCATACAAATTTGGGGTGAACAAAGAAAGATTAAGCTTACACATAGTTGAACATTATTTTACTAGTCAACCATTCAGCCCTAATCCAAACAAAAACAAAACACCTAACAGATAAACCGAAAGAGGCTTAAAACTATTCAAATTAAGTATGGGAAAAGCATAAATAAATTGAAATTACCTAAAATTAGTTGAGGATTGGAATCAAAAACCTAAGACGATAAACCGAGTAGCCATTTGGAAGTCTCTTACGGTGCAGGGCAAAGAAGTGGCAGGGCAGAGGAAGAGTCATCGACAAGGCCTTCTGGAGTGGTTGCAAAGGAGAATCGTAGACGTCATGGAACAAAAGAGAAGGGGGAAGCAGTGGGGTTAAGGCGACGATGGTAGTTGTACTCAATGCTTTAGATTGGGTAATCAATCTATGCATGAAAGACTTGTACGATATGTTTTATTGTTTTGTTGTATGCCTTTTAAGTATAGTATTTGCACTTTTCTCAACTTGTTTGTAGGCATGGAAGTATCACAATTTAAATATAAATATGAGATTTAATCCAAGACAATTAGAATTTCATTAAGATAATATTTATGATTAATAAATACCTTATCTTTAGATGAACCTAGATTATATTTTAAGTGTCATCATAATATGTGTACTAGTTGAGATAATAAACAGTTCATATGTATAATTATTACTTATTTACTAATTAATAACTAAATCCTTGAGGAGTTCTATTAAATTTACTTAAAATATTGTCTCTCTCTGGAAACACTTAACTTTAATTACGTATTCAAACCATAAGTAATATTTTATAATTGTTTACCTTGTCCTAAGGTTAGACATCCTGTGTCATGAACTGAACGTTCATCAAACGGTTCGTGAACAGTTTAGCGGAAAATTCGTTTATACTCGTTAGTTTAATAGATGAACGAACATAATAAGAAATTAGCTTCGATTAATTAAATGAATGAACACGAACATAGGTCATGTTTATTCATTTATGTTTGCAGACTTTCTATTATGTTTGTTTAGTTACGCTCGTTCATGTTAGTTTGTTATGCTCGTTCATGACCATGAATATCAGTAAATGATTATTTTGCCAATTGCTTAATTTTATATTTATTTAATATGATTAAGTCTAAGTTTGTCACTGAAAATGTTGAGTATTAGTTTTTAATTAGTATATATTGTTTTGTGCTCGTGAACCTTTTTGTCACATCGTATCACTGAAAGATTAGTCTGTTAAAAAACACATTTTTTTCTACTATTTGGTTCATTACTCTACCATTCACCTTAAGATTTAAAACACACTTCCATTATCATGATTAAGAGGCTAATACAAAGGTATACAAGTAAACATGAAGAAACATAAGATGAAACAGGAACATATGATTGAATGAAGATTGTTACAAACATCATACCCACATATTGAAGAATTATTTCAAGAACATAAAATGACGAAAACAACCACCACTGATTTCAAATACATGTCCAAAAACATATTCTTACTTACTTTCAGATGTAGAGTATGTCGTTATATCGGATTCCTTTGCACCACAATAAGTAGTAAGGGCATCTTCGATCGCGCCCATATTTCCTGTGAACAACTGCTTAAGGAACTCATCATAGTCGAAAGGATTGAACACCAAAGGGTGTTCTTCGTCCACCAGTTCATCGGGGACTCTCGTTATGTAGCCTGGCTTAGGGACCGAGAAAAGTATAAGTGAATACCGAGCTTCATTTCCTGTCATCATCACACGATGATATGGGGCGTGTAGCCGACCATTTGACCATGCCTGAAACAAAATTGATTATTAGTTAGGTGTTTTAAGATTTAATTAAATACATTAACACAGTTCACTGATCTACATAGTTTTATATCTAGATCAGCGAACAAAATAATGTAAATCTCTATTCTCTGGAACTACTTACATGAAAAACTTCTCCTACAAAAATCGTGAAAGAATCTAACGATTCCTCGATTTTGATCCATTCTCCACTTCTGGTCTGGAGCTCTAGCCCTCCGACTTCGTTTTGGTATACAATCGTTAGCGTTGTTTTATCGACATGTGAAGAAAGTCCAGTGATGGATTCGTTTGTATCGGGCCCTTTGTATTTCGTTATGCGAAGAAGATGCTTCGTGTTATCCATATGATCATCAGAGTATTTTTGGAGCCCGTAACTCTCAATAATAATCTTTCTAACAATACGATCCAACCAATATAACTTTTCGGAGATATTTCTAATGCTTTTACTACAAAAAACAAAAGAAATCTATTATACAATCTGTTAAACCAATTGAGAACAAGAACGCCCAATTCAACAACAACAAGAATGAAGAAGACGAACACAAGAAAGAACTTTATTTAAAATGATTACAAGTGTTTGTGATTTCTGTGATTGTATTATCTCATCGATTACAGGATCCTTATTTATACCGTTAAAAGTAATCTATCAAATTGTAAGTAATGAATACAAAGAGAACTTTTTCGATAAGGTGGTCTAGAAAAAAACATTTTGGTTTCTTGGTGGATTTGTACGAACTCACCAACATTTGCGAGCGAACTCAACACTCACGTTTAAATTTCATTTTTTCTAATCAGAATAATGTATATAAGATATAAATTTAATTTTTATCTAATAACTTGTAATATTAAATATTTTAAAGAAAAAGTTTAAATACACCAAACAAACATACATGCCCAACAAAAATAGTATTCGCAAAATAGGGTTTAGGGAAAAACATATATACACCGTTTTATTTATTTATTTATTTACTAGTTTTAGTAAACCCGTGTAATACACGGGTTGAAAATATAAAAACAACATAATTTATAAATGTATAAATATTTCGTATGATTAAGTTACTTATTAGTATAACAATGAAAAAATAAAAAGTTACATTTATAACTTATAAATATCCGAATACTTTTTTGAATAATATAACATACAACTGACCCATGTAAAATTAAAAAGCAGTTGTCTTAAAATCACACTAACATAAAATATATAAATATATCAATAAATATTTTTTTCATTTTAGTTTTTTTTTTAATTTAATCTTATTTGGCTATAATAATATGTATAGTTCAAAACAATATGATTACACAATAAAGTTTATAATATAAAAAATTAAATTCAAAACAAAATGAATTATTACTATTAATTGAGTTTCTTAAAATAAAAAACTTGACTAAATAATATATTAGTTTAGGCGGAAAAATCTTTTTGAGGAGTAACATTAGAGTGTCATGTGGCATCCTAGTTACTCTTTTATTATATACTATAGATTTGGTAAATTTTGATATATATATAAATGTTATTGGAAATGAGTCGTTTCTAAAATTAAACAATGTTATTCTTGTAACATAAAGTTCACTTTGTTTTAAAACAACTAGAATTACTCGCGCGCCCGTTGGGCAGATAATTGCATTATGAACTTGAATATGAAAATTAGAATACAAAAATTAAGTAACTGTTGTCACTCCAACTTCTAAATTGAAGACATCAAGCAAACGGAAAGAAATAAATAACGTAAACATAACATAATAAACTTATCAAACATATCGAATTAACGCAAGTATTCACACGTATACGATGCAAATTAAATAAATAGATATTTTGAATAATTTTTAATTACTAATATAACTTGACAAATCAAAAAGATCCAAATATAAAAATGACAAAAATTTCGATGGCCAAAACATAAAAACTAAAAAGTCTATGCAGCTAAAACTCTCAAATTATATAGATAGATAATTTGTTTTTTATTGTGATTTATATCGGGAAGTTGACAAAAAGTAAAACAAACTGATGTACTTAGATTTTTCTAAAATAAGTTAAATACTAGAAGTTATCAGAGAATAATCGAATATTAGAACTACTGATAATCATTAATCATTAAGATTAAGAAAAAAAAAATATAAGAAAAGATTGTTGAGTTCGCCACCTTCCAGCGAACTAGATGAGTTCATTACCCTATTTAGAAACCAAATCAATTTCAAAATCCATCTAATACCAAAAGTCCTTAAGGAAAGGTCTTGATAATAAAGTTGTTTATTATTAAATCAAAAGCTATGGTTTAAGTATTATAAAGTGTATATTTTTATTCGTCACTCAACTTTTTTTGTTTATTGTAAAATTTAAACTCAAGACCTTCAAACTTTACGTGCTTTTAAGAGACTTTACTTCTGTTACTATTCACTAGACCATCAACCCTAATAATTATAGAATGCATATGTGATTATTTGAAAAGTATAAGAAATATGTGTGTTCACTGATTAAAAATTCTAAAAACCATAACGGTTTTCCTAACCCACCTCGAAATCGAAAAATAACAATAATAAAAAAACCATCTTGTAATACCTAAATTTAGGGTTTCCATCGGGCCAAAAGAAGTTGGTGAAGGCTTCAACTTCTCCGGCGACTTGAGCGTCGGGAACAGCCATGCTTTCATAGAGAGGCATCGTCGGGGAGTGACCGATGTAGCCGTGAAACGGTTTATCGGAGACGCTTTTCTCTTTGGTTTCCAAAGGGAGACTGAAGAGTTGATCCAATGAACTGAACAAAGAGCCACGAAACTCCGGCGACATTCCGGCCATAGATGCTCGGAAGAGACCATATTCAGTGAGAGCTTGATGTGCTTGTGTCTTGATTGAGTTCCACTCATCTAGTGTTGATTTGTTTGTATAAATGTTTGAGAAATCAATGAGAGGAGGTTTGATTGGTGCTTTAGATCCCATAGTTTTGATATAAATTTGGTTTGTTGATCTAAAGCAATTTATATTGATTTTACTGGTTGGCTGCATTCTTTAAATAATTTATTAATGTTTTCCAATTCGTTTTTTTGAATGCCTGATGTTCACGAACCGAACCGAACCAAACCAAACCGAATCGAATCGAATCGAATGAAGGCTCGCTCGAACTCGGTTCGTTTACAAATCGAGCCTCTCGGTTCGGTTCGAATTTAAGAAATCGAGCGAAAAATGCTCGCTCGAACTCGGTTCGGTTTAAAACCGAGCGCTCGGTTTTGTTCGGTTTGGCTCGGTTTCATATTGTCATCTAGTACAAAACTAATAATGCATTTAAAAGTTTCAATTTTCAACTCAAACTCAATAGTGTAACAAAAAAATTTTACAAAACAAGTTTAAGTTTTAACTCGAGTTTTAATAAATGACGGTAAAACCCACGTCCACACCCTCCATTGTGGCCATTTTCACGTCTAGTATACATGCTTTGATGCAATGTTTAAACAAGTATACAAAAATCCAAAAAATTATATTTAAAGAAGTTAAAAAGGAGCAAGGGTAAAGTAGTAAATAATTAAAATGATAATGTCCTAAACCTAAATAAATAAACTAACATATTACATATATATAATATATAAAAGTTATATTTATAAATAATTCGAGCGAAACCGAGCGAGCAACGAGCGAGCTTACCTTTGCTCATGCTCGGTTCGTTTACAAACCGAACCGAGCGGCTAGGCTCGTTTACAACCGAGCCAAAATCGAACGAACAACTTTTCGAGCTTTTTTCGAATGAATTTCGAGCATCGAGCTATTTGAACAGCCCTAAATGCAAGTAATAGTGATATAAAAGATAGTAGTGTGAAATTAATAATATAAAACAGCTAAATATATCAATTTGAGAGTGGATGATTTAGAACGGGACGGGTTAAAACTTAAAAAGAAAACAATTGATAAAAAATCTTAAAATCGAATAAACAAAGATAAAAAAAAATCTTTAATGGAATTATATGTGTTGTGAACATTTTTGGCAAGAATCATCTGTCATCCATAAATAGATAAAAAAAACTTTATGCAATAAAGTTTTAGGTTTGGTGGAGAGGACCATAAAATGTAATAACATATTTATATATAATACTAAAAGAGTAACTTAAGGGGACATTTGTTACATTTTTAAGCCCCTTAAGCTTATTTTTTCCGTCTCTCTCTCCTTTTAAATAATTACCTAAATTAAGAAATATTAAATAATTTTAATTCTTTTTTAGATTAAATTTTTTAATAAATTAAGAAAGATGTATTTTTATTAGTGTTATTTTTGAAAAACAATTTTTTATACAATTATAAAATTTTTCTAAAACATCTAACTTTTTTTAAAATATAAAATATTTTAGAATTGGTATTTTTAAAAAGTAAATTTTTTATAAACTAAAAATAATTAAAATTAGAAGTTATAAGAAAAAAATTTAAAAAATAACATTTTTAATACGGTTTGTTTTGAAAAAATTGTTTAACTTTTTTTGAAAAGAAGTTTAAAAATAAAAGTTTAAAAATTGATATCATTATTTTATTACTTATAGTTATTACTCATATGTAATTTTAATCATATCTTATTTTAGATTATCATTTTATACTTCATAAAATTTATTATATTTAATATTTTATTTTTTCAACTCGTATAATACACAGGTTTACTAAAGTTAGTATTAAATAAATACTAATCAACAACTAATCAGAGATATTGTGAACATTTATAATCCGATCCAACCCTATTCAATACTATATCTCTATATTTGATTACAGGGTCAAAATAATTCGAAATTGATCTAATTATTGCACATAACTTTTCAGTGTATATTATTCAAATCTTAATTTATTCATACTAATATCCTCACACACGCTCAATAATCTAGCTCACGATTTGACCCGTCAAAAGTATTCATTTTAAGTCTAAAAGAAGACAGTTTTTTTTTATTGTATATTTCGCTATGATAATAAACAAAAGTTAAGGTCAATCTTTGTCAAGTGTCGGTTTATACTTGAAAGAGCCTATTTTTACGCATGATCGGTTTTATGGCATCTTGTCACAAGTTAGAGTAAAAATGGATTGAATCTTTTAGCTTTAGATAATGAGTGTAAACTTACTAATGTTACTACAAATGTAGTTTACAAGGATGCTTTTGTTCATTTGTGACCTTATAATCAAAAGTTGTTATGTCTTATTTAATATATAACACACTTGATTTTATTTTATTTTTATGTTATTTAATAATTAACTCTTCACACTTCCGTACACGGATAACTAAAGCTAGTATCACCTATATATTCATAATATTATCTTGGAAATAATATTAAAAATAAGCTTATAAACTTCATAGCATTTCAGATTAATGTTGAAATTATTTTAAACGAACATGCTAAGTTTCACCCGAGCGATGCTGTGGAGAAAATGTATATACAAAACAAGAAATAAAAAGTTCATTTATAGCGGTTTTAGATTATTGAAAAGATAAGACTGTGACCTATATAAAAATATCACGAAGTAAAAAGTTAGTTTTATAAAAAAGATAAAACCATGACTTGCCCAAAAATTAGTAGAAATATAATTTTTTTTTACATAGCATTGTAAATATAATATTTTTTTACATAGCGTTGTGTTTTACCTAGGGACGAAAACCCACCGAAGAAAACATTATCTAAGCTTTCGCAAATATATATATTTGAAATAAAATATACATCAAAACGTAAATAAAAAATAAAATGTTAGATTACAAAAATCAAAATAACTGAAAATAAAATAAAATCAAATAACGTGGAGGGATGGGGTGGGGGGAGGGGGCAAATGACCAACTGAGAGGATGTTGGGGGGAGTTGAACCTTCTCCCCTTGACATAATCATACACACTTCAACCACTCAAGCTAAGCTTAATATTATATATTTATATATATCAATTGTATTGTGTTCTGTTTAAAAATTTATGTTTTTATTTACTAAAAACTATTTAGTTGACACAATTAAAATAGAATACTAAGACAATATTTATAAAGTATTATTGTTAAGTTAACGTACCTATAGGTGAATTGCTTAATGAGTGCAAATTTTAATGGTTTAGACAATCATAAAAAATATAATCTTCAATAAAAAAGTAGTTTATATCTTAAGTGAGCGATTAAAAGAATTATACTTAAGCGCTTGGCAACATACGTGATCCATGTTGTGGAGGTTCATAAAAAAATCTAATGATGGCAATAGTGAATGTGTATCTGAGCCGGAGGCCCTTCTCCATTCACAATAAGACATAAATCTCCACCGGGAGAAGTATTGGCGGACCTAAAGCCAAGAGGAGGAGGAGCGGGGGAGTCGCCCACCTTAGAAATTTTTTCTAGTATTATATATGTACGTGAAAATCCCGACCATTCCGCATAAAATTTTGCAATCGCCCTTCTTAAACTTTTGAAACTAAAACAAGAGCAAGATTGTCTCAAACATGTTGTCGGGAGCGAAACTACAATGGGGTCTGAGCTGTCCGGTGATCTTCCGACAGGCCGGCGAATCATATTTTCTTACTAACTGAGGTTTGTAATAGAATGGATTTTTGAAATTCCACTCTCAAAAAATCATGTAGTAGTGGGAAGAAAAAAATTATATCAAGATTAATATTTTTAACAATAAAACAAGTTGAGTTTAAATTAGTTTCAAGATACGATGATAAAATGTTATAGTTACCGTCAAACATTGATCTCAAACATGTTAAACATATCAGCAGTTTTATAAGTATTATTCCTTCAATAATAACATGTCATCACTTTCATAAGTATAATTGCTTCAATATGATTCTTGTTATATATACACATATGCAAAATCATGAGTTTGGGAACTGTTTTAAAGATTTTTTTTGTCATGAACCGACCCGACCCAATCTGATTCGAACCGGACTGAAAAAAGTATATGTTATATTGGGATAGGCAAATGACCCTTAAATATCCCCCCCCCCCCCCCCAGTCTGAAAAATAATTTTGAGTCCGCCACTGTTGGGAAGGATATGTACTCCTCTATTGGCTCCATTTGTGATACTCGAATCCATGACGACGGGATCACACGTGAATAACTACACACAGTCACACGCAAGCATAATATGATCATGTAACAATTCAAAGTGTTTCATCAATGATCCTTAGCCCAAGTGGTTGAGGTGATGTACCCAAGATAATTAATAATTTAGAAGTTTTGGTTCGAATCTCATTCAGAGCAAAATTGCTATAAATTGAGCTAATGGGTTTCTTCTAGTTGTGTGTTTCCTTCTGAGAAGATTGAGAATGCAGTCCCGGCTGGACAACGGATAATAGACCTGATTAAAATAAAATATATCTTCAGAAACAAGGTCGTAAATTTAACGTTACAAAAACCAATTTAAAGCGTTTCACACACTTAAACAAATTCCATTCAAATTAGAAATGTTTGGTCTAACAAATCTTTACATGTTTCATCTTTACTCTTTAAGTTTTTATCGTGGATTATATATTTGTGTAGCGGCTTTTAATTTGATAAAGGAAATAAGAATCTGATTCCATTGGGTTAAGAAGTATAGAAAGTTTGTACTTTTCTCAGCTCGTTTGTTGGCATGGAATTATCACAAATTAAAATATAAAATATGATATTTAAATCCAAGACAATTAGGTTTTCTTTAAAATAATATTTGTGATTAATAAATACCTTATCTTTAGATGCAACTAGATGAAAATTATAATTGTCATTATTATGTGTGTACTAGTTGAGCTAATAAACACTTCATATGTATATTCAGGGAGATTTCACTAAATAATAACCAAATCTTTCAGTTGTTTAATTAAAGTTATTGCTTTGTCTCATTAAATTCACTCAATATTTACTAGGTATTTCAATCATATGAAATATTCTATAAATGTTTAACTTTGTTTCAATGGGACATCCTGGTAGTTAGAACTATAAACAAATCAAACGTTCAACAAACAATTCATGAACCCTACAACAGAAAGTTTATTTTATAAACGAATGAACATGAATAATAAATTATATTCAATTAATTAACCAAATGAAAAAACATGAACAGTGGTCAACTTCGTTCATTTATGTTCGTAAACGTTTGATAATATATTCATTCATGTTTGTTTATTACATTCGTATATGTTAGTGTTTGTTCGTAACCATATGATTATTATGTCAATTGCTTGGCTTTATACTTTTTTTGAGGTGATGATGTTTGTTTATTACATTCATATATGTTAGTGTTTGTTCATAGCCGTATATATTATTATTATGTCAATTGCTTGGCTTTATACTATTTTTGAGGTGATGACGCAAATTAAATGATAAAGTGTTGAGTTTTTTTTTTAATAGTTTATGTTTGTATGTGATCCTGATCCGTTTGGTCACGTGTTCATGAACAATTTCAATTACTTGATAAATGAACACGAAAAATATTTTTCTTTCTGTTATGTGTTCGTGAATCAGTTGCAAACAAGTTCAAATCTAAATGAATGAACAAGAACAAGGCTTTGTTCCATTTGGTTGGCTTCGTTTACGAACCTACCGGTGGTAAGATACATCACCTCTATTATAAAGGTCGATGGTTTAAATATAGTAAGGGCAGATATAAGTGGTTAATGTGAGTTGATTAAAAATACACTAGGAGCTTTTTCAAAAAGACATGTTCAAATATTTAAATTTAAGTGATTCAAATGAAACATATTTTTTCAATTAGCTTGAAATATGATATAAATGTGAATTTTTATTTTTCTTTACTAAATAATAACCGAGTTTCATATTTATTATTAAGTCAAACTAAAGAAAGAAAAACATAATCAGTAAATAGTAACATACTCAATAAATGGTAACAGGATTCATATCTATGTTTCATGTACCTCACTTGAATTTAAATTTTTTAAATATTTATGGATATATTACGTAGAATTCAAACACTTAGTAAAAATTGAGTGACTTTAGATGATAAAAAATATTTAAATGAATTTAATGGAACAAATGGAAATTTTGTTCATTATTTTATAAAGTTTATCCTTTTATTAATTATTCATAAATTGAAAACAGCAAAACACATATTTTGAAAAACGGGCATTAAAAAAGAATATTATAGCTATATATTTTAAGCGAAACGTTAGATTGATTACATTGGGAGTACGATATCTCACAATATATATTCATCAAGTTAAATACCCGTGTGTTACACCGGTTGAAATAACGAATATGAAATTGTGAATATAAGATTGTGAGCTAGTAAAACATACCTAGATTTGAGAATATTGAACAGTGATGTTCATTGAAGCGTTGATTTTGTTTTATAATGAGTAATCGCTAGTTGTAATTATGTTTAACTTCGTAAATCTTGATATTTTAAAAATGTTTGTTTAAAAATATGATGTTTAAAGTATTTTAATTTTAGTAATGCTTAGCTAGAAATTAAATTAAACTTTAACAAAATTAAGTCTTATTAAACATTTTATTTATTTTTAGAAAACAATAATTGATTAACATAATAGTAAATAGGCATTTATTAAGAAAAAATATATTTATATACTAATTTGTAATTTTCATTACAATGAAAACATGTCTTGAAATTCTAAGTGGAGTCTAAATAAACAACCTAGAAAAATAACATGTGTCTTTTAAAGATTTTGATTTATTAATATAGATTAATATAGATTTAAAGCGATTAATATACACATCGTGAAAAATTGCATTAAGCTTGGTAGTGGGGTTTTAGAGAATAACTTTCATGTGTCAAAATAAGGGTTTAAATTAAAAAAAAAAAAAGACAAGAAAATACTATATGAAATCCATCAAAATCAAAAAATAAAAATACTATACGAAGATAGGTCTCAATTTAAAAAGCATAAAATGCTTTTCTTTATATAATATATAAAAAAACTTGATTATTTAACATGCCATCTAGATCAAATAAGTTACGGTTATGTGAATTTGTCTCAAATAACTTACGGTTACGTGAATGTGTAGTTACTAAATGTAGTGCATATACATACGTCCAGCCCTAAGGTTCGTAAATTCGTTAAATATTTTAAAACTATCATGAGTCACTTCAAATTAATTATATATTTTAATTGTTAGTGAATAAATAAAATACCTTCTAAATATTTAATTCCTAATTGTTATTTGAACAATTGAACTTACTATTTATATACATGTAGAGAGACAGCGTGTGTTGTCTTTTAGTTGTGAGAAATAAAAGAGAACCTGATTCCAATTTTGTGTTCAAGCAATATAATACTAGACGTCGTATAAAATTATATATTATATATAATATAAAAACTATATGTCAGTTTCTGCAGTTCATAAATTACTTTTTTAATATCAATTTTCATCCAAGTAAAATAACTAGAGTTCGTTATGTTAAACAAGTTGAAGGGTTATCGGTTGGCAAGAGCTATGTTGAGTGATTCAATTGCTCTAGGTTCAGAACACACCAGGATCTCTTATTAAGTTTTTGTCTCCTGTAAGCATTTATTTAAGGACACAAAACTCTTATTAGATTTCTTCTGAAAATAATCATAGAATATTAATTAAATCTTTACTAAAAAATTTTCATAAAAATTCTGAATATAAAAAATATTTAAGCAGCTAATGGAAATTTAAAATAAAACAATACAAGTTCAAATAAAATAATTAGAAATCTATAGTTGGTTTACTTCTTATATTAACAATAATTTACTTGTTGAAATAGAAAAATATTACTAAAATAAATAAAATAAAATAAAAATAACTAAGAATAGTTGCCCATGAACAAATTTTGAAATATGATGTTTTATGAAATCCCCATGAACAAATTTCGAAATATGATGTTTGATGAAATCTGATATATCGTTACGACGTGTTTATTTTTATTAATTTTCGTTGTGTATAGTTTTCAAATTCGAGTTGTAGAAACAACGAAGTGCATACTGATAGCAAGTCTTCAAAACCGAGACCTTATAAAATTCAATAGCGCCGGGCAACGAACGGGTTTAGAAGCTAGTTGAAAGTTAAGACATATAGGCTTGTTTTAAGATAATAACTATTTGTAGGATTTGTAAAAGTTCTTATATCAAAAGTAACACGAAGAAGATTTATATATATATATATATATATATATATATATATATATATATATATATATATATATATATCCATATCTATTCATATACAAGGGTTACAACTTTTAGATCAAACAAGCAAATTAGTGTAAAGTAATAACATTAGTAATCTCATATTTTACCACTTTAATAAAAGAGTAATTAAAGGAACACATAACAACATCACATTTCTTCTCACCAAAATTTTTAACTCATCTCTCCTATTAAATAAGAATGGAGTTATTATAAAAAGAAGGAAAATCTGAAAGGGGCGAGAAGAATTATTATCCATTAGATCTTAAATCCAATGGCTAAGAAACTCCGATGGTATAACGGTAAATAATTAAAACTTTAAATAATAGGACAACGGTATTATAGTCTTAACCATATTTTCAAGTTTCACATTTTTTTTAAATTCTCATAACTTTTACATACAACATTATTTTTTTTAATTACACCATAAAAACGAGCTTTTTTAATCTTTAAAACGCCTATAATTTTGATACATAAAAAATAAAGTTTTTTTCATATTATTTCAGCTCATTTTGTAATATGCATTAGCTCAGTGTGTAATATCAGGTCGTTGTGTAATATTTATCAGATCATTGTGGCTAATGTTGACTGTTTTGTTATGTTTTGTGTTTTTAAAAAATGATGATTTTCAAATAACACAATGCTAAAAATGTTTTTTTTTTTATGTTTTTCAATTCATTATGTAATCCTAATTAGGTCGATCATTATGTAATCCTCATCAAGTACTGATGTTGTAAAGTTATATATATTTTTAGTAAGGATTTTTCACACAATTGAGTTTTAATTTAAGAAATGACTATCACTCTTAAACAAACTACACACAATAGGCAAGTGCACCTATCGCATAGTAGTATAGTTTTAGGCAAGAACTGAGTATCGATCCGTAGACACAAGAGCTCCTGATACTAAGTCTTTGTCAATATCTAACCGCTAAAAGATGAGTTGTAAATATTATGATTAACTAAATTAACTAACAATTAGTCTAATTGAAGTAAGTAAACAAAGATGAAGATAATCAATCAATGGAAGATATCACTTAGACTTCGAATCCACTTAGCACAACAATAACAATATGCATGAACCCATGGTGAGATCATTTTATACACATGAAACATGGAAGTAAATTAGACTCCTATCAAGTTTATCCAATTATATAACTTGTTGGAAAGCTAGAACAATAAACACACAATAGTCATCTAAAGTTATTCTTATGAAAAACCAATGATATTATTAAGCCAGTGTGAAAGATGGTCGGACTCCCATCAGGGTTACCCAAACCACAAATCTTTGGAAAGTAAACATGATGTACACATGGTAACAACCTAAATTTGCGTAATGTAACGATAGCTATGTAAATCCCTTAACTTATGAATGTCCTAACTTGAATACATGAACCATACATTTGTGCATTATCTACAGTTACACATAAACAAAGCTAGGAGAAATTCACAACAAATACAATGGTTTTCACAAACTTATGTATAAGGGTGCACACTTGTTCAACATTACTAAATATTCAACCTTCATTCACTATTCTTAGTTAGATGTCATAAACCACATACTAGAATATGCAATTCATGAATAGGCCTTCTAACACACATAGTGTTCTAACATAATGTGGTTGTAACACCCACAAGATTCAACATTTCATCAAGTCAAGTAAGCACACACTATCATTGAAAGACATTCATAGCTTTGAAATCAATATTGACATAATTATCACCAAAGATTGCATACACCAAGTCAAAGTATGCCAAGCTTCATCTAATCTAAGTGATAAAGAGTGTTTAGCCCATAAGGCTTACAAAAACCATAACCATACTTGAAGAGTAGAATGATAACATCAAGAATTAAGAGTTTATTAAACCAAAACAAGAAGAGGTGGGTTGTATAATGTTGGATTCTTACTTGGAGCAATTGATCTTCAATCTTAGCCTTCTTCCTTTAATAAATGCTTCAAAACGACTTGGAGGCTGGAGAGAACTAGGGTTTCTTGTTCCCAAGTGAGAATGACCCAAATGAGGCTCAAACTAAGTTAAAAAGAGTTCATGGGCCCAAACATGGTCGCATCCTAAAGTGACATGGTCGTGTGAGGTGTTCTTCAGCAAGTTCAGCATTACATGGCCATGTGAAAATGTCACATAGCCATAGCAGAATGTTAGGCTTCACAACTTTGCTTATTTTTCTTGTGTTTTCCACAAAACTCACCAAGCGGCCATCCAAAACTACACAATTCAAATCTAACATAATTAAGCATCGATCCGAATAGACTGGCAACTAAAAAGGCACGAAAATAGGGGATGATATTCATTATTAACATGTATATTTGTTAACATTTCAAGCAGCTTATTATGTCTATTGCTAATCATCGAGTCTAGTGCTATTTATTGTGTTACCCATTTGTCTAATGTTAACTGTTGTGTTTTTTAAAATGGTGATTTTCAAATAACACAATGTTAAAAATATAAATATTTTACGTTCTTTTTTAGTTCATGTGTAATCCTGATCAGGTCATTATGTAATCCTCGTCAAGCAGCTCATTATGCATATTGCTAATTATCGAATCTAGTGTTGGTCATTGTGTTATCCATTATGTCTAATGTTGACTATTGTGTTATATATTGTGTTTTTTAAAATGATGATTTTCAAATAACACAATGCTAAAATTATAATTTTTTTTACGTTTTTCAGTTCATTATGTAATATTGATCATGTCTTTGAGTAATCCTCGTCAAACAACTCATTGTGTCTATTGCTAATCATCGAGTTTAGTGTTGGTCATTGTGTTACCCGTTGAGTCTAATGTTAACCATTGTGTTTTTTAAAATGATGATTTTTGAATAATATAATAATAAGAAGTGTAAACTTTTTATGTTTCAAGTTCATTGTGTATACTAATCAGATAATTATGTAATTCTCATCAATTCAGATGACTATATAATGACTTGACGAAATTACACAATGAGCTAGAAAACTTTATTTATTTATATCAACACTATATGCTTTTTAAAGATTAAAAGAAACTCGTTTTTATTGTGTAGTTTTTTTTAAAAAATAATATCATATGTAAAAGTTATGAATGTTTACAAAAAAGGTGGAACTTAAAAAGGGGGAACATTACCAATTTTACACTCAATATAATTTTGATCAAAAAGACACGTGTCAATACCTTAATCCTTCTTATATTTTTTTTAGTTTTAGAAGACTTTGTATTTAAATATTTCTAATTAAATAATTACATTGATAGCTAATAATACTATTTTAACTCTTTTTTTTATAAAAGATGATATTTTTTTAAAACATTAAACTTTTTTCAAAATATGAAATATTTTAAAATTGATATTTTTAATAAGTGAATTTTTTATAAATAAAAAATACTTAAAATTAAAATTGGATGTTATAATAAAGAAGTTATTAAAAGTTATATTTTTTAAAATGGTTTATTTTGAAATAAAATGTTTAACTTAAAAAAAAAAAAGTTTTAAAAATGGATGTCATAGTTTTATTACTTATAGTGTTTACTCATATGTAATTTCAATCATATCTTATCTTATAATATAGTTTTATAATTAATAAATTTTTATTATATTTCATATTTTATTTATACAAACCAGTGTAATACACAGGTTTACTAAAATTAGTTGAACAATAAACAAATAACACAGCTATCAGTCTATCAACTGGAAAAAGGTCTCGATCGAAGTTGGGTTGAAAACCCTAAATGAGAAACAAAATAGATGGTTTATGTGGATGAGAGAGTCCTTTGTTGGTTATTATTTGTATCTAGGGTAACAGCTGATGAGTTGCTACCTAAGTTATTATTTGAGGGTCTTTGTTGGTTCCTAGTGTCCTCCGTGAGACTACAACCATTCTTAGTTAAAACATCCACATTTTGGTTGTTATTATTGGATTCCCTCCCCTCATCATTAGGCATTTTGATCTACATTTGGCTCATAGAAGTAAAAATAATAATTATAATAAATCAAATAATTAATATATTTTCTTCGTGTAAAGTTCCATTTTCTCTTTTAAAGGAAAGTAATTTTCATAAACTATTACATCATTAGAAAAGAAAAAACAATTTTGTTATCTAAAGAAAGATTAATCTTATAGCCTTTTTTTATCAAATGAGTATCCAATCAAAAAGCAGTTTAAGGCTTTGCTTTCAGTTTTTGTTTTTGCATTTAGATTTGTTGCAAAACATAAACAACCAAATATCCTAGATGTGTTTAAAATGGTTTCTATTCATTCAACACAGAGGATGCTATCCTGTTAATCAAGTGGGTATAAGTTCGGATGCCTTCACACCACATATACAATGGAATATTACTTTGAAACAGCAAGGTAGGTGGTGGAGAAGACTGGCAGTCTATAGAGTAAATTAAATTTTTTAGTGGTATGGTGAAGTGGAAGAAAACACAGATGGTATGTCTTTATAGTAAATTACATTTTACTTAATAAATATATTAATTATTTAACAAAAAGAAAATAAAAGTAAAGTAAAAATCACTCTTTGTCTCTCCATTATTTCTCTTTACCATCTATCTTCTTCTTCTACACAACCCTTGCCAATTTAGGGCTGCAAACGAACTGAACGTTCAGCGAATAGTTCGTGAAGTGTTCGGCGGGAAGTTCGTTTATGTTCGTTCGTTTAGTAAATGAACGAACACGAACAAGAAAATTTCGTTCGTTTAGTTAAACGAACGAACACGAACACAAGCCGTGTTCGTTCGTTTATGTTCGTGAACGTTCAATAATGTGTTCGTTTATGTTCGTTAATGTCCGTTCGTGAACGTTCGATAATGTGTTTGTTTATGTTCGTTAATATGTTCGATTATGTTCTTAATTTTTGTGTTAGTTATTTTTATGACAAGTATGTCAAGTGTTTTTGGATATTTATGTTACATGTTTATTTATTTTTTGTAAATTTTGTGATGAATATGCTAATTTTATTTATAAAATAAATATATGATCATTTGTATTCGTTTGTGTTCATGGACTTCTTTGTGTTCGTTATGTTCATGAACATTTGTTTGTTTTCGTTTGATTTTGTTTGTGTTCGATTGCGTTCGGTAAGCGTTCGTGAACAGTTCATGAACATGTTCATTTCCTTAATGAACGAACACGAACAAAAAAACTCGTTCGGTAAGCGTTCGTGAACAGTTCATGAACATGTTTATTTCTTAATGAACGAACACGAACAAGGCATTGTTCGTGTTCGTTCGGTTCGTTTGCAGCCCTACTTGCCATCCCCTTCTCCAGCTCCGGCGATCTTCACCATCAACCACCACCATCTTCATCGAACCTTGTTTTCTCTTCTTTATCCCAACTCTACCCTTTCCTCATCTACATCGACCAATTTAACATCATCGCCATCGATCACCATCATCCACACACACCACCACCTCTCTTCACCCTTCAGACCACAACTGCAAAACCCATATCAATTTTGGATCACCACCACCACCATCATCATTATCATCATTTTTATCTACTCTTCTTATTATCGCCAACTACCATGCCACCACCCTTGACCACCACCGTTGCCACTGAAATCAAAGATTCTCGTCGCCTGAACCCATAATCGGAGTGTGACGGTGGCTCCAATGATGATGGTGGTTATCGGAGATTATTGAAAATGGGTGAGTAACATCACATATGATTGTAGGATTAGGACTATTAGATTATTGAAATCAGGTTTTGTAACATTTAACCCATTTTGAAAATCTAAAACCCAAAACCCCAACCTATTTTGATTGTTTTTACAAGGAAAATTTCATAATGAAATCATTATATATATTTTGATGATTCAAAAACAGTAAATGTGTTATTTAATCTAAATTGTATTATTCAGTTTTCATTTATTAAACTATTTAAGCAATTTATAAAAATTTTATAAACTAGAGAATAATTTTTTTGAATTTATAAAGTTTGTTATGAGTTTTAGCTATTCAATTAAAACAAATAGTTAAATTACAAGATTTTTATTAGATTTTCAAACTTTATAACGTTCTTATAAATAAATAATTTGTTTAACTATTAAATTTGGATTTTATTAAACTTAATAGTTTTTAAAACTTGATTTTAAAAGTTTAGGCATAAAATAATAACATATCAAAATTGAAGGACCACAGGTGTAAAATCTGTTTTACATTAAAATCCAATCCCCCCCCCCCATCGACCCTCTATCTCTAGCAAAATCCACGACCAGATTCCAGCGAGGCCCAAACCCTCAAAATTCGATCAATTTAACTCGATCAAACCATCCAAAATCTCTCGCTAAACTGTTTCGAACCAATGATTCCCATTAATTCGATTAAAAACTCTGTTTCACCACACTCGAACTCGAAGCCGATCTCATAATCAAATTCAAAACCGTTTTGAAACAAAACACATCCAAATTGTCGTAACACGAGGACTATAACGCGCCAATGATCATTTAAGCTTGGAACAGTCAAATTATCATCAAATCAAGCTCAAAACCTCTTAATCAGACCACTAACTTGTTTGATTTGAAGCTGATGAAATTCGTTCTGTATTATATAAGGTAATCAATCTAATAGAATGCTTAAAGCTTTCTAAGCTCTCAATTTCATAAACAACGCACACCAATGTCGAACTCATTCATCTCCTTCATACGCACTTGCATCATAGTTGACAGGCATTGTCTGATCATTCTAAACCCTAATTGATTAAGGGATTCTACTAATTATCAATCTATCAAGATTTTGGAAACATCAATTAAACCAAAATCATCATCATTATTCCGATTAGTTCTTACCCTAAATCACAGTAGCTCTTAAGCTTGCTTTCTATCAAATCAATACCAATCTAGGTAATTCCACATACTCGCACACTCAGTTTTACATGGGGATTAATAGCCCTAATGTCTATTTGATTATCATACACGAATTTATATTCAATTAGATTGAATTCAATTTTAGGGTTCACAGTTGAATTTGAGGAATTTTAAACTATATAATTTAAATTTTATGATCGAATTCAAAACAGATTCGGGCTTACACCCCCCCGGTTAACACCGTACATATTAGAGGTCCCAATTTCGACCCCCGGGCACCCAATACTATTTTTAAATCAATATTTATAATTATTTAATTACAATTTTTATCATATTATTATATTAAAATAAAAAAAGGTTTTGTTAATCAAAATTAATTTAAAAACTATTTATAAATTTCTAAAAGTTTCAAAAATTATAGTTTCATATTTTCCTTTAAAAGTTTTAAATGTTAAAAAACTTATTTATAAGTCTTATATCTTAAAAAAAAATTAACTTTATATCAAACTAAACTATTTCAAAACATTTTAAATTAATATTTTATAACATTTAAATGATTAAATATTCACTTAACTAATTGACCAAGTCATTATATATTTAATTATTAGATTAATTATTTTAAGTTCCACATATTAATATTCATTCAAATGATATAAATTAAATGTTTTAATTATATTTAATTATTCTATCAATATTATTTTCAAACACAATTACCTAATCAATGTATTATATTTTATTTAATCAAGTTGTATAGATTAAATTACACTGTTTTATTTAAAACTATTTTGTTAAACCTAAATCCCAATTAAAAACCTAACTCATGTCTCGTCCTTAAATCATTATTATTCTAATTTATGACGCCACTATTAGGTAAGCCATGAGAAAAACTATTGGTGTCTATTCTCACATTCTAGTATTCAAATCAATCACATTTTTCCATTGAGCATTTATTGCCAATTTTTATATGTTTATTATTTGGGAAAATCATATGATTCAATATTCAATTATTGATATTTATTTTTATTTTATTTCAAAATTCAGTTCAATACATAATATATTGTTACTTCTAATTATGTGTGCATATTTAGATAAACTAGATGATAACACAATCATTAAGTTATGCGACCATGGTAACAATGATAGATCTATTGGTTTGACAAACCCACCTCATTTCTTTATTCGCGTGGTGATTGAAACCGGAATCATACATTCTATAAGGCTCTGTCTGCGGACCGAATCAATTCAGTCATTAGGTTTGATTGTGTTGGTTTGTATTTTATGTTATACTATTGTATTTTAAGTCTTGACATTGCTATGTGGATTGAATTGTTTCAATCTATTAAGTCAATCTATATATGCATTCAAACCTGTGTTTAATCACTGGCTAATTCGTTAGCTGACTCGTTAATTTTTTACATGATTTATGAAATGCAGATTAGTGGATTTCTGTATGCACATTTAGGATTTAGACTTAGTCAAAATTAAAGAAAATATCATTATCTTTACTTGAATTTCTATCCGATCATTTTCGAAAGAAATTTTCCAAATGACACATATTCACTCATTATCGTTTTCCTAACAACATACTTTCCACCTTGCTATATTGTAAGAACTTCACAATACTCGCGGGCTTACATGTAATAATGTTATAAAAACGTTTTCTATGACGATATTTCATAAAGCGTTCATACCCTTGGTACAATAATAAACAATAAGTACTAGTGTAATCTACCCCACTTAAATTCACATTTAATTGTTTTATGCGTTGGAATCTGAAATGTTTCACATGGTAAAAAGTCACACTTTTTTCCCATTGGCTAACCTCCTTCCTAATTCAAATATAACAACCATCTTATGGTTTTAAACCTTGGTTCCCTGTTATTTTTAAAATCCGCAACTCTTCAATGTAGCGAATCATTCAAACCAATTTCAGTACCCATGGGCTTACTATTGTATAGGCTACTGGTCAATTGTTATATTGGTCTGTACGTTTAGCCAGTTTTACTTGGCTCTTAGGTATGGTAAAACAACACTCATAGCATAGTTGGGTGGCTTCTTTTGTTGATTCTTATAATCTAATAGACTAAAAGACACAATTGCAATTGTATTTGGTAGCCTTTCTACTATTAAATGTAGAAAGCCACCATCAAAATGCTTTTGTTTGTAAATTCTTGTTCCTCTTTGTTCATATTCATACTAAGATTTCTTTGAGTCATCACGAATTAATCTTCTTTAATCTCTTCTCTACCCAGTCGTGCTATGGTAAGCATTTCATCCCCTTTAGCACAAGTCGTATGTTCAAATGCTTATTCCACTGGTTTACTATCATTATTACCTTTCGAATGTCACATTCTTATCACAGGTTGTAATTACATTATCCAATTGTTAGCATGCTATTAGTGGATCACATGAGTTTATAGGATACAGATTCTAATGGACACTTAGATATCAAGAATATTCTTAGCTTTTATTGCTAATCTCCAATGTTTCAACGTTCCCACATCCTAATTTTAAAAACATTTGTTTATTCTTTCTTGAGGGACTATGGCTAGAAATGGAGGCTTTTAGATCTTTGGTTACCGGTAGGTTTTAGTTCTTTCTCTTCCAAAAGGATGCGACTCCTTTATGTAGTTAGGCTTCTTATCACTTATGGTCTTTTGTTTCTCATTCACATTAGTAGATATAAATCCATATCCGTGTGTGGGTGAGGATGATTGCTTATGTCACCGATGCTCACTGCATTAGCCTTTGGTTTTTTTCGTGGTTAGACCACTTTAAGTCATCAAGCATGTCGAAGCAGTATAGCATGTCGTGAATGTTTAAGGGAGGCATCTTCTAATTGTTTGTGTCGATGAATTTGTAAAACACAAATTTTTGGTGTAGGTTCAAATTATTTATATATCTTTTGGGATTTGAAACCAGAATGTTCATGTTATGATGGAAGTCGCAAAGAATCATGATTCATCACATTGGGATCATTAGTTTCATAAAGCCTCCTCACTAGCTTACAAATAATTTGGTGAATCATGGTCCTCATCTTTGTTCATTGTAACATGAAGAATTTGGTTTCAAATTCCCAAAGGTTGATACAAATTTGAAACTTATGTTAAAAGTTTAGGTTTTGTAATTCCATGATACATAAACAAAATTATGTCTCCTTCAAGCTCTAGAAAGAGTAACTTAACATCATTTTGCTTGATGACTTAAAGTGATCTAACCAGGTGAGAAACAACTGGCTAATGAAGCGCCACATTGTGGACTACACATGTCCAACCAACCTTTGCCCATGAACAAGAATGGCTCTCTATGGAGGATAAGAAACAAAAGATAACACATGATAAGAAGCCCACACCACCCACATTAGAACTAAAACTAGCTCATATGCGAGGATCTAGTGCTTCCATTTCTAAAAATTACATATGGAAGTTAAAGAATTCTTTTCAAAATTAGGATGTGGGAACCTCTAGAAAAGTTTGAAGATATGCACATACTGCGACACAAAATTCAAGATCATGCTTATTAGAGAATAAACCGAAGAAGATTATTTTGGTATGATAAGAAGAAAGTCACGCGTACAGGGAAAATGATTTAGAGAGACTAGATTGTGCAGAAGTATCTTGATGTAATCTTTCTACAAATAAGAATTCTAGAGGGCACCAAACAATTGTAAATGTGTCATTTGGGCTGCTAACTTACAAAAGTTCAAAACAAACCACCCAACTATGCATGACTTCTATTTACACCATTTTCTTTCAAAATATACTAAAAGATTGTTAAAATTTCCAATAGTTTGGTAACCTAAACATGCATTTTCCCAATATTTTTTAACTTCTCACGATTTAATTCTCTTGCTATTTTGTAGGTTCTTTCCTGCGCTTTTATTAAACATCCGTTTCATATAGACTTTCTATAATCGAAAAATTTTATCAAGAATTTTAAATTTAAATCATGCCAAATTTGTAAAAAAAATCTCATGGTTTTAAAGTATCAAGAACATAATAGTTTTAGTTTAAATAAGCTAGTTGTTGAATAAAGGGTCATAATTGTCATAGAGTAAACCTAGAGGGTAGAAAGTGCACATGTGAATAAGCTGTTGTAATTCGGAAGATAGAATTCGGCAGATGGAAGATAGAATTCAGCAGATGGAAGATAGAATTCGGCAGATAAGGTGCGTTCAGTATCTGAATTCGGCAGTCAGACTTTCGATAGTCAGACTTGTTTAAAAGGGAGGTTTTGAGCGCGTGATTCAGTTAGTTCGTTCAATTCATTCTTTGTACTTTACGATTCATTTTTATTTCTTTTATGTAATCCTTGTCGAACAAATAATAAAGTTCTTGATTCTTGAGTTTGAATTGGCTTTGTACCTCAAAAATTGGTATTAGACCCAGGTGGAGATTGACACAGTGGCAATCCGAGGAATATCTGCAGAGGTTGAAGATCAGGATGGTATCGACGAAGTTTGAATTGGAGGATGGGAGAAACGATTTCAGTCTCTCGAGGGTGAAGATGAGGGCTCTTTTGGTTCACCGGGGCAACTCTGAAGCGCTATTAGGCGAACAAAACATGCCAGCAGGTCTTACAGAGAAAGAGAAGAATGATATTCTTGAAAAAGTGCACAGTGTAATCATTCTAAGCTTGGGAGATCGAGTGCTCAGAGAAGTGTCAAAAGAGACAAGTGCATCGGGTGTATGGTTGAAATTGGAGTCATTATACATGATGAAATCTCTGGCAAACCTATTATAACTAAAGAAACGACTCTACACTTTCGATATGAGCCCTGTAAAATCTCTGGAAGACCATAAAAATGAGTTCAACAAACTCATACTGGATCTTAAGAATATCAAAGTAGAAAGACGAAGATCAGGCTATAATCTTTCTAACATCTCTACCATCGACTTATGAGCATTTTGTTGATACACTCATGTATGGTAGAGAAACTCTCACCATGGAAGAAGTGTTAGCTTCTCTTAATTCTATAGAATTAAAGAAAAGATCGGATTATAAAGAAGATGGAGGAGAAGGCATGCATGTTAGAGGAAGAACCGATCAAAGGGTTTCAAAGAAGAGGAGTTAGTCACGATCAAAGTCAAAGTTCAAAAGAAGGTGCTTCGTGTGTAATTCAGAGAAACATCTAAAGAGGGAGTTGCCCAGACCTAAAGAAAAAGAAAGTGGAATCAACTAATTCCATCTGATCAAGCAGCCATAATACACAAGATGAATAGTCTGATGGTTATGAAAGTTCAGATGTGTTAAGTGTAAGTGAGTATGGTGGCAAGGATCAGTGGGTTATGGATTCAGGCTGCTCATATGACATGACCCCGGTGAAGGAATTCTTTAAAAATTTGAAGTTTGTGGATCTGGGTTTTGTGAAGCTGGGAAATGATAGACCATGTCAAGTTTGGGGTAGAGTCATTATTACATTGAAACTGCACAGTGGAATGGTGCATGATCTAAAAGATGTAAGGTACATCCCTGACCTAAAGAGAAGTCTAATATCACTTGGTACATTTGAGGAGTTAGGGTATCATTTGAGTCTGAAAGATGGGAAAGCTAAAGTCAATAGAGGTTCCATGGTGGTTCTGTCTGGAACAAGAAAGATAAACAACATCTACTTACTGGATGGTGAAGCAGAAATGATTGATAGTGCAAACATAGCCCAAGAAGACCCAGAAAGTGAAGCTCGGCTATGGCACAACCAGTTAGGTCACACAAGTGTAAAAGGCTTAGATGAGTTGAATAAACAGCAAGTATTGGGGAACCTTAAGTCATGTGACATTAGTTTGTGTGAGAGTTATGTCCTTGGAAAGCATATAAGGGTGAAGTTTAGCGACGTAAACATCCCATAAGAGGTATTCTTGATTATGTACACTCGGATTTATGGGGGCCTACTCAACATGATTCTTTGGGTGGTGCAAGGTATTTTCTGTCTTTAATTGATGATTGCTCTAGAAGAGTATGGATATACATCTTAAAGAACAAGAGTGATGTCTTCAATTAGTTCAAGGAATAAAAGTTATTAGTTGAGAACCAAACTGAGAAAGGGCTAAAGAAACTTAAAACTGGCAATGGCTTAGAGTTCTGTAGTGCTGAATTCAATCAGTTTTGTAAGGCAAATAGAATTGCTAGACATTTGTTTGTCCCTGGTACACCTCAGCAAAATAGTTTGGCTAAAAGAATGAATAGAACCATTCGAAAGATAGAATTCGGCAGATGGAAGATAAAATTCGACAGATAAGGTGCGTTCAGTAGCTGAATTCAGCTGTTAGACTTTTCAGTAGTCAGACTTGTTTAAAAGGGAGGTTTTCAGCATGTGATTCAGTTAGTTCTCAATTCATTCTTTGTACTTTACAATTCATTTTTCTTTCTTTTATGTAATCGTTGTCGATTAAATAATAAAGTTCTTGATTCTTGAGTTCGAATTGGCTGTGTACCTCAACACTAGCTAACGAGTCTTTAAAATGTTGCTGGTTAAATGAATATGAAAGAGTAGATGATTGGAAGGAAAATGTGGTAAAACATACATTTTGTTGCTTATATTTGTAAAATTGTAAAATATTCGACCTCTCATATCATAAATTTGTAACAAATTCTCGTGGTTTAAAAGTATCACGAACATAAAACTATTTGTTGCTTGTAATAAATTTCTACATTGTTTGTTGTTAATATTCGGCCTCTCATGTCACCCATTTCTAACAAATCTCAGTGGTTTTAAAGTATAATGAACAGAATACTATTTGTTTTAGTATTGCTAGCTTGCTAACAAATCTTTAAAATGTTGCAGGTCGTCAAAAGAAAACGAAAGATGATTGTAAGGAAATTGTGGTAGAACATATATTCTATTGCTTATTTTTGTAAAATTACAAGTTGTTTGTTGCTAATATCTAGCCTTTCATATCACTAATATTGTTCGTTTTGCTTAATACAAGTTCATGAATTTTCTTTTGGTTAATCCTTACAGGTCCACACTAATCGTGATGTTGGTTTTTTTACGGCTCATAATTTATTGTATTATCTGTCACTTGCAGAATTTGAATCTTTAACCTCTAGTACAAGGCAATACAACTGTAAGACTACTGAAATACGGACCCAAAGCATCCACTAGACAGCGGAGGTTCTAGGGCGGCATCCCCTGAAAGCAGGGTCCAAAGGGCTGCCTGGAAATCCCTGGTGGAGTACAAGGGGCAACTGCCAAGTAGTGGAATAGAGAAAATATAAAAATAAATAATTTTTTAGGGGAAATGGGACTAATGTGGACCGCAACGGTTAAGGATTGGGGGCCGTAACACCTATTGTGAACCGCGACGTCGAAAGGATGCAGGCCGCAACGATCATGTTAAGGAATCAGTACATAGACGTAACATGGATGGTGATTAATGGGCAGGTGTCATACACGTGGATACCTTTGTGGACTGTAACAACTAAGGTTGCGAGCCGCAACATACATAAGGGGCTCGAGGCGATGCATATGTGACACGTGCCACACATGCGGATCACCACACGTGCGGACCGCAAAGCCCTCTTGTTGCGGGCTGCAACGGCCAGCCGACCTCAACTATAAGTAGTTGAGTTCTCATCTTATTTTCTCATAACACACACTAAAAAACACAACATAACCTTGCTATTTGTGCCCGAGATCCATTCCAACTTGTTTCGCTACCCTACACTCGAATCTCATAGATACGAAGCTACCTGAAGTTTCTAGCTAACGTTTCTAGCTAAGAGAATAGTTGAAGTGCTGCTTAAGTCATCGAGAACTAACCTAAAGACTAGGCTCAACTTGATTATAAAGTGAATACGTTTATCTTTTGAAAACAAAACTCGTGAGGACCAGCATGAGTTATAGTTAATTTATTAACGCATGTTGGTGAAATGCAAGAGAAGCATCAGACTAAGATTGTACGCATAGTCTGATCAGAAATGATGCACATATGATGGGTAAAACATTGAAAGGGGTATTATGCTTAAGCATGGCTGGTAATGGTTTGTTGCCCAAAGGATTACGACTCCCTAGGCATTGACAGTCCCACGGGTGACCTGATAACAAACTATAATAGTGTACAACGAAAGATCTTGATGTGTATTCATCCTGTGAGGCTAGCATGGTTAATCTTAAATTAATATGCTCATGCTTTATTACGAAAATGATTTTAGGTCTGATAAATGATATTCACCAACATATCACTGATATTGAATTTTAAACCTTTTATAGGTAAAGAATAATTGAATGTTGTGACATACCATACTTTCAGGTTGACGTCGGTTTATTTAACTTTGGGATGTAATTTAAGTAATTATGTTAAAATGACAGTTAGTTATAACTCGAGGGGCTTGAGTGCTATTTCATTAAAGTTAATGTAATTAACTCGAGGGGTCTGAGTGTGAATTCTCAAACTTGATTTCATTATATAACCTATACCCCCACCCCATGCACGACTTCGTAACCCTAATCCACCCAAAATCAACCGATGCTGCCATCTCCTTTGAAGACCACCACTATTGTCATCCGAACAACCATCTCCGGCGGTCCTCTCACTTACCAATGTGAGCCACTAGGCTGTCACCATCGTCTCGTGTAGAAATCCTATTGATCCGGTCAACCCCCGGAACCGTCATCGCTCCCGGTAACTCCGGTCGCCAATCAAACTAACCGCCCTCTAATCGATACGATCTCTCATTTGATTATTTAAGTCCGTTGTTGTCACACCCCGAGCGATGGTGCAATCATTGGGGCGAACGAATGTGAATCGATTGCTCATAGCACATGTTAGTAATTACATTGAAATAATATTATATGTCTTTTTCATTGAATAATACTAATCAAATAATACATTACAAGCAAATAATAATTCAAATAAACATAATGAAATTGTCTTTAATTTTGACTAAGTTCAAGTCCTAAGTGAGCATAAAGAAGTCCTCTAAACTGCATTTTCTGAAATCATGTGAAAAGTAACGAATCAGCTAACGAATTAGCCGGTGAGTAAACACAGGTTTGAAAAAAATATATAGATTGATTAAAATGATTGAAAACAATTCAATTCACATTGCAATGTCAAGAATTATAACACAATAGTGTAACACAAAAACAAACCAACACAATCAACTAATGACTGAATTGACTTGATCCGCGGATGATGTATTATAGGATGTATGATTCCGGTTCCAATCACCATACAAATAAACAAATGGGGTGGGTTTGTCAAACCAATAGATCTATCATTATTACTTTGGTTATATGAATTAATAATTGTGTTTCATCTAGTTTATCTAACTATGCATATATAATTACAAATAATAACATAGCATCTATAGAATTAAATTTTGAATAAAATTCGAGACTGTACACCAAAAATTCCTCATGTTTCAACCTAAGGTATGGTGTATTTGATTAAAATAATAATATGATTAAAGACAAAATAGGAATTAGGGTTCTCAATTGGGATTTGGGTTTGATAAATAGTTTAAATAAAAAAATGTAATTTATTTTATAAAACTTGATTAAATATAATAGATTGATTAGGTGATTGTGTTTGAGAATAATAATAATAATAAAAGAATTATTAAATATAATTAAAATATTTAATTTATATCATTTGAATGAATATTAATGAGTGAAAAAATAAAATAAATAATTTAAAAATTAATTATATAATAACTTGGTCAAAATAATTAATTGAATAATTAATTATTCAAGGAATTTGAAAAATACAAACTTAAAATAATTTGAAATCATTTAAGTTTGATTTAAAATACTTTTTCATAAGGTCTAAAACTTATAAATATATTTTATAATATTTTATAACAAAAATAAAATGATTAAATGTGAAATTATAATTTAAGAAATTAATAAATAATTTCTGAATACTTTTAATAAACAAAACAATTTTTATTTTAATATAATAATGTAATAAAAACTTTTTGGAATAAAGTTTAAACTAAAAACCATAAAAAAATGGTTTGGGGCCGCCAAAGGTCGAACCCGGGTCGCCACTGTGGATGTACATGTGCCGGTGGGCTAGAGGCACCAAATCTGATTTAAATTTGAAAAAAATACATAAATCTTTTAATTCCAGAAAATTCCAATTTCATATAATCCCTAAAATCAAATTTAATCCAATTGAACACTAATTCGATATTGTTGACGGTAATAACCATGGGGCTTTTGATCCCAACATGAAATCGAGTGTGAGGGTGTGTGGAATTACCTGAATCGATTTCAATTAGCTGAAATTAGATGAAACAAGGTGGCGACTGATAGAGAAATCGATTTGAGGGATTATGATGTTGATAATCTAAACTGATGTTTTGAGAAGCTTCGTAGAATGACTAGGATTGATAACCCTTTACCAATTGTAATCAAGATTGCGTAGAAAAGGTCGTGTGAATGAGTTGCAGATCGTGACAAATGAATTCAATATGTGTGTATGCTAATTGTGCGATTGATGATTCAGAAAGGTTGAGAGGACAGATTAGAGTCTTTTCCCTATGTTTTATAGTCATAATTTCATCTGTTTCGATCGAAACTAGTAATGGGTTTGATTCAGGAGTTTCGAGTAGAATTTGTTAGCATTTACGCAATGTAATTAGCAATGATTGTTATGTTTGAATTCGTAATTATCTCAATAACATTTCTAGTTAAAGAATTGGATTGATTTGATCAAATTCTAGTTGGAACGTACGGATTTTGAATGATAGTGTGGTTTCAAGTTTGAATAGGTACTACCAGCTGAATACTTCGAATTACAACCGACATTGAGTTCGAAACTGGTTCGCGAGAATAGAGGGTGATTTAATTTGGGCTTAAATCAGTTAGTTTGAGGGGTTTGGTGGTCGTCGGAGGGTTGCCGGAGTTGTGGCCGGAGAACACAGGGCTGACGGGTGGGGGGTTGGGTTTTAAAATCGTATTTGGTCCTTGTGATTTATGAGTCTATTATTTTATGCAAAAGCTTTTAAGTTAAGTTTCAAAATTTACAAGTTAACCCCTAGACTTATAAAACCTTAATTTTTGAAATAAATTTAATTATTGTTTTAAAAAAGCTTATAAACTTTATAAATTTTGTAATTCTTTGCTAAACATTGAAATCAAATTATTTGTTGTAATTAAATGATTAAATCTCATAATTATTTATGAAATCTTATAATTCTATAAATTTTAGAAATTATAAAATTTAAATTACGTAATTACCATAATTATTGTATTTGAAAAACTACAATAAATAAAATGGCTAAATAATGAATTTGATTTTTAAAATCAACTCAGACGTGTTAGGGTTTGGGTTTATGTTTTGAAAATGGGTCAAATGTTACAGTCTCCCCTATTTTAGGAAATTCCGTCTCGAAATTTAATCACAAGAAGGCTGGTTCAAAGATATGAGGAAACTTGGATTTCATTTCACGTTCTCAAGTGAACTCCGGGACACTTTTAGACTCACAACGAACTTTAACAATAGGAATTTGGTTATGCTTGAGTTGCTTGATTTCCTCGGGTTTCACGACAAAGAGAATAGAATCATTAAGTTTAACTTCATCGAAACAGACAACTTCAGCATGGTAACCAATCCATGCCTAATATGACATCGAAACTTCCAAGTTGCGTTGGTGTAAGGTCGATAGGAAATCGTGCTGCAAAGATTAAGGATACAGTTTGGAATAACGAAATCAATTGTAATCAGTTTTCCAGAACGAGAGTGGTTTTGATAGGAAGGCATTCAAAAAGATTATTAAGAAACCTTATGCGATTGGATAGTAAGTTTTAAAATTTCAAAAAACAAAATCAATGATAAGATGATTCAAAATAACAACGAGATGTTCCAAGTGTAAATGTTCGATTCAAAAACCAAAACGAATACGTTGATTTATCAAAGTATTAGGTCAACCACAACCTTAATGAAGACATGCATACATATAAGCAGACACTCACCTCAAGGGTTCCTAGGTAAGGTAAACGGATCTATCGGTTAATTTGGATTATATGAATACCTTTCCAAGACAGAACACCTCTAGATACAGACATCCAACTCTTCCACCATTGCATGTTTTCAGTTATAGAACACATATTTTGACGAGATTTGAAAACCATGAATAATAATCCAACATTTGAAACTTGAAAACCATTTGATTTAGGCATACAATACCTTAAAATATGATTTCAGAATCGTGTCTGCATTGATTGAAATCAAGATATAAGAATAATAACATAAGGCATATAATCACATAATCATGTCTAGGCATATAAGGCACATAAATTCCTATCTAAGCATATAAAATACATGAGATGACTCATGTGTAAGGTTCTTAGTTATAGTCGAGTTTGAAACTGGTTCACAAGCATAGAGGGTGATTTAATTTGGGCCTAAATCAGTTAGTTTGAGGGGTTTGGTGGTCGTCGGAGGGCTGCCGAAGTTGTAGCCGGAGAACACGGGGCCGATGTGGTGGTGATCGCATGGTAATAATTCAATGTTTAATTAACCTAAATGTAAGATTTTACATCATGATTATGGTACAACAAGTTCACTTTGTTTGTGTTTTGATTTGTAGGTGGTTGGAGTTAAAGAATGCCTATTTTGGAGAAAAATGAGCAAAACACAGAACTACAAGTACTGAAGTTGTAAATGTCAAAGTTAAGAAAAAGACATAGTGAAGACCATACCGGCGTATCATACGCCAGGTATGAGCGTATAATACGCCGCTCGGCGTATGGGCGGCGTATCAGTGGGCCTAGCGTAGGAAGGCTGACTTGGGCGTATGATACGCCCAGGGCCGACGTATCATACGCTGGTGGCTGAACAAACATCCGCATTTTGTGGATCTCAAAGTTATTTAAGCCAAACCAAAACGAATTTGAAATGCACCTTCCCCCACATGAAATCTAGCAAATTGAAGGAGATTTTGGGTGCTTTGAAGCTTCCTAACATCCTCCACATCATCATTGATCATCATTGGAAGAAAGATTGGAGATTTGATGAAGATGATGCGTGGTTAGGTTTTCTTGATTGCTTTCGGGAGTACGGTTCTTATCAAGTAAGACAATTAGTATGCTTTATATAGGTTTTTATAATAACCATTAGACTATTGAATTAAGTTTTATGTTTTGATTAATTTAAAAGGTTTGCTTGTAAATAAAGTTGTGTGCTTGATTATCAGTTTTCGGTTTCCTTGCATCGTGATATAGGTGAATTGGTAATCTAATGAACGAACGAGTCTTAAAAGATTGTTCTTTGGTGATCACTTTAATCAAAAGTAAAATCTTAAAGTTAAGTTCTTACAAACCCTAATTTAAAAGTATCAATTGTTGATATTGCAGAATTAAAAACCCTGAAGTAATTGTTTTTCATTATTTAAGTAAATTAGTTTCAAAGTTCTTTGATTTATGCACGTTTGCTCATTAATTCATTCAAAGTTCCAATTTTTAATTCAGAGTTCATGTGTTTAAGTTAATCGAGTCATATTAATTAAACATTTTTCACATATTCCATGTGGAGACGACCTTACTTACCCTTACACAATAAAGGTAGCTATTACTGATATACTAACTTGTTTTTTATCAAGTCTCGACAACCAGATCAGGAGGGGGGTTAGGTTTTAAAATCATATTTACACTTTTAGTCCATGTGGTTTATGAATCTATTATTTTATGCAAAAATATTTAAGTTAAGTTTGAAAGTTTACAACTTAGCCCCTGGACTTATAAAACCTTAATTTTTGAAATAAACTTAATTATTGATTTAAAAAAGCGTATAAACGTTATAAACTTTTTAATTCTTTGTAAAACTTTGAAATCAAATTATTTGTTGTAATTAAATTATTAAATCTTATAACTGATTATGAAATCTTATAATTCTATAAATATTCATTTTATAAATTATAAAAGTTAAATTATGTAATTACCATAATTATTATATTTGAAACACTAAAATAAATAAAATAGCTAAATAATAAATTTGATTTTTAAAATTGACTCAGACATGTTTGGATTTGGGTTTATATTTTGAAAATGGGTCACATGCTATACTTGTGTCATGGTTTCAATTATCTCCACGTGTGTTCGTATGTGGGTACATTGTTATGGGTTGGTCCGAGCAAGAGGTGGGGGCTCGATTGGTGTTGTTGGGTTCTTTCTATCGGGTAGGTTCATGTCGGGATGTGAAAAACAAACCGTGTATGTGTGAGTATGGTGTGTTCATACATGGGCACAAGTATGTGTATGTAAACCTGCATATGTATCTTGTGCATGTGGGTGCTCGGGTATGTTCGACCAGTTATGGTTCAAGGTCGATAGGGAGTGGGTGCCATTGTATATATATATGTATACGTTCGCATTTATGTAGGCTGATGTGGTCATCGGCTCGGGTGAGTGTAGGAATATGGTGGTACTTGGTTTATTATGCTCCGGGTTCTTTAGTTCGGGTGTGGGTCATGCGATTAGGGTTTTCGACTTGGGTGCAATACGGGTTGTTATAACTTGTTAGGTGTGTGTGTATCTGCATTATTATGTGTATATGTGCATTAAGGGTTGTGCATGAAGAGATGTTGGGTTGTGTCTTGACCGCGTGATGGGTTTTAGGGTTGTGGGTGAGTGTGAATTGTACGGGGTGTAGTCGGGCTCGACTTGTGGTGTAGGGTTTCGAAACATGGGTGTAGGTTTGCACAAGTTTCGGTTAGGTGGGTGGTGTTGGCTTGTGAGCCGAAGGTGCTTGCGTGGTGTGCATTATTAAGTAGTTTGCATTTGTAGGTATATGTGGGGGTGTGCATGTAAATATGTGTGTGGTCAGTCGTGGTCCATGTGTGTTCATACATAATGTATGCGTGGGTTCATGGTATATGTATATGTGTGCTTATGCATGGTAAAATGTGTGTGTGTGTGTGTGTGTGTGTGTGTTTGGATAAGTAAAACCATACAGTCTAGTTATCAGAATTTAAATTAATAAAATATTCGATGTCATTCGGGTAATCAGGCAACCTAATCAATTGTTCTTTGCATTGTTTGTTGTTGTGCGTTTAAGGTGAGTTTATAGCCCTAGTTTCTTGTACTCTCGTTTAGGCACGATAAGCATGTTCTTTTTAAATATTCTTTTGTTAGATCAGTATTACTGCATTATCACTTGTTTACTAGTATTGTACCATTTAAAGTCCTCACTTTCGAACCGTTAGTTTATGTATTTTAGCGAGGCAATTCTAAGTAGATCTACTGGTTTTAACAAACCCCACCCAGGCTAGTCACGCTAGCACGACTGCATGTCAAACGGGTGTTTAGTTGACCTAAGTTCTGTTGATGTGGTCTGGTAACCACAGCCAAGGCATACTTATATTCCTTAGCTTCGGTTGCGAACTTCATACTTAAGTAACTTGTTATGTAGAATAGCTATCTACTTTATATACTTTGTTTACTAGATCTGTTTTCTAATGCAATACTATTTATTTATGTAACATCCACACATTTTGAATATCCAAAAACCCAAACCTGAACCCATTTTGAACTTTCATGCAATAAAAAAATTCATTATTAAATTCAGATAAATAGTTAAATCATAAAGTTTTTATACATTTGTAAAAACTTTATAAATTGTTTTATAAATTATTTGAGTTATTAAATAAAATTATGGGTTGCAAAGTTTAAGGGTTGAATTAATAAATTTTAAAACTAAATTATAAAGTTTTAAACATAAGATGCCAACTTTCAAATTACAGGGACCAAAAATGTAATTACTATTAAACCAACCCAAACCATTTTCCCCTCCCCGTCGACCATCTCCGGCCACAAATCCGGCGAGCTCCGGCGGCCACCAAACCACCCAATTATATCCAAATTAAACCCAATCAAACCGTTTAAACCCATTTTCGCACCAGACTCGAACACATTGACAATTTTAATTCGAAATACCGACTGTTATGCATTGTTCACTCGAAACCGAGGTTTCATTCGAATATCTAAGCTGTTACAACACAATTCATGATGAAATTAATCAAGAAATCAAATCAAAACGCTCTTATGATCATTACAAATTCAAACCCACTCGTAATTATTCTTAATATTTGTAATTACACTCGAATCAAACCCGAAATCACCCATTCAATTCCATAACTCGTTGATCTTGAAACTGTACACATTGCATCTATTTAACAGAGGGGAAATGTTCTAATCGAATCCCTTGAACCCTCTGAAACACCAATTTCATTCACAACACACACACACACACCTCGATTTCGATTACCACATTCATCGTCACCTGCAACTGAGTTGACCATCATCATCTGATCAACCTCAATGAAAATTAATCGAGGGTTATCAATTCTAATTATTACTAAAAGCTTTAAACGATTTCAATTGAACTTATATCATCAGCATCAGCTAGGATCGAACATCATCTCTATCAGGACCTAGTTCTTCTTGTTTCCTTCGATTGTACATCAAACCCGGTAATTAAACCCGCATACCCACTCGTTTACGCTTGGGGATCAAAAGCCCCAATGTTGATTTCATTAACTAACTCGAATTGAGCTTCAATTTGATGAATTGGGGAAACTATTATTTCTTGTGGAGGGTTTTTTTTTATTACATTAATATTATATTGTGGATGTGAGTTAAGGGTAGCTTTGTTATTTTGTAAAAATTTAACTGAACAATTTAACGGAGTTAGTCATTTGGATTCAAATGGAGACAAAAATGAAATGTTAGGGGGCAAATCGAGACTTTAAAACTGTAGGGATACAAGTGGTTAAAATGAAAAAACGTCAAGGATACAAATGGTAATTTACTCTTGGATTTATTATCTGAATCCGACCTGGGATTCTAAATAGATTTGGAATAGATAGAATTAACCCTAACTTAGATCGGATTTCAAATATGATTATAAAAATTTTCAAATCCGAATAATTTAATCCAAATAAACCGTTATCTGGTTAGATGAACACCCCTTAGTTCTACAACTCCTAACGAAATTTGAATTATGTTTTAGGATCAAACTAGTAATCAAAGCCCCCGCATACTACAACAGAGATTTTAAAATCTATAGGACTAAATTTCAATGACTTGTACATTAGTATATACCCCGAGAAAAAGGACGTTGAAACGCCAAATTCAAAATTATATAAAACATATGATCCGAATAAACCGTTATCTGGTTTGATGAACACCCCTTAGTCCTACAACTCCTAACGAAATTCGAATTATGTTTTAAGATCAAACTAGTAATCAAAGCCCCGCACACTACAATAGAGATTTAAAATCTATAAGACTAAATTTCAATGACTTATACATTAGTATTACGTTGAAACGCCAAATCAAAAATTATATAAAACATAACATTTTAAAGGTCCTAAGAAAAAAACAAAAAAAAAAAAAACTATAAAAAAGCAAAACCTTAAACTAGCTTTGATGACTTATACATACACAACTCCATTTTGGTTGATATTTACATCACAACGCAAATAAAACAGGTGTAACTTTGTAAAATAATAACCAATTTATAAAAGTGTTCTAATTAGATAACTTAAGTTTTAAAATTGTTCCCATTAGATCACTCAGTTTATGTTTTATTTAAATTAAAAGTCTTAACATGTTTTTAGCATGTTATTCTTTTTGTTTCAATTATAAAATATTTTTTTCTTTATTTTTATGCTGATGTGAAATGGTTGCGTGAATTTTAAGTACTTTTTTTTATTTTTATATAATTAACATGTTTTTAAAAAAATTTAATATAATTTTATATATTAGAAATTTCAACCCCCACGTCTTCTCCTTCGTTACTTTCTGGACATAAGAAAGTTCGATGATAACTCGATTTGATGGTTTAGTGGTCCAATTTGGGATAAATATGCATGAGGCTAAATTAAAACACTTTTGAAATTTGATTACTGTTCTGTGATCTTTTCCTAATAAAATTAGCACATCAAAACAGATATTCTAAAATATTTTTTTTTCTTTTGGGTATCGGTTTTAATTCATGTATTTTTTTAAATAAAAGGTTTACTTATTTGTAACATCTGGCCCCCCGTACCACTAATATCGTCCGCTTTGCCCACGAGAAACTCACATATTTGTTTTTGGTTTTTGGTTGCTCGGGTGAAAACTTCCCAGTAGGTCAACGTATTGGGATTGTTGTCATCTGAGCAAGCTTAACTGTATAGTTCCCATCTCATCCACAATCCCAAAACGCATTGATAATATTATAGACAAGACATTTCTTATGAACCCAACATCTCTCATGCCCACGGTCGATGTGAAATTTGCCTAGGGTGTTACATATTAGTAATTATATGTTTTAGAGATGTCCATTAAATTAATAAATATTTTAAAACTCAATAACATATTTTAGAGGGGCATGATTAACCAAATTAAGTTTAAAAATATAAAAAACCTAGTTTATTTAGGTTTGTACCCAACGATTTTAACCCTATCAATTGTCAATTACACCTAATCACCTTCACCACCGATTTCGCACCTTGCTACCTTACCTTATATAAATTTCTAATTTGAAGTACTCATTTTTAATTGTCGCAGAGGGACTGTGAAATCACCGGCCATGAGCAACCACAATTAACACTTTTGAAAGTTTTGTTCGTTTTCTAGTTTTTTCCTTTGGTGGAAAACATGAAACTTTATAAATTTGATCGATCTTACTAGCAGAGTCGCGTCTGAAATTATTGTGATGGAAGTGATGATCACGTTCTCAAGACTCTTTTTCCATCCTTAAAACAGATTTTCCATGTTGGCAAATGGGAAAAAAGCCCACACTACAAGTTTTTTTATGTAATTATGAATCAAAAACTTATGCAGCACTAGGAACCCATATGATATTTAGTAAAGTGCTCACACTTTAGATACAATAGTGAAGAATTTGAATCTTAATTATTTGAAACGTGAAATAGACAAGGCGTTTTTGCATGATATTTGGTGTAACACATGTTTTCAGTGGTGAGGAGGCCTCAACATGTGAGAATTGAAGCCTTTGAGACCGGTGATCCATATGTTTCACTAACAAAAAAAAAGTATCGTAATGATATACATCAGGAAATCGTGATGCTTGTGAATGCCTCGATGTTGTAACTTACTTTTGTATATTTCAATTTGTAACAGTTAAATATGAGTTGGATCTTAAGTGTTTTGCATGCTTTTGCTAGCTAGTAACACATGTTTTTCCATCTATTTGACTAAAAATATGGATCGTATATAATCCTAGAGAAGTTCATTACATGTGAGGAGACCTTATGAAGTTAGTGATTCCATAGTAATGTACAAACAATGTGGTTTGGTTCATGTTTCGCATGAAGATTTTGGTCTCAAATTCCCCTATTATATAATTTTGAAACTTATGTTAAAAGTTAATCTTTTGCAAATCCATACTACATATACCGAAAGATGTCTCCTTCAAGCTCTAGCAAAAAGCTACATCACTTTGAGATGCCTGATGACTTAAAGTGGTTTAACCAGGTGAAAAACCAGCTGCTTATGCGGAGTGCACCTGCTGGTCCATCTGTTTCCAACCAACCTCAACCCACAAACCAAAATGACTTTGTATTAACACACGACGACAAGCCTAAACCAACCATATTGGAACCAAAATCAACCGATAAGCAAAGATCTAATGCTTCCACTTCTACATTCCATATGAAAGATGAAGAAGTACAAAGATCTAATGCTTCCGCTTCTACATTCCATACGAAAGATGAAGAAGTGGTCTCCAATGGTAAGAATGTGGAGCCTCTAGAAAAATTTGAAGATAAGCATTGCAAGCCAAAGCTCGCGATCACACTTACTAGAGAAGAGATAGAAGAAGATTATTATGGTATGACCGGAAGAAAGCTTCCTAGGAATATGATGAAGAGAGACAAGACTATGCAAAAGGATCTTGATGTAAGCTTTCAATAAATAAGCTAGACCTCTAGATACTATTGAACTACGTCATTTGAGCTGGTAAGTTATAAAAGTGCATAAATGCCCAACCAACTATACATGCAATGACTTGCATTTGTGCATGTCGTTCAAAATTTCCTAAAATGACTAAAATCATGGTTGTTTGGTAACTTGAACAGGCATTTTTCTATCTTTTTTAACTTCTCAATGGTCTTGTGCTATATGTGTAGGTTCTATTTCCAGCGCTTTCATTGGAGGGTCAGAAAACTGATAATCTACCTAAGCGATATTAGTATGTTCATGTAGTACGTCTATCCTTTTGCAATTGAACATTGGGTACGTATTGATTTTCTACAACTGACAAAACTTATCAAGAATTTGAAAATTTTCAACTATCGGATGGTTTTAAAGTATTATGAACTATTTATTGTTTGTGTAAAGCTTGCTATAGCTAGCTAACAAAACTTTAATATGTTGCAGTCCAAAAGAACATCAATCTGGATGAGTGGTACGAAAATGTGACTAAATATCTATTCGGTTGTTTATACGTTTATGATTTATAATAAAGTGTTCGTTGCTACATTTTTATTGAACAAGAAGTTATACGGAAAAATCATAACCGAAGGTGATGCAGGACTCAAGTCATTGTTGATGTTAACTTTTTTAGTTAAGTTTGTATTTTAAATCACGTTATTATTTATTGACATTTGAATAGAAAATTACAAATTAAAATATAACTGATACATGACATTTTGTTGATGTGTTACACTAATAAGTTTTTATGTTGTATTTATCTTCTCATACCACCAAAAAGAATGACTATGTGGATGTAAATAACACAAAAAAAAAAAAAATTAAAAAGAGATAATTTCATATTTTTATTCTTCAACCATATCAACTATTTACTAGCTTCACTAGTAGTCATGTTTTTTGCTTCCATAGTGAAAAAGAACCGTTCTTTTATAGTCTCGACATCCAACTAACAAATTTTATGGCAAGTATGCCTTGATTGTTGTTATATGAATATTAGTGCGTTATTGTATCCTTCCCAACAATTCACTTGGATTTTTATCTCTAAGTGAATATGCAACTTTCGGTCTATCAAAATTCACATGATAATTGTTAGTAGTTAAAATCTTCATGTTAAGATATTATTGCAAGTAACGTATGTTATTTGTTTGCTACAAGTGATATGTCCTCATGTATGACATGAGAGGGTTGTGACATGTGAGGTTCCCTTTATACTAATCATTCCATAGTCTTCTAAAACTATAGGCAAATAATGTTAAGAATTCACATGTTTGATTTTATGCCCTTTTTTATTTTAAACCATTTCCCTTCAAAAAAGAAAGAAATAAAAACTTTTTTATTTTATGACCACAATGAATAATTTAATAAATCGTTAAACTAAAAACCGTTTCTAGAAAACTAAAAAAGTTATTTTTCAAAAAATTTCGAAAATTAAAAAGGAAAATCTTTTAAAAAAGAATTAAAGAAAACATTTAAAGATCTTTTACAAAATATCCAAAGAGGATAGGAAAGAGAAACAAAAAGGTCACTATGATAAATATCTATTTAACTATATCATTTTAGTAAATAAGTTTTTAATCTTTTTTTTAAAACGGTCAACAAATATTTTAAGTTCGGTCATTCGGGTAAACTTATTTGCGAAAATTCACTCTCACCCACAAACATAGATAGCGCTGGTGACCCGACTTGCCCACCATTCCGGGGAAACCCGCCACCTAAAGGTTCACTGTGATAAAACCTCGGTCTACCTGAAGCATATTGCACCAAGTGAGACTTAAACCTATAACCTTATTTTGGAAAGTCATGTGATGCCTCTTTCTATACCAATTGATTTAAAACTCATTGTAAAAATAAGTTTTCCATCTACACGGATTTGATGATTTGATAAAAATCTCCTCAAATGTCCTTAAATATATGTCCTTAAATTTATATCTTTAGGCAATCACTTTTGGAAGGGAAACTTCTCGACATCCCAGTTCTTTACTCAATATCATCATGACAGCATACTTTCCATCTTGGTATACGTTAACAACTTAATGCACAATATGTAATTAGGTTTTTTTAAAAACATTTTTAGTTATATATAGTATTTCCTTATTCGACAACAAGATCCTTGATCATGAAACTTCATATCGTGTTCATGCCCTTAGTACAACAATAACCAGAGATCGTATGTGCATAATCCGCTCCACCTAAATTCAAACTTGAACGGTTATGATCATTAGAAACCATAAATATTTCACACCTTGAAAGATCATATTTGTTTTTTATGAGATTTTATCTCGCTAATCTATATAAAAAAAATGGTATACCTATGACGATTAGCAAGTTTCAAAAGTTTTGCGTTTTGCAACTTAAACGGATTCAAAACATTTAACTACAATCTCCTGATCATGAATATAAACATACATTAACAGTTAAATATCTTCATCTTCATATCTTCGTCTTCATCTTCATTTTCATTTTCATATACTCTAATAAAAAAATAACTTATGATAACACGTAGTAGCACCACAATCATCATCACTAAAATTTTCTCGTCTCTCTTTCCTATTAAATAATTACCTTTATTATTAATAATATTATTTAATACTTTTTTAGATTTAATAAATTAAGAAAGAAATCTATTTATTTATGTTATTTCTAAATAAATAAATTATTTATAAAATAATAATTTTTTCTAAAGCATAAAACCTTTTTAAAAATAAGAAAATTTTAAAATTAGTATTTTTAAAAAGTCAATTTTTAATAAACCAAAAATAATCAATTTTGGGAGTTATAATAAGAAAATTTTTAAAAGTGACACTTTTATACGGTTTGTTTTAGAACAAAATATTTTTTTTTGGAAAAAAATTTTAAAACAAAATTTTAAAAGTTGATATCACTGTTTTATTACTTATAGTTGTTTTTCAAACGTAATTTCAGTCATATCATATCTTAAAATATCATTTTATAATTAGTAAATTTTATTATATTAATAGTTTATTTAATTAACCCGTATAATAAACGGGTTTACTAAATCTAGTATATCATAATCAAATAAACTTGTATCGAAGGCAAAATATTACAAATCAAAGAAATATAAAATTCTTGCCAAAAGGATAAAAACCCACAAGTGAAGCAACCAACGACAAGCTTTATAAAGTCAAAAATATTTCTGAATCTCCAAAAAAGTGTACATGTGATAATTACTAATACTTTAAAATGCAAAAAACACACACTCTATGCAAATGCTACAAATCATAAAGCATGATGCTACACGTGCAACCTTCCCATGGTTTTCATTTAGGCTACTTTGTTTCAAACTTCAATTATTATTTTATTATTATCATTAATTTGATTTGTCTTTTATTTTTCTATTATATTTATGTACACAAACTATTTTTAAATTTGAATACACCTTTATTACTTGCTTATTTTTATAATTCAAAACCAACATGTTTCAAATATCATATATTATTAACTTTATCACAACAAGGTAATGTTTTTGAAAATTTTGAACATGCTAATGCTTTGTGATTATCTCTGCATATGTTTTGTATAAATTTTAGTTTCTATGAGTAGAAAAGATTTAAATTATGACAAAATATAAGCATAAAAACAATTTTTTTATTTTCTTAAATTTAAGATGTGTTCTAAAATATGCTATAAGTATAAGTGTTTATTTTTAAAAGTCTATAATTTGAATAATCAGGTCGGGACGATTTGAAATTCACATACTCGAATTGGTTCAAGAGCTGAATTCATATTCGATTCGGATAAGGACCTACTTATCATATCCGAAACCCGAATTTGATTCAATTTTAATTTTAAGTTTTTCGAGTCAGATTTAAATAATTAATGTCTTCGCATATAATTATTAACTATTTCTTATCGAGTTCATATTAAACCGGATTATTATTATTATAACTTTATGCTAAGAGATAAAACCATCCTATAAGATCCTTTAATATCCTACTTTTTGTTTTTATCCCCACACTAGCCTAAATAACCACTTTCACGTTCACATTAATACCTCTTCGGTTCCTCCGGTAATAACAAGAAGGTTTTCATCAATCTCTCCGAAGAATAACGTTTCTATGAAGAAGCAAATGAACAAAACTTCTGTCAAAATCTCCAAAAACTGCAACCACCGCGAACACCACCACCGCCAGCGCCACCACCACCACAACCACCAGCAGCTAAACAGCTTGAAGCCCAAGGTTTACATAACTCACTCATCAACCTTTAAGACCCTTGTTCAAGAACTCACGGGGAACAACGGTGAAACCGAACCATCTATCAGTTCAGCCATATCTCCACCACCACTTGAAGCCGAAGGCCATGGTTCACATGTGAAACATGAGGATCAACATGCCCAAACCAACAAAGACAACATTTGTCAAGATGATATGGTGTGTTTTGATGGGCAATGTGATCAACATACACGCAATCAGATTGAAGTTCTTGAAGTTGATTCGTTTGCTAGTTTGTTTGATTGAACAAATGTTTCCATGAGTAAAGGTATCTTCCATTGTATGAACTTGTGTAGAGATCATAATTGTAAATTATTTCATGAAAACAAATTGTAAAAAACAATAATATCCTTGTATTGATCTATCAAAAAGCAAGTATTTGTGTTGAAAAAATAGTGTTTATTTTAACCATTTTACAATGTTAAATGTTTCTAGCTATTTGGATGGCCTATAAAACCGTTTAAATATATGGATGATGTTAATGAAAAATACTATCTATTAAGGTGGCGTTGACGGACCCTATCCCATGTAAAAAAAGCAAAATAAATCCATATTGTTGTAAATACAGCCTATAACACGTCAAAACTAACTAAACAAATCAAAATGACGATCAACAAAGAGTAAAGTGAGTGTTACAAATTATCATAGTAAAGGATGCATATGTATGAGTATCCCCATGAACCATTAGCAAGAAAGATAAACAAATAATACCCTCTAAGAACTTATGAACTTGCTCCATTGCAATAACTTATGCAACTTTTAAAATTGGTGTACCAATGATATAAACCCCAATTCCTTTTTAAGAACCACTATGCTACATTGGTTAATATTAATGATGCATACACAATTAGGACATTTATCACAACCTCCTTCCTAGATTTATATCCTTGATGAATAAATAATTCATGATTTCATCGTTTTTATTTCCTATTTGCACATACTTTTGTCAAATGACCAAAATTCATTTCAATAAGTTGTAACTAAAATAGAATTTAACTAAAAACTTTCGGCTCTCGTAAAGCCTTGAAGATTTTCCTTTTCAATAAGAGTCGCCTCTCTCAACCTAAGTCAAAATTATATATCTATATAAATTTGAAACTTTAATTAATAGAGATCCCATATGATTGGCGCCTTGCCATGTGACAAGCCATAATTGGACAGTATTTTTTTTTAAGTTTTTTAGTTTTTGGAAAATAACATGTGTATAAATGATTTTGTTGCAGGAGTTAAACCCAAAAAGGGCGTTTGTCACAACGCATTAAGTATCAAGCCACCCACGTTTAAATCCTGGGGCTACGCTTTTGCATAATTCTTTTTGAGTTTTTTTATTTACTTTTTTTTTCGAAAATACAAGGACTTACCTTGTTGCGTTACGCGGGCTATCAACCTAGTTATTTATAGAATGAAGTTTTGTTTAATGTCACTTTTGGTCCCTTAAGTTCTTTTTCTCAAACCATCAAAAATCAAACGTGTGTTTAGTCAATTTTGATCATATAGTTTGGCTTTTATTGACTTTTATCACCTCACCACTTTATATTAATGAAACTAGGTTTTGCATACCGTCACTATTCCACCTATCAAAACGTAGATAAAAAACACGTTGCAACGATCATCACTCCTACGTAAAACCATAAAGATTGCATAGTCGTAAAAGCTATTGTCGATGTTGATGTGAATGTGTGTAAAATAGTAAATAAACCAAGGGGCCAAGGTGTGATCTCTGAAAAGCTCGATGGTGAAAGTCAACAATCACAAACATAACTGGCGCAAACAACATGCTTTTTAATATATGTAGTAATGCTCACTCAAAAATATATAGAAGCTTCGTTATTGAAATATTATATTAGAGTAAAGAAACAATCTTATAACTCGAGAAAGCTTTTCAAAAGTTAGCTTTTCTTATTTTAGATTGATAGTTAGTTTAATCGGAGTTAAGATTTTGATTATAATTTCTATTTCTTTTAAACTTCTAGCTAATATATTAGACTACTTTGATCGAAGTTAATGATTCCGGTACTAAAATATTCTTTAACTAAAGGTTTATTATAATGTTGAGGAAAAGTAATGCATGAAAATAAAATTTTATTTAGTTTGGGGTCTATATTAACATTTAATAAAACATACTACATCAAATTGAAACATATATAAGAAAATATTTGTAGGCCAACTTTGCATCACCCCGGAAAAAAAACATATATCTGAATATTTAACACCTTTAGAAAAAGGAAAAGAGCAAGGATAACAAAAGAATCCAAATTTGACAAGAAAACTTGAAACCTAAAGCATTCAAAACATATATACTAGCATGAGATTTTTTTGAGTTCGAAACAATTTGGTAGTAATACTATAAGTGTAAGTCACTAAACTACTCGAGCCGCTCATAATCTAATTAAGTTCAGATAGCTAAAAGTTTGAATTGAGCTTAGGATAAACGAGCTCGAGCCTAGTTTAATAAACGAGCCCGAGTTTCATATGCCTAGATCAGGATACTCGTGAACTTGATAAACGAGTACACCCAAATACCCAATCTCATAAGTACTCTAGCAATCCTGATAATTAAATAGTAACGACTATCTGATAGGTTATCTGGTTGTCAGAACTCGATCAAAAACAAGTTATTATATCGGTCTTAGCTACCTTTATTGTGTAAGGGTAAGTATGGTCGTCTCCACAAGAAATATGTGGAAAGTGTTTAACAATTTGACTCAATTAACTTAAAGGCACGAACTTTAATATTAAATATTGAAACTTTGGATGAAATTAAGAACACAATTGCAAAAAGAAACAAACTTTGAAACGATTTGATTAAATAATAAGAAACAATCACTTTCGGGTTTCAAGTTCTACAAGATCAATGGGTTATCAAGTGTAATTTAGGGTTGCATAACACGACTCAAATCTTAGTTTTTGATTGAAATGATAACCAATGAACAATCTTTTAAGACTCGTTTATTCACAAAGTTACCAATTCATGTATATCAAATTATCTACTTGTTTCAATGAGCTAACGATGCAAGGAAACCGAAAACTGACGATAAATCAAATAATTTTCTTTTTAAACAAATTGTTTAACTCAAACAAAACCTTCAATTACATTTAATCACAAAGTGTTCAACATAAAAAACCATAAACATGACTAACCATATCACTTGGCAAGAACTATCCACCCGAAAGCAATCACGAACGAACTAGCCACTCATGATCTTCATTGAATCTTCAATCGTGTTTTGATGATGATGATAGATGCTTTGAGATGCATGTTATGTAACCTTTCGTGTTTTTGTTAAATAAAAGTTAACTTTGTTATGCATTTGTAAGGACCATTTCTGTCATTTATGAAATTATATGGGCCATTTATGTTTGATTTCTTGTTAATTTACAAGTTAATAAATTATTATATTTAATAATAATAATAATAATAACAATAATAATAATAATGATAATAATAATAATAATAATAATAATAATAATAATAATAATAATAATAATAATACTTGTAATTATAACTTTTGTTTATTATTATAAGTTCTACCCTAAATGATAATAATAAAAATAATAATAATAATAATAATAATAATAATAATAATAATTTATAAAAGTTAAGTAAGTTAATATAATATATATATATATATATATATATATATAACTTTAAATAAGTTTGGGGGGCCTTAATGTCAATTTGAAAACTTAAAATGAAAGTTTTAACATAAAATAACAAGAATTCAAAGTTGAGGGACCAATTGTGTAAAGTACTAAAACCCAAACCCCCCTTCCCTCTTTCCCCGTAAATCCGGCGGCCAACTCCGGCCACCCTTCAGCCGACTCTCCGGCGAGGCCAAAACCCCTGAAATCCTTCGTATTTCGACACCAAACTATCCCAATCGGTTCGTGTGCATGATTCGAAACCGTTTTAGAACCTTAATCGCGTTTAAACAACGGTTATGAACTCGAATGACCCGAGTAACCGTCGCCATTATCAATCGAGCCGTTCGGCATTCAAGACTCAATAATAATCCAATTAATTGAACCTAAACGACCGTCTTACTATAACTAAACTATTACCAATCTCAATTTCATTCGAAAGACACGAACATAGCACATTCGATTACCATCTTCATCGCGACCTGCAACCGTAGTGTTCTTCAACCTTCGGTCGTTCTTAATTGAAATTGATAAAGGGCTTTCAATCACCGAGACCAGTAGAAGCTTTCTGTGCAACGAATTTGATTATTAACATCATTTGCAACCTGAAACAATCTCGACATAGCCGCGACTTGTTCTTCGTCTTGCTCATCACCGATTCAACTTCGATCCGGGTAAATATACATATTAGCATGTTCGTATGATCATTACAAACAAAAGCCCTAAGTTTAATTCGGCTGAAACATACGAATTATCGATCAATTTGATGAAATCCGAAGTTAGGGTTCATGGAATTCGGGGGTTTCGAGTAGTTAATGCTTTTAACAATTAAAAACCACTTTTTTGGCAGGCATAGGTGCCCAGCCTAATGGTAACCACACCCCTGTCAACCTTGGGGTCTCGGGTTCGAACCCGGGCACCCTCAATTATTTTTTTAGGGCTTTTCAGCCTTTAAAAAATATATAAGATTTCTAAAAAATTATAAAAATCAGTTTTGTAAACTTTATTTATTTTTAAAGTCACCTAAATATTTTCTGTAAATTTATTACTTTAAATACTTTAATATTTTTATAAAATATTTTTAACAAATGTTATACTTAGTTTATTTTTATAAAAAATAAACTTTAAATAATAGTTTAAATCACTAAATTATTATTGGTCAACACGTTACCTTTAATAATAGTTTAATCATGATAATTATAAAATTTATTTATATTTTATAATTAAACTTTACAAATTATTATAAATGATTTTATTTCCTCTCCATATTAAATTACCTAAATTGTATTTTTCTTTGATTGTGTTGAAATATATATATGATTTTCATAGTTAACCTTATTTGTAAAAACCCCAAACTTCACTTGAAACCCTAGTTCACATATGAATCGTTAAACTTATCTTTAAACTTAATCTTGGAATATATACGTTTAGGTATATTGTAAAAGAAATCGTTGGAGCACTGTTTACTTGATATTACCTTTGACATCAACTTATATCATATGAGTTTTCATGCCTCTCTTTTACTTTATTTCACACCTTTTGGGGTGAAACATATTAACTTTATAAACTTGCACTTGTAAACATCTTGGTACTTGTAAATGCACATGCAATTCATCTTTACTTTTTGTCATGCTTATTTGTAATATTGTGAGTCTTATATGATGGACATTATATGTTGACAATCATTAACTATTGCTAGCCTGGCGACGTCATAGATCTATGGGCCTGACAAGCCTATTTGGTGCTAAAGCCGAGGTTATTGCCGGCTCCTGATGACGTATGCTTGTTCATCATGGGAACCAAGTACACTTAGCTAATCGTTATAACTTGTGAATGATATTTTTGGTCAAGGTTTAATTGTAGCTATATGTTATCTATAAACTTGTTTTACGTGTAACCATTGACATGAATTGCTACTTGTAAACTTTTATATATATATGTATGCTTAACCCATGGAAACTCGCCAACTTTCAAAGTTGACCTTTATTTTTAACATGTTTCAGGAAATGCACAAGGTTGATGATTATCTTTTGAAGCATGCTTACACTTAGGATTTGGACCTAGGAAAAATAAATAAAATATCTTGAAACTTGGAAGTTGAACTTTGTTTACTTTATTTTGTTGAGACATTTGGTTGTACTATTTTTTTCAACTTATGAATAATTATATTTACAATTTATGATAGTGTTATATGGTTGTGAACAATCTTAACCCTCACATCTCGATGTTTTCGCCGTTAAGGTTGGGGTGTGACAGATTGGTATCAGAGCCCATAACTATAGGGATTTAGGTTATTAGAAATGGTGACCTAGACTATATTTGATGCATGAACCTCGTAAGAATAATCTTTATGATCTTGTAAATCTATTTGTTGCATGCTACATAATGCTACCTATTTAGGAAGGCCTTTTTATGTGCAACATGATTTCTTTAGTTAGGACTGCCTTGTAATTGAGAAACTTGGTTGCCTTGTCTCCCCTAAAACTTATTCTTAATCCTTTATTCTCTCGACGATAAGATCTCTTAAACTTATTCTCGACGACACGTGGGAACTTACACTTTATATTGAAAGGTTCAAATCTTTAGACTTTATGTCTAATCTATGAAAATCTCATCAAGGTTTTAATTCCATGAACCTAAAGAAATATTGTGTGACACATAGACACCTGTATTCTGGATTTCCTGGCAAAAAGCCTTCGGGCTAAGGTAAGCATTTCGCATAAATCCTGTGGGACTAGTTATGCTTACCTGGGGATTTCTGGGATGAGTGATAAACTATGGCCAGTATACACAAGTTTCTAAGGCAATTGAAGTTAACTCACCTTGACGTGTCAACGTTTCCAAATGGTAATGCGTTACCAAATGGAATCATTCCATGTGTATTTTACAAGTCTTGAATAATCTTTGTTTGAATTATTATCTTCTACCTCCAAATTTCTGTGACTAACTTACTTTGTATCCAGCATGTCTCGTCACCATGGAAAGCGTGGTAGCTCCGACTGCAAATTAGCCTCCATGATTGCCCGTCAAATGGCTGCTGTCATTCCGACCATGGTTGCCGAACTGAGTAGCACCTTGATGGCAAACACTAGTAACAACACTAATGGCAATGGGCAAGGAGAGAATAGTGCAAATCAAGAAAGAAACAACCAAACCTACACATTTAAGCACTTCAACTCGTGCAAACCCACTAGCTTTAGTGGGAAGGAAGGAGCCACTGGACTTCTCGAGTGGTTTGAAAGCATGGATAACACCTTTATCAACTGCGAGTGTCCCGAGGCACTCAAAGTCCGTTATGCCACAAGTGTCCTTCAACAAAGAGCACTTACGTGGTGGAATAGTGAGAAGAGGAACCGTGGCGCTGATGCTGTGTTGGCACTAACTTGGGATGAATTCAAGAACATTGCCATCCAAAAGTTCTGCCCGAGAAATGAGCTGCAAAAGTTGGAAGAGGAGTTTTGGAATCTCAAGCAAGATGGTGGAGATCATTTGGCCTATTCAACTAGGCATCACGAGTTGATCATCCTGTTGCCTCACATGGTTGACACTGTTCCTAGAAACATTGAGAAGTTTATCAAGGGGGTTCCACCTCAAATCCAAGATGTCGTGGTGGGAAGTAGACCCACAACTTTGGAAGATGCCATTACCATCACCGCTCAACTTACTGAAAACCATATTCGAGCGGGCACCTTGTCTGTCAAAGGTGCTAAAAAGACTGAAAAGGCGGTCCCTGAAGCAGCTAAGGAGAGTAAGAATGAACCTTCTTACAACAACAAGAAACGCAAGTTCCCACCGACTCGTAATTTCGTTGTGGCTACACCTAAGGTACCTCAAAGACAACCCGTTCCTGTGGCACAAGCACCTATTGCTAGGGCCTATGCTGGTCCTCTACCCTTGTGCAATGTCTGTAGGTACATCATGCGGGTAATACCCCGTGCCGTATCTCTACACTGTGCGGTAAGTATGGACACTTGGTGGTTGTCATCGTGCACCAAACAATTCCGCGTTAGATGCTAATCATGCTTGCTACAACTGTGGGGAACCTGGTCATTTTCGTCCACAATGCCCTTGTCTTGCAGGTAATGTACCACAAGCCCGAGGACGTGCCTTCAACATCAATGCAAACCAAGCACAAGCAAACAACGATGTGGTGAACGGTATGTCAAATCCAACCCCAACTTTATGATCTAAGTTCTTTTGTTGCTTTACCTGTATCGTTAAACGTCTTTAAAACTGAACAGGTATGTTTCTTATTAATAATTCTTATGCCTACGTTCTGTTTGACTCTGGAGCCGATAAGAGTTTTGTCTCGTTAGAATTTGAGCCTATACTTGCTAAGCCACATACGAAATTAGAAAGACCTCTTACTGTCGAAGTCGCCGATGGAGAACCCATCACCGTTGATGTCGTTATTCGTGATTGCATTTTGAGCCTAAACGAGCATGATTTGTTTATCGACCTTATTCCTATGAAACTTGGAAGCTTTGACGTTATCATTGGCATGGATTGGCTAGCCAAACATCATGCCGAAATTGTTTGTTTCGAGAAGTGCATTCGAATTCCTTTGCCTTCGGGGGATACATTGAAAGTATTCGGCGAAAAATCCTCCAAAGGACTCAAACTCATGTCGTGTACTCAAGCCCGAAAATGTCTAAACAAGAATTACATGGCTTTCTTGGCTTACGTGGTCAACACGAAAGGCAAAGGGAAGGACCTTAAGGATGTCCCGATTGTACGAGACTTTCCTGAAGTATTTCCCGATGACCTTAGTGGTTTACCTCCCGTGCGTGAAGTCGAGTTTAAGATCGATTTAATTCCGGGAGCGAACCCCGTGGCTAAGTCACCATATCGACTTGCACCGTCGGAAATGCAAGAGCTAGCTAGTCAACTTCAAGAACTGTCCGACAAGGGCTTTATCCGTCCTAGCTCATCGCCTTGGGGCGCACCTGTTCTGTTCGTAAAGAAGAAAGATGGATCGTTTCGTATGTGCATCGATTATCGTGAGCTTAACAAACTTACCATCAAGAACCGCTACCCTCTTCCTCGCATCGATGATCTTTTTGACCAACTTCAAGGAGCTGCTATTCTCTCAAAGATTGACTTACGTTCTAGCTATCATCAATTACGAGTTCATGATGATGATATCCCAAAAACTGCGTTCCGTACTCGATATGGACACTATGAGTTCATGGTTATGCCCTTTGGTTTAACAAATGCTCCTGCTGTCTTTATGGATCTCATGAATCGAGTATGCAAGCCGTATCTAGACAAGTTTGTGATTGTCTTTATTGACGACATACTTATCTATTCCAAGTCCAAAACCAATCACGAACTTCACTTGTGACAAGTTCTTGAGCTATTGAAGAAAGAACAACTGTACGCAAAGTTCTCAAAGTGAGAATTTTGGCTTGAGGAGGTCCAATTTATAGGACACGTGGTGAATAGCCAAGGAATTCACGTTGACTCTGCAAAGGTGGAAGCTGTGAAAAATTGGTGTGTTCCTATAACTCCAACCAAAGTTCGTTCTTTCCTTGGTCTTGCTGGCTATTATCGACGTTTCATTGCCAACTTCTCTAGAATCGCGAAGCCGCTTACTTCCTTGACTCAAAATAATAAACCATTCGAGTGGGGGTCTGAACAAGAGGAAGCCTTTGAAGCATTAAAGCACAAGTTGTGTAATGCTCCTATCTTGACCCTTCCCGATGGAAACGATGATTTCACCATGTATTGTGATGCATCTAAACAAGGCCTTGGTTGTGTTTTCATGCAACAAGGAAAGGTCATAGCATCTGCATCGAGACACATGATCTTGAACTTGGTGCTGTGGTTTTTGCCCTAAAGATTTGGAGACATTACCTTTATGGCACGCAATGTATAGTCTACACCGATCACAAAAGCCTACAACACGTTTTCAATCAAAAGGATCTTAATATGAGACAACGTCGTTGGGTCGAGTTGATTAGTGATTATGACTGTGACATTCGTTACCACCCTGGAAAGGCAAATGTCGTAGCCGATGCACTAAGTCGTAAGATTCATAACAAGATGATCTCGTTTCAAGAAATTCATGATCGACGATAATGGTTTGATACCTTGGGAGAATTTGATACTGAGATTCGTCTGGATGTTAATGAGACTACGGTGCTGCTGCAAAATTTGAAGATTGAGAATGACATCGAGACGTGTATCATGGAGGCTCAACAAGCGGTTCAAAAGGAAGGTAAAATGGGAGAGGAATTGGAGTACAATCTTCGAGCTCAACTGGAAACGAAACCCAATGGGTTGATGTATTTCTTGAATCGAATTTGGGTTCTAAGCCGTGATAATCTTCGTACCTTTATCATGAATGAAGCTCATCAAACTCGTTACTCAATTCATCCTGGTTCCGATAAGATGTATATGGATCTGCGTGGTCAATATTGGTGGCCTGGAATGAAGAAAGACATAGCAACTTACGTAGCTAAGTGTCTTACATGTACGAAGGTTAAAGCTGAACATCAACGTCCTAGTGGATTGCTTGAACAACCCGAGATTCCTATGTGGAAATGGGAACACATATCTATGGACTTCATAACCAAACTACCTCGCACCTCTTATGGTCATGATAGCATATGGTTTATCGTTGACCGATTGACCAAGTCGGCACACTTCATACCCATACGTGACACTTACAAAACATCAAGGTTAGCTCGTATATACATTGATTAGATTGTGAGCCGTCATGGCGTACTTTTGCATATCATATCCGACCGAGACGCTCGTTTCACTTCGTACTTTTGGTCGTCTATGCAAGAACTCTTGGGTACTCAACTGGATTTAAGCACGGCTTACCATCCTCAAATGGACGGTCAAACGGAGCGAACCATTCAAACCTTAGAGGATTTGCTACGTCTTTGTGTCCTTGACTTTGGTGGTGACTGGGATACGCATTTACCTCTCGCAAAATTTTCGTATAATAATAGTTACCACTCGAGTATCAAGATGGCACCTTTCGAAGCGCTTTATGGTCGTAAATGTCGTTCCCCGATCTGCTAGACTGACATTGGTGAAAATTTCATCACTGGTCCTGAACTCATACAAGAAACGACCGATAAAGTCTCCACGATTCGCAAGAACCTTGAAGTGGCTAGAAGTCGACAAAAGAGTTATGCCGATAAACGACGCAAGCCGTTGGAATTCCAAGTTGGGGATATCTTAAAGTCTCACCATGGAAGGGAGTTGTCCGCTTTAGGAAGAAGGGTAAATTAGCTCCATGATTTGTAGGACCTTTCAAGATCCTGAAAAGGATTGGGAAAGTGACTTATAAACTGGAACTACCTTCCGATCTTAGCGGGGTTCATCCTGTTTTCCATGTCTCAAATTTGAGAAAATGTTTGGCTGACGAAAGTCTGCATATCCCATTAGATGACATCCAGATCGATGAGTCATTACATTTTGTTGAGAAACCGGTTGAAGTCATGGATCGTATCATGAAGAAGACTAGGACCACTACCACCCCAATCATCAAGGTTCGTTGGGAGAATAAGCATGGACCTGAGTTTACTTGGGAACATGAGGAGCATATGAAGAAGAAATACCCGTATTTGTTCGTTTAGTTCATTCTTAATTTCCGGACGAAATTCTTAAAAGTGGGGGAGACTGTAACCTTTCGTGTTTTCGTTAAATAAAAGTTAACTTTATTATGCATTTGTAAAGACCATTTCTGTCATTTATGAAATTATGTGGGCCATTTATATTTGATTTCTTGTTAATTTACAAGTTAATAAATTGTTATATTTAATAATAATAATAATAATAATAATAATAATAATGATAATAATAATAATAATAATAATAATAATAATAATAATAATAATAATAATAATACTTGTAATTATAACTTTTGTTTATTATTATAAGTTCTACCCTAAATGATAATAATAATAAAATAATAATAATAATAAAAATAATTTATAAAAGTTAAGTAAGTTAATATAAATATATATATATATATATATATATATATATATATATATATATATATATAACTTTAAATAAGTTTGGGGGGCCTTAATGTCAATTTGAAAACTTAAAATGAAAGTTTTAACATAAAATAACAAGAATTCAAAGTTGAGGGACCAATTGTGTAAAGTACTAAAACCCAAACCCCCCTTCCCTCTTTCCCCGTAAGTCCGGCGGCCAACTCCGGCCACCCCTCGGCCGACTCTTCGGCGAGGCCAAAACCCCTGAAATCCTTCGTATTTCGACACCAAACTATCCCAATCGGTTCGTGTGCATGATTCGAAACCGTTTTAGAACCTTAATCGCGTTTAAACAACGGTTATGAACTCGAATGACCCGAGTAACCGTCGCCATTATCAATCGAGCCGTTCGGCATTCAAGACTCAATAATAATCCAATTAATTGAACCTAAACGACCGTCTAACTATACCTAAACTATTACCAATCTCAATTTCATTCGAAAGACACGAACATAGCACATTCGATTACCATCTTCATCGCGACCTGCAACCGTAGTGTTCTTCAACCTTCGGTCGTTCTTAATTGAAATTGATAAAGGGCTTTCAATCACCGAGACCAGTAGAAGCTTTCTGTGCAACGAATTTGATTATTAACATCATTTGCAACCTGAAACAATCTCGACATAGCCGCGACTTGTTCTTCGTCTTGCTCATCACCGATTCAACTTCGATCCGGGTAAATATACATATTAGCATGTTCGTATGATCATTACAAACAAAAGCCCTAAGTTTAATTCGGCCGAAACATACGAATTATCGATCAATTTGATGAAATCCGAAGTTAGGGTTCATGGAATTCGGGGGTTTCGAGTAGTTAATGCTTTTAACAATTAAAAACCACTTTCTTGGCAGGCATAGGCGCCCAGCCTAATGGTAACCGCACCCCTGTCAACCTTGGGGTCCCGGGTTCGAACCCGGGCACCCTCAATTATTTTTTTAGGGCTTTCAGCCTTTAAAAAATATAGAAGATTTCTAAAAAATTATAAAAATCAGTTTTGTAAACTTTATTTATTTTTAAAGTCACCAAAATATTTTCTGTAAATTTATTACTTTAAATACTTTAATATTTTTATAAAATATTTTTAACAAATGTTATACTTAGTTTATTTTTATAAAAAATAAACTTTAAATAATAGTTTAAATCACTAAATTATTATTGGTCAACACGTTACCTTTAATAATAGTTTAATCATGATAATTATAAAATTTATTTATATTTTATAATTAAACTTTACAAATTATTATAAATGATTTTATTTTCTCTCCATATTAAATTACCTAAATTGTATTTTTCTTTTATTGGGTTGAAATATATATGATTTTCATAGTTAACCTTATTTGTAAAAACCCCAAACTCCACTTGAAACCCTAGTTCACATATAAATCGTTAAACTTATTTTTAAACTTAATCTTGGAATATATACGTTTAGGTATATTGTAAAAGAAATCGTTGGAGTACCGTTTACTTGATATTACCTTTGACACCAACTTATATCATATGAGTTTTCATGCCTTTCTTTTACTTTATTTCACACCTTTTGGGATGAAACATGTTAACTTTATAAACTTGCACTTGTAAACATCTTGGTACTTGTAAATGCACATGCAATTCATCTTTACTTTTTGTCATGGTTATTTGTAATATTGTGAGTCTTATATGATGGACATTATATGTTGACAATCATTAACTATTGCTAGCCTGACGACGTCATAGATCTATGGGCCTGACAAACCTATTTGGTGCTAAAGTCGAGGTTATTGCCGGCTCCTGATGACGTATGCTTGTTCATCATGGGAACCAAGTACACTTAGCTAATCGTTATAACTTGTGAATGATATTCTTGGTCAAGGTTTGATTGTAGCTATATGTTATCTATAAACTTGTTTTACTTGTAACCATTAACATGAATTGCTACTTGTAAACTTTTATATATATATGTATGCTTAACCCATGAAAACTCGCCAACTTTCAAAGTTGACCTTTATTTTTAACATGTTTCAGGAAATGCACAAGGTTGATGATTATCTTTTGAAGCATGCTTACACTTAGGATTTGGACCTAGAAAAAATAAATAAAATATCTTGAAACTTGGAAGTTGAACTTTGTTTACTTTATTTTGTTGAGACATTTGGTTGTAATATTTTTTTCAACTTATGAATAATTATATTTACAATTTATGGTAGTGTTATATGGCTGTGAACAATCTTAACCCTCACATCTCGACGTTTCCGCCGTTAAGGTTGGGGTGTGACATGTGAAGGCTTGGAATCACCACAAATCAGCTTAGAATCGTCAAGAATTAAGCTTGGAAAGTTGTTACTCGAATTAGGGTTTGATTGTGTTTAAATAACTTCAAGATCCATAAAATCCAAAAGTTGATTGGTGACCGGCGTATGTACGCCGACCCTGGGCGTATCATAATATACCCAAATCAGCATTTATACGCCCAACTTTCTGTAATTTTTTCCAAATACGCTTACTGATACACCGTTCATACGCCGATCGGCGTATTATACGCCCATACCCCGCCTATCATACGCCCATACCCCGCGTATCATACGCCGGTACACCTAAATTTGTGTATTTTTTGTAACTTTTGATATTTACATCTTCAGTCCTTGTTATTTCGTTTTTGGCTTCTTTTTCTCCAAAATAAGTTTGTTTAAGCTTCGAACACCTATAAACAAAAATACAACCAAAGTAATCCCATTTCACAATAACAGCGATGTAAAATCACATAATTAGATCAATTACACCTTGAATTATTATCACTCGATCAATAGGTATGAAATTAAATATAAGATATAATTTTATAATTGGATACGAGAAATGTGATTAATTTGGTGTTTTCAGATGACAAACTTTTTATAAACATATGTTAAAACTTGTATAATGAATCTTACTTGATTTACTAGCTTAAAAAGTTGTTTGAATACGTAAGTGGTAAGAAAAAAAACAACGTCACGGTAAAAGATTAGGGTTTGGCAATTTCCACTAAAACCTGAAACATGACACGAACTCGACTCGAAAAATTCAGGTATTGGGTTGACATTTTAACTCGTTTAGAACATAGGTCGTGTTCAGATTGTCATGTTTAATCTAGCGAGTCATGTATGGGTGGACCTGTTCTTTCCATATAGTAAAACGAGTTGACCCACTAACCTGTTTATAACATAGTTGATCCATGTTTTAAAACCAATAAAGCCGATTAACACGCTCACTGCTTACAACTTGTTATAACCTATAATCTATCAACCCATTTCACACTTATTTAAACAGGTTAAACATGTCATATTTTGGTTATACGATCGCAAGACTGATGCTTTTGACACAAATAAAAACTTAGATTGTTTGCAGGTTGATAAATTCAAGTATTCAACCAGTCAACTCGTCGCGCTATAACTAATAATATTGCGAATTTGGTATAAAAAAGGCGGAAAGGAGCGGAAAACGACGATGGTGGCAATCGAGTCATCTCTTCCCTTTTGTCAAAAGCTCACCAGAAGTTCCTTAATCCCCTAAGCTAACTCTCATCTTCATCTCCCTTTTTCCCCAATTTGGTATCCATCAACATTCAATTCCTTAAAAAAAGCACCCCAAAAAGCAAAAGCAAAAGCAGAATCACCACAACACACGACGACAATCGCCAATCAAACCCCCAAAAAGCCGAAATGCACCCTCAAATCACCCCCATATATACCCAATTCACACAAAAACACCAAATTCAATCTCAATTTTGCTCCAATTGCAACATCGGTGTAAATCAGATTGAAGTGGAAATTGAGGCGTTAGTGGTGTTATTGAAGCTCGTTACAGATGGCTAGCACGAGTGGGAGCAAAGATGTAGGTCCGATAAGGTCGGTTTCGACGGGGACGTCAAAGAAGGGTTCCGCCATGATTGATCCGTATGCGCATGATAACGCCACCGTTGACAGTGAGCTTGTGCCGTCGTCACTGGCGTCTGTTGCTCCGATCCTTCGTGTTGCTAATGAGGTCCAGAAGGATAACCCCAGGGTTGCTTATCTGTGTATGTTTTAAACCCTAGAAACCTTATTCCTCTTTGTGTTGTGATTATCGATCATGAAACCTGAAGTTGCTACTTGTTTGCTGTTTTTAGTGATTTAGAGCATTCATGCTAGGTTCTCTGTTTTTAATGTGAGTGTGTGCCCTGTATTATAGGGATGGTTGTGAGTAGTTGTGAGTGAACGAGAGATAATTTATAGGATTGTATCACGATTCTTTGTATTTGGGGAAATACGGTACAACCCCATAAGTTTTTTAATATTTTTAAATATGGTTGTGAGTAGATAGGAAAGAAAATATAATAATAAAAATATAAAAAAATATTATTTAATTGAAAAAGAGAATAAAAAAAGAGTGCTTTTAGTGTAAATATGGGGGATGTGGATGGGGATGGGGATTCTAGTGTGAATGCTCTTATGATAGCTATATTCAATTTGTAGGGTCTTATTGCAATTCGACTTTCAAGTTCATCTATAGTTCTAGGGTGGGCGGCCGAACCATTTTGAGGGTAAAACACGCGCTTATTAAAGTAGGATCAGACTAAAGGGTTGTTTGGTAGCATTTTTGTCATTCCATTAAGAGACTACCTTTGAATCGGTCAAATGTAAAGTTTGTTTGGTTAACTTAAAAGTCATTTCTTTATGGTTTATGGAGCTTCTTAATGGGTGAATTCCAGAACACGCTGAATGATTTAGAGTCTACCTCTTATTAAGTCAGGTATTTTAATGGCCGACCACAATATTGCCGAAGTATATAAAAAAAGCTTATGCTCATAATGTTTTTATTAAAGTGTGATTGGATTAGGATTGGATATTTAGATCCATAACAAAAAAACCTTGATTGAACTATGTGTAAAAAATTTTTAGGGAAAAAGATAAATAAATTGAGGGCTTTATAATTTGGAGGCCATAAGTTCAAGCCTAAAAGCTCGTTGCCCATGGTTGATGGTTCTAGGGCTTACTATCTTAAAATGTGTGAATTTGTTAAATTTTCACATGTTTGGACTTTTGAGTATCATAAGGGTTAGTGACTTCAACATTTGATTCATTTAGTTATAAGAAATGCATAGCAATCACAGAAGAAACATACTGGAGTCAAAACACCAAATATGTTTGTCAAGCTGGAAATTGTTAGTAGGTTTGAATATATGAAAACATTTCTCTCTTTATGCTGATTGATGATGATGGTGATTGGTGACCACAAATCTTTAAACAAACTATATTCAATATTCAAAGGTGATCTATTATATCTAATAAAATAAGATTTCTTTTGCTATTGGTCATTCTCTTGACTCATCTTTTTGTCACATGTTCTTCTTGTAGACATTCTCATATAGTTTTTCCTTCAAAAAGGTATTATAGTAATTTAATCACTCAAACTAATTTTTATCTCTCATTAAAAATCAATTTTATTAATTGTTACATTTCTCTCTCTCATCTAAATTTTTTAAAATCAAATAGTTTTTTATTAAGGAAATTAAAATCACATCTTTTTATTAAAATAGAAATAAAAAAAATAAAATTCTTATATAATATGAAATTTTCTAAAACACTAAACCTTTTTGAAACAAAATATTTTAAGACAATCCTTTTTAAAAAAATTATAAAAAGGTGAAATATTTTAAAAACAGTCTTATTAAAACATACAGAATAATTACAAACCAGAGTTTTTAATAAGCAAGCTTTTTATAAAAAATAAAAAAATTCTTAAAATGAATGTTTAAAAATGAAACTATTTAGATAAGACAGCTAAAAAAAATCGTATAATTGTTTTGTTTCTTGAATTATTACGTATATATAATTTTAATCACATCATTATTAAAATATTGTACTGTAACTATTCGTGTTTATTACTAACTACGTTATTATTCGTGTATTAGACGGTTGATGAAAAAAAAACATATATTATTCGTAAGTGTCTAAAACAATTTCATAATAAAGAAATGTATCATACTAACTTTCTCAGTTCTCTCTATTATTAATAATAATATTAAATACTAATAATATTACTCATATCATTTTCAAATTAAAAAATATATAATTTAATAAATTAAAAACTTATTTTTTATTTAAAACACACTTTTTAAAAATAAAAGTTTTATAAAATACAGAATACAACGAACTTTTAAAAAAAATTCATTTTTCTTAAAACAAAATATTTTAAAACTATAAATTTCATAAAACAAAAGTTTAATAAAAATAAATTATTGTTTATTTACTTGTATACGTAATTATAATCATAATTTATCTTCAAGCATGGTTTTATAATTCATAAATTTTTATTGCTAATTATTTAATTTTTTATATATTCAATTCGTGTAATACACGGGGTAATAACCTAGTCACCAAATATACAAGGCTGTTAAGGCTGTTAAAGCTGTCGTATAATTCATATATACAATCTTAACTTTTAAAGATGAAAAGAATCCTGCAAGCTAGCAGTCGGTGTTAAGTGCAATGTCTGACTTTGCACATAATGTAACAAAGATGTTTGACTTTGTGGAGTTAGGCCGGTTCCATGCATTTGAGAAGGCGCACAGGATGGACCCCAGATCTACTGGACGTGGTGTTCGCCAATTCAAGACCTACTTGCTGCATAGACTTGAAAAGGTACATATGATAAAAATTAATTTTTTCTTCCATCTTAAGTAGATTTGGTTTACTAAACTATTATGTGAAAATGCAATTTATTAGCTTGGCTTATACAATGGTTTATAAGAAGAGTGTGATGGCATTTAACTTTCCAGTATTGATTTATACATTTATCATGGAAATTTGGAATATTCTTTTTTACAGGAAGAAATAGAGACAAAACCTCGATTAGCAAATAGTGATCCTAGAGAAATTCAGAAATACTACCAAAATTACTATGAGAAAAATATCAGTGAGGGTCAATATACCAAGAAACCGTGAGTCTTTTGTTTATGATTAACAGCCTTTCACAGCCTTTTGTCAATGTTATCTTACCTCATTACTACTTTTTATTATTTTAGTTTTTATTTAACCTTATATTATTTTTCAAAGTGAGGAGATGGCTAAGATTTATCAGATTGCAACGGTCTTGTACGATGTATTGAATACGGTGGTACCTACTTTAAAAGTCGAACCTGAGGTATAACTGGTGTATAATGCACATATCATGTATTCAAGGTGGCAAGATTGGTGGGCAAAGTGAAATGGGTAACAAGTCAAAACTGGTACAATTTTTGTAGGGGTCATACGGGCCGGGCTGGGTTGACCCACATACATTTTTGTCCATTTTTTATACATATGTCTTAACTATGATTACAAGAACAATGTTATTACAATAAATACTTGAACATTACAATTTAGGGGGTCGCATACATTAAAACTAGGCGTGAAGACTTTTTAACCCATTATGTTGCCCTTTTAGCTAAATTTTATGATGTGAAACATTTGACTTGTTTGAGGTAAAACACAACCCAACTGCACCCATCATTAGTAACCGGGTCGAAATTGCCACCTCTATGTTTTAAGTTAAGGAATATTACATACTGAAAATATTTGCAGACTCGAAGATATGCCAAAGACGTAGAGGAGAAAAAAGAACAATATGAACACTATAACATTCTTCCTTTATATGCTGTTGGGGTTATACCAGATATCATGAAGCTTCCTGAGGTTGTGTTTAGATGGATACAAATCTTTTTCATCCTTTCCTATATTTTTATTTATTTATTCTAATTTCTTAGATTCAAGCGGCTCTACGGTCTCTTCGTAATGTGGATAATCTTCCACTTCTTAGAAAGCCTGAGGATAGCGACAAAGGTTTTAGTGATATACTCGAGTGGTTATCTTCAATATTTGGATTTCAGGTAAATTTGCTCTTATTTTAGACAGCTTTTATATTTCTATTTTATTTCAAATAATTCTGTTTCTGTCATATAACTGTGCGCCATATTGTTAACTAATGAAGAAAGGAAATGTTGCAAATCAACGAGAACATTTAATCTTGCTACTTGCAAATATCAATACAAGGTCCAAGACCTTAAAAGATGGTGAGCAGGTAAATATTTCCATCAGCATATTATATATTGAAATATAGCACTTCTTTGTCTTCATCTCTCAAGTTATTTAATTTGATTGCGCTTATTGACTATAGTTTTGTATATGTGGTAGTTGGATAACCACACAGTACAACAATTAATGGATAAATTATTCAAGAACTATAGGTCATGGTGTGAATATTTGCACTGCCAGTCAAACCTCAAGTAAGTTATTCTCAATATTTGAATTACGTATGTTGTATTCAATAATTTTATAGTATATAATATTGTGTTCTTTATTACATAGGTTTGAACCTGGTGTAGACAGGCAGCAGTTAGAGCTTCTATACATTGGACTCTATCTGCTTATTTGGGGGGAAGCTTCAAATGTCCGTTTCATGCCTGAATGTATAAGCTATATTTTCCATAATGTATGTTTATTTATCTCAAAATATAGTTTGTGCGCTTTCCATAATACTTGTAATTTTGTATCATAATCAATTTGGAATAAATAAATTTAAAATACAAGGTGGTTCAACGTGAGGGGAATATGCTAAAGTAAACAGACCATATAATTTATTTTTAAACAAAACTACATAGTTATCACACACACCTTTTAATGTAGCATTACAGTATTTTTCCTCCACTAATCTTGTATAGTTACCGGATTATTCTTGAAAATTTTATAGAATTCATTCCGGTCTTGTAGTTGAAAGTAAGATTATTTGACCCCACAAGTCAACTAAATACATACCTCATGATCACACTGTCCCAAGTTAACCTATACATAGGAATTCGATGTATAATGTTTATAACTAAGACAAAGTGGGATAAATGAGGCTATATGAAGTTTTATTTGTTAACATATTATTATTATTATTATCATCAGCACAACTAATCTTTCATCTCTGTGATGAGGCAAGGACTGTCAGATGTTACTCATCACATGTTTTTTTATGAATCTTTAGATGGCACATGAAATTCATGGAATCTTGTTTGCTAATGTGGAACCTATAAGTGGGGCTACATATCAAGCCAAAGCAGTTGGAGAAGAATCATTTTTGCAGACTGTTGTGGTCCCTATTTACGAGGTTATGCGTAAGGTAGTAAACTTAAATTCCACTTTGTATATTATTATTTTCTTGGGAATTTAGCGAGTCATTAAACATCTTGTTCCTACATGGTGACAGGAAGCCAAGAGAAATCGAGGTGGCAAAGCAAGTCATTCTTCTTGGAGAAACTATGATGATCTTAACGAATACTTTTGGTAATGCACCTGTTATTTTATTCAAAAAATTAGATTAACACTGAACTAATATAATTTGTTGTATTCACATCAACTGACTGCTTAAAATCAAAGAATTAACATAAAAGGAAATGTGTCAATTGTCAAATGGGTCAAAAATCATCCAAACTGTATTTTTAATAATATCTCTTATATTATTTTGTTCAAAAGATCATATTATAATTTCACCAATATATCTTTTGTGTATCTGAACATTATTGACTTGTGATAAATACAGTTTTCGTAACTAGGTGTTTCGGGTCGACCTTACCCAGACACCCCATACCTGTTTTGACTTGTTGCTTGACCTGCCCATGTTGAGATCTGCTAAATATTTTACTCATTGCTAATAGGAACTTTGATCTTTCTTAACAGGTCTGACAAATGCTTTAAATTAGGGTGGCCAATGGACCGCAATTCTGACTTTTTTGTTAGCTCTGATGGGAAATTGCAGGAAAACGTGGTACTAATTCAACTTAGCAGTTTAGAGTTTCTAGTAATATTTTATTCCATACTAGCATTTCACTGATAATGCTTATATAAGCTGCCTTGTTTCACATGATTTTCATAATGTACTTTTTTAGCAGAAGCGCTGCCATTTCATATACGGAAAGTGGAAACCTAAAATGAATTTTGTTGAAGTGCGGACATTTTTGCACCTTTACAGGAGTTTTGATCGAATGTGGATGTTTCTTGTATTAGTTTTTCAGGTATATGTTAACATCATAATGTTTCTATTAGTTTGTTTATATTAGGATCAAATTTGTATACACTTTCTTATTCCTTTTCAGGCTATGCTAATCATGGCATGGCATGGAGATGGATCAATTTTTGGAATTTTTGATGATGGTGTATTTGAGAGTATTCTGAGCATATTCATTACTTCTGCTGTCCTTAACTTTTTCCAATGTATTATTTTTTCCCTTTTATGTTCTTTCCCTTTTCCTAGGGTTAATCATTTGAACACAACCAAAAATAACCAACACATTTCAATTTAACAATTTGCCCTCACAACACAAGTAAAGACAAAAAAAGAAGAGATGGTATAACTAAAAGGTGTTTGTTATGTGCAAATCAATATTGGTTGTGTAGAAATCACCCCCCCCCCCCCCTTTTCCAGAATGTCACAAGATGATCAGGTCAGGAGGGTTGGTAGGAGGTCAAATGGGTTTGGGTTGAAACATACCATTACAAAAACAATATTCTTACAATAATAGCGCAAATTTTGAATAAAATGATTTAAAAGGTTGTATGCACTAATATTACACTTGTGTGACTTTCAACCCATTTGACTAGTTTGTGACAACACATGATCCAAATTAACTCATTTATAAGTAAGTGGATCGAAAGTACCACCTCTACATTTTCCATTTGTTAACTGTCTTTCGTGGCCTAATGTTCTTTTTGCCATTTATGTTCTGCAGCTTCTTTAGATATAATCCTTAGCTTCAATGCTTGGAGAAGCTTTAAAAATACTCAGATACTTCGTTATCTTCTCAAATTTACTGTTTCGGCATTTTGGGTAGTGATCCTACCCATTGGTTATTCAAGATCTGTTCTGAACCCAACAGGAGTTGCGAGGTTTTTCAGTAATTTAGGAGGAAATCAGAGGGAGCAATCACTTTATTACTATCTTGTTGCAATTTATTTGACGCCAAACGCACTGTCTGCCTTGCTATTTCTACTCCCACCCTTGAGGAGATACATGGAGCGTTCAAATTGGAGTGTAATTGTGTTTCTAATGTGGTGGGCCCAGGTTAGCTAATTTTCCTTTCCTTTTTTTCATATGTAACATGTGAATTTATATTAGAGGTGAAAAAAAACTAGATTATTATAGTGACAATCTCTTTTAAGATAAAATGAATTAGGATGTTTTATGCATTTGAATGTATTTAGCTGACTTTTTGTCCTGTTTCAATCTTAACCAATTATTATATTTTACCCATTTGACCTATTAGCAGAAAACGTAACCAAAATTGACTCGTTAGAGGGAAAAAATAACCTAAAATGAACCTTTTACCCGTAATCGGCTAGAATTTGCCGCCTTTAATATATATTGATAAACAAGAAATGCTAAAAAGTTTTGTGCTTGACATTTTACATATTGAGGCTAAAATGTGTTATGCTTGACATTTGACTTATTGACTTTGAGTTGTCAACTTTTGTCAGCCAAAGCTATATGTTGGAAGAGGCATGCATGAAGACATGTTTTCCCTTTTGAAGTAAGAATGAAGAGTTAATTGATGTTGGAATATGTGTTTGTGTGTACTTAATTTCTCCTTTAACCGTAATGCACTTGACATTTAGGTACACAATGTATTGGATGTTGCTGTTAGTAAGCAAGTTTTCGTTCAGCTACTATGTGGAGGTGCTTTCTTTTATCATCATGCAATTGTATTAAGTTCTTATTTTATTGTGGATATAAGCCATATAATGTGGCTAGTAATTTTGTTGTATTGTGTTCATGTGAACAGTTGCTTACATCAATCGTTTGACGTTAATTGATAAGATATATGACGGTATATCTTTAAGTAGTTTTTGTTCTCACTATTCTTAATTTGATGATAGATATTGCCGTTGGTTGCACCCACAAAAAAAATTATGGAAATGCCAATTGATATATATGCCTGGCACGAGTTCTTCCCAAATGGTAAATTAGTTTTTAATCTTCCTTCTTTCGATGACATTTTAAATCCTGATTCATTTTTTGTTAATTTTGTAGTGACTCATAATATTGGTGTTGTTATCGCTATTTGGGCTCCAATTGTCATGGTAAGTGTTCTTTGAAATAAATTATTTTTTGGTTTTATGCAACTTATTAAAAACTAGAGATGTTGGTGTTCTTTTAGATTTATTTCATGGATGCACAAATTTGGTATGCAATATTTGCTACCATAGTTGGTGGAATCTATGGTGCCTTTAGCCACTTGGGTGAGGTTAGTACTTTCAAGATTTCTAAGAGATCGGTAAAATGACAAATTCTATATCTTGTAACACTAGGGGTGAACCTTGTTGCCATGTGACCTAGAGGTCGGGGGCTCAAGTTGTGGAAAGTGCCTATTGCAGAAATGCAGGGTGAAGTTGCGTTCCTCAGACCAAGTTGGTTTGACACCCTCACGGACCCCGGCACTCAAGAGCTTTGTAGCACTGGGTTTGCCCTATATCTTGTAACACAATTATTTTGACTCAATATTATTTTCTGTCATTCATTTGTTAGATTCGAACACTTGGAATGTTGCGGTCCCGATTTGATTCAGTTCCTTCAGCTTTCTATGAACGCCTTGTACCAATGCAGAAAAAAGAACTCAAAAAAGATCCCTTGGTATCCCTAGAATCTGCTTTCTTTTTAGTTTTATGCATTTACCCTTCTGTAACCCAATTTTTAGTTATCCGAACCATTGTAGTACAATTTGATCAGATAAGTTGGAGCTAAAGGTGGCAAAATGATTGGGTAATGGATCAAGATGAGTTCAGGGCGAAATGGGAAATTTTTGTAGATGCTAAAATGGATTTGGTCAGGTTGACTTGGAACACTTTTGTCCAAAAGTTTTTATAAATAATTTGTGAGAAATTAGGGTACCAAATTATTATTACAACAATCGTCTAGTTTTTTAAAGATATTTGCTTTTGGAGGCTGTATGCATTAACAAATATACTTTGGGGACTTCTGACTCGCCAGACCCACTCCATCTATTTGACTCTTTAGCGACAAAACCCAACATTATCACACCTCTAGTTGGGTTTTTTTTTCCTTTTTTTTATTTAGTAGTTTTATTCCATTCTGCTTGTTTTAGTCTTACATGTTCTTGATGGAAAATGGTATGTAGGTGGATGATTCACTGGTAAGAAAAAACATAGCAAAATTTTCACAAGTGTGGAATGAGTTCATATTTTCAATGCGAATGGAGGACTTAATCAGCAATAGGTTTAATCCACCTCATGTCTCAAATAATTTTTTTTGTTATCTTCTTAAAACACCTAACTAATGTTCATACTTTGGTGATACGCTTTATTTGGTAGGGAGAGGGATCTGCTCCTTGTACCATACACAACAAGTGTTGTCTCAGTTATCCAATGGCCACCTTTCCTGCTAGCCAGCAAGGTTGAACTCCTTTATAGTTATTTAAATCAGTATTAATATTCTAATTGAATGTGACTCATGTATTGACTCTTTTCTACTTATTAATTAAAGATCCCAATTGCATTAGACATGGCCAAAGATTTCAAAGGGAAGGAAGATGCAGACCTCTTCAAAAAGATCAATAATGATGATTACATGTATTCGGCAATTATTGAGTGTTACCAAACACTGAAGAAGATATTACTGGGTCTTCTTGAAGATAAATCGGACCAAATGTGGGGTCTATAATCTATATATATTAGACTTATTTATTTACTTTTATTCACCTATTGTTATTTAAGTTGTTATCGGCAATTTGTTTTTCCTTTTATTTAGGATCATACGGCATATATGTCATGAAATAGATAATAGCATTCAGAATCGGTTGTTTTTAAGTAAATTTCGTATGAGCGGATTGCCTTCACTCAATGATAAGTTGGAAAAATTCTTAAGCCATTTGGTAAGCATTTATCTTATTTTAATAATTAATTAGTCACTATCATACAGCATCATTAACTTTTGAGACTGGAACTAATTTCATAATACTCCATTGCGTATTTTCCAGCTAACTGATTATGACGATGTGGAGAAATACAAGTCCCAAATTATAAATGTCCTTCAAGATCTTATGGAGAGTATCATACATGATGTCATGAAGAATGGGAGTGAGTAAGTATTAGCATGCATTCATATCACAACAATTTCAATCCATTTAACTTAAATGGTTTGTTTGGGCTATGTTTTTATCCCTTATAGAACACATGGTTTATGCTTAAAGATTTCGCTAGAAGGAATGGGGCCTAATGGGTTGAACGGGTGAACAATTGTTTGAACTGTATTCATATGATTAAAACCAGAGTGCTTTTTTTAAATAAAAGTTTGGAGTGTCATTGTGATAAAACAGCTATTGAAATTTTTCTTAACTTATTAATTATGATTTATAATCTAAGAAAAAGGTAAAGAAGTGTTTGTTGGTTGGTCCAACGCTCCCAGTACTGTTTTTTACCTGCACAAAAAGTTACTTGTTTTGACACATTATTAGAAACATTTACTTTCTACTACAAGCTTTACTTGTATCATGAAAATTATGGGTTTTTTTAGAATACTTGAAGGAGCTCATTCACAGGACAATGACAAAAAGGAGAGATTTGAACTTATCAATATCCAAGTTACTCAAAAAAAAGCTTGGAAAGAGAAGGTATAACCTGACACTTTTTTTCTATTCCACTTTAGACCCCGTGCTAAATTTGTTCCCTTTCTTAAGAAATGTTCTAGAGAGATGATACACTGTTTAAATCATTTGTGACTATATTTGAATCTCTTTATGTAAATCTACAAAACAAAACCCAAAAATTGCCACATCTTCGAACTCATGAAGTGCATGCACTCTAGAAGGTGCTACCTAAAGAATTAGAGGTGACAATTTTGACCCATTTACTTGATAAATGTATCGAGTTGGGTTGTGTTTTATCTCAAAGTGACAGTCCAGAAAATTAGCTGAAAGGGGAATTGGTTAAGGAATTAAAAGTTGTTAAAGTCTATTTTTCAATGCATAGAAAACCTCCTAAATCTTTTTTATTTAAAGACATGGATTATTATTTTAGTAATATTCTTTTATAATTATAATTGATACATTAAGTATTTATATATAATTTTGATAAATGGACAAAAAGTGTGTGTCGTTCAACCCATCCTGGGCTGGTCCATTCGACTTGCATGCTATAAAATACCCGTTTTGGTCCTTCACAAAACCTGCATATTGATAAATGGTGTATGGAGACAATATGGCTTCTTTTCACACTTTTAGTTTTATGTTTTGCTTAAATATGTTTTTGATTTGTGCATATAGGTGGTGAGGCTTCATTTGCTTCTCACTGTAAAGGAATCTGCAATTAATGTGCCTATGAATTTAGAGGCCCGCAGGCGTATCACTTTCTTTACAAACTCCTTGTATATGAAAATGCCAAATGCTCCAACAGTTCACAATATGATGTCATTTAGGTTGGTAATTGATGTCGCATGAATACATGATAGTATTGTGTATTTGAATTTCATTTGGCTCATCTACATACTATTTTTTGGATGTAAATCTGGATGCTTATTCTGTAATTCACATTGTTTAAAAACAGTGTGCTGACTCCATATTATAAAGAAGATGTACTATATTCTGAAGAGGAGCTTCATTTGGAAAACGAGGATGGAATTTCAATTTTATTTTATCTTCAGAAGATATATCCAGGTGATTCTTGACCTTATTTGACTGAAATGCTCTTTATAACAATGATTTTTGACTTCTAATTGTTGATTTTGCATATAAATACAATCAGACGAATGGCAAAATTTTGAGGAACGGATGAGAAATCCAAAATTAAAAGCTACAGAAGAAGACAGAATAAAAGCAACACGCCAATGGGTTTCTTACAGAGGACAGACTCTTTCAAGAACAGGTTTAGTCATTTGCATTATCTTTCTTCTCATGATTTATTAAACTTAAAAAAATTATTCATAGAATGACTTTTTTTTCCAGTTAGAGGGATGATGTACTACAAGGAAGCACTTGAACTTCAATGCTTCCTAGACGACGCTAAGGACAATGGTTAGTATAATCTAAGGTTGCAAAATAGGAGGGTCGGGTGGGTTGGATCATGATCGGGTCAGCCAATCGCTTAAACATTCATTTTGGTTTATTTGAACTATAACATAATTAATGAATCGACTAATTTGATACCGTTCCTTTTTTTTTAATAAAACAATTTAGGAGGTTATAAGCGTTTGAGAACACTTTGGATGACTTTTGACCCATTTCTTTTTAGCTAATTTTTGAACTTTTTACCCTTCCAGCTTGTTGCAGATAAAAGTGTATTAAAAAAAAAAAAACACTAAATCAACCAAGTTGACCCGTTTTCTGCTTAGCTAATTTCAGTTTGATCCATTGCAGATAAAGATGATAAAAATTAACCAACCCAAATTGGCCTGTTTCAACAGAACAACCAAAGTTTAGCTAACTACTAGTCTTTAAACTGCAGTGATCTTTACTGGCTACCGAACAGTTGATATGAATAAAGATCACAGGGAACTCAAACAGCGTGCACAAGCATTGGCAGATTTGAAGTTTACATATGTTGTTTCTTGCCAGGTTTATGGTACTCAAAAGAAATCAACTGACCATAGAGATCAAAGTTGTTATGCTAACATACTTAATCTAATGCTCACGTAAGTATTTTTGTTTTCGATATAATTACTTTCTATTGTTATTCGTCGTTGCATGTTATAACTAGATCTCGAGTGTTTCAGATACCCTTCTTTACGTGTGGCTTATATAGACGAGAGAGAGGAGACCATCAATGGGATATCTGAGAAGGTCTACTACTCTGTTCTAGTCAAGGGTGGGGATAATTTAGATGAGGTAATTATGAATTGTAATATAAATTAAATATTTCTGACGAAATACAATTTAAGAATTCTGATGTCACATTGGTAACTTAGGAAATATATCGCATAAAGCTTCCTGGTTCACCAACAGAGATTGGTGAAGGAAAACCTGAAAATCAAAATCATGCAATTATTTTCACTCGTGGGGAAGCCCTGCAGACTATTGACATGAATCAGGTAACTCCAAGTGGGTTAGTTTTGGTCCATTTACTTACGAATTGGTTGATTTGGTTACACTTAAACAAATTGAAAGTTTGCCCAGTCTATATTTTGCACAAACTAAATTGTTTTACTAAAATTTAGATTATTATTGTAATAAGTGTTTCTGTAATTATAATTACCACAGTGACTACTATAAAAATCGTAAAAAGTAGGAAAAAAGTTTTTGCACGTTAACCACCTGTACAAATATTAACCTAAATTTTGACCCCCCATCTTTTCATCTCTACATATTACTAAATATCTTTCATCTTATGTTTAGGATAATTACTTTGAGGAAGCTTTTAAAATGCGAAATGTTTTGGAGGAATTCTATAAAGATCACCATGGCGAACGTAGACCAACTATACTTGGATTGAGAGAACATATTTTTACTGGAAGGTTGGTGTGTGGGTGTGTATAATCAAGATCAAATAAGAATGGTTTTTAATCGTGAGATAACTTTGATTCTTGAACTTATAACTTTGATTCACACGTTTTATAGGTGACAAATCTTTTTATTTTGTCCTGATCACTTGTATATACAAATCGGACACCACAAATTCCATTCGATTCTCAATTTGACAATCTGCTCAAAATGTAGAAATGTAAATCAAAGTTACAACTTTAGTTAATCAATATCTTTTCATGGCTTCTCATGAATCATGATAAAAAGGCTTCTCACCAGATACGGGTCACACACATGCATATATACATATGTATGCACATATATGTTTGAACTCATTCTCTTTGTTATTTAACAGTGTCTCATCACTTGCATGGTTCATGTCCAATCAAGAAACAAGTTTTGTGACAATTGGTCAAAGGGTTTTGGCTAACCCTTTGAGGTATGATCATTGCCTTGTTTATAAATTCACATTTATGATTTTTTGTACGTGATATATTTTTGGGTACATTATGATTTTCACAGGGTGCGGTTCCATTATGGTCACCCTGATATATTTGACAGAATCTTCCACATAACAAGGGGTGGTGTGAGTAAAGCTTCAAAGGTTATCAACTTAAGTGAGGACATATTTTCAGGTAAAACGTTTTTAGGCAGTAATTGCGGGTTCAATGATTTTTTGCATAGTTATTTTAGCAATTTTTTTTTCTAGGTTATAATTCAACTCTGCGTGGAGGATATGTGACACATCATGAATATATTCAAGTTGGAAAAGGTCGAGATGTTGGTATGAATCAAATATCTTTATTTGAAGCCAAAGTTGCAAATGGAAATGGTGAGCAAACACTTAGTCGGGATGTTTACCGGCTAGGTCGGCGGTTCGACTTCTATAGAATGTTATCATTCTATTTCACCACAGTTGGTTTCTACTTTAGTAGCATGGTATAGTGAAAAAATCAAGTATTATTAATGGGATAATACTATATAAGTAGGCTGTTGAAGTTTGAAAACAGTTTCAAATAGGCCACTGGACTATAAAAAGGTCAAACCAGGCAACCCAACTTTCAAATTGGTGTTGTCTTTGCAAAATCCATGGCAAAATGATCATTTACTCTTCAGTTTAACTCAAAATTAGTCCTTAAATCTGAAGAATACAAAGTCCAGTGAAAATTAGAACACTTAACTAACCTCTAATGCTGAATTATAAATACAAAATAATGCATTCAAAACCAAGTCTAAACAACTCTTATCTCCATTATATTTTAGCCAAGTTTCCTTTTAATGTTTTTACCACCAAACGTTCTGCAGTCGGTATTTTTGTTATTTAGAGATCATTTGAAAATAGGGATGTCTTTTTTGACTTTTATCTAATCCATTAATCCATTTGAAACTTCTGCAAACTTCATAGCATGTAATTCCTACTTATATATACTTCTAGCTTTTGTATTTTATTACGCAAAATTAAGTTTTGCATTTTCTGATTCGTGTATTCCAGGTTACTGTACTTGTGGTGTATGCATTCTTATACGGACGAACATATATGGTTTTAAGTGGACTTGAAAGAAAAATTATGGAAAATGCAACGATTAACAGTAATCGTGCTTTAGAAGAAGCTTTAGCCACGCAATCTGTTTTTCAGCTAGGATTACTTTTGATACTTCCAATGGCAATGGAAGTAGGTTTAGAAAGTGGATTTAGGCGGGCCCTTGGTGATTTCATAATAATGCAACTTCAGTTAGCCTCTGTATTTTTCACTTTCCAACTTGGAACCAAAGTGCATTATTATGGAAAAACAATTTTACATGGAGGTTCAAAATACAGAGCTACGGGTCGCGGGTTTGTTATCTTCCATGCCAAATTTACAGATAATTATAGATTATATTCAAGAAGTCATTTTGTGAAAGGGATTGAGTTGGGTATGTTATTGGTTATTTATCAAGTTTATGGGGAATCATACAGGAGTTCTGGATTATCCATGTTTATTACTTTTTCGATATGGTTTTTGGTATCATCTTGGTTGTTTGCTCCTTTTGTTTTCAATCCTTCTGGATTTGATTGGCAAAAAACGGTTGAAGATTGGACTGACTGGAAACGGTGGATGGGTAATCGTGGTGGGATTGGAATCCCACAAGATAAAAGTTGGGAATCATGGTGGGATTCAGAACAAGAGCATTTAAAACATACAAATATAAGAGGAAGAATTATGGAAATTGTACTTGCTTTTCGGTTTTTCATCTACCAGTATGGACTTGTTTATCACCTTAATATAGCTCGTGGCAGCAGAAGTATACTGGTATTTGTTATTTTTACGTATTCCTGTTATGCCCTTTTATTTATTTTTAAATGTATCTTTTTAATATGGGCTTCATAACTATACAATGAAATTTTCTTTGTAGGTTTACGGACTTTCTTGGTTGGTTATGATAACGGCTCTTCTTGGCTTGAAGGTATGTGCCATGGTACCTCTAATTTATTTCAATAGACAAGTAAACCTATATCTCTAACTTATAATAATGAAATGGTTTCGAGCACTTGTTGCTTGACTTAGAATTTTGGCGTTAATAATCTTTTTTGTTGTGTATATACTAGATGGTCTCAATGGGCAGACGGAGATTTGGGACTGATTTTCAACTTATGTTTAGGATCTTAAAGGCTCTTCTGTTCATAGGGTTCCTATCAACTGTGACCGTCTTATTTGTTGTTTGTGGGCTGACTCTAAGTGACATATTTGCTGCTCTTCTCGCCTTCTTGCCAACAGGCTGGGCCTTTCTCCTGGTAGGTTTCAAGTTCTTGTAGATATAGAAAAAAGATACAGATCAAACGGGTTGAATGTCAACTAAGGAGTGTTTTTTACACATAAGATCTCCTTAAATCTATTTCTCTAAATAAGTAGATTATTGTTTTTCTTATTAAGCAATTGTTATTAGAAAGTTTTCCTGGTCAATCCAACCATACCTGTACAAAAATGTACATGTTTCAACCGGACTAGTTTTGACCCATAATTCAACCAACCTGGTTGTTTTGTCACCTCTATTTAAATGACGGGTACAAAGAGTTTCTATATTTTAATTTCGGTTTTATGGTTGTTGTGAAGATTGGTCAAGCATGCAGGCCATGTGTCAAAGCCATAGGATTATGGGACTCGATAAAGGAGATGGGTCGCGTGTATGAGTGTGTGATGGGGTTGGTAATATTTATGCCAATTGTTATATTATCGTGGTTCCCATTTGTATCCGAGTTCCAGACAAGGCTTCTGTTTAATCAAGCATTTAGCAGAGGGTTGCAGATCTCAATGATTCTTGCAGGGAAGAAAGACAAGACTAGGTCTGCTTGAACATAATTTAGGTTTACTTGTAAATTGTAGTTATTACTGTATGCTTTAGTACAACACCTTTCATTCAATTTAATATATCAAATGTTTTACATGCAAATTCTCTTATTTTGGGTTCTTGGGATATCTTTTTAGTTTATAGAGTAATTGCGGTTTGATCTAGTACAATCTAGGTTTTAATAAAAATTCTAGACCTGGAGGGTCAGCTAGGCTAACTAGTTTTAGCAGATCTACAATTTAACAGTTCGTGTTTTAGTAGATCTATAGCTAGCGGTTTGGTTTTTATGGTTCGTTGGTTTGAACTAAATCTTTTTTTGTTAACAAGATCATCAGCTTATATTAATTTTTTTAAAATGGTAAAATGATTCATAGAATATATAAACATATACACACGCATGCATATACACACAAACTTCAAAAATAAAATAAAAACAAACAAATTGAAAAGGGTATAGATATACACATACTTCAAGATTAAAATGAAAAATAAACAGATAGAAAAAGATAAACGACCAGTTCTATGTTTCAAACCATTAAAACGTCAAAATTAGAAAAGGTAAACGATTAGTTCTAAGTTTTAGATCGGTAAACCGTCCATGAAAATATACTAAGAAAACATTAAATATTAAGCACCATGGTTAGTCAAATTTGCCATGCCAAAACATATCATTGAACACATGACCCTCTGGTTGATAATCACGGTTAACATAATTGTAACCAAAACATTCACCATGTCTTATTAGAATATAATCAAATATATCTGGTAAAACTAATCTCAAAAAGACTTCAACAAAAATATTTCTACTAAAGATAAACCACAAAACAGAATCCTAGCTACCGTTTGTACAATTTCCCACCTCAATTACCTACGACGAGATGCCCTGGGGTCCACGTTCGATGGTGCACCAGGGACTACAGGGGTTCCCACACCATATGCCGCCATATGTGGTGGTGGTGCAAGGTTAACAGGTGTTCCAACTACCGGCTGGCCGATTGCAGTTCCACCATACATGTTTACTGTCGTGGGTGGTTTGCTTGACTTACCAGAAGAAGAATCGTTTGTTGGCGGTTGGGGGACAGCCACCTCAGCATTGTTGACACTGGTGATGTCATGGATGCTTGACCGCCGCCTATCTTTGTTCATGGAGTTTAAACGAATGAAATATTTTTGTGCATGGCTGGCAACTTGAGTTGGCGTGCGGGTCACCACAAAGTTTCTGGATATACTTCGCCAGTCGCCTTTTCCATATTTCTCCAAACCAAGAAGAAATAATCTGCAAAATTTGTCATATAACTAACCTTTGAGTGTCCTGACTTTCAAATTGTCTAAATTAATAATGGAATAGATGATTTGCGATATGAACTATGTGCTATATGTTAATATCAGGATTTCAATACCTAGAACTATAAGTGTACAGTACAGCAAGTATTTAACAAGAGCATATCTATTGCAATCACTTGAGGTGGAAATTCGGGTTATGATTCCATCTCTAACGGGTCACATCATGAATTTTCAAAATATAGCTAAAAAGGAACTGTTTATTATAGCATAAAAAGGTACATTAACTCAACTCAACGCATCTACAACGTGGAGGTACAATTGTACAAAAGTACCTGTAATCTTTGAATGATCAAATTGCTGCCCTACATTATACCCACAAACCCACAAGTATACCGGCAAAAGTTAAAAGACTATAAATATATCCAACTTAAGGGCTATAGGCCTATAGAAACACTTATTGTTTATCTATTAAGACATCAATACCTAAACTTCATGATTAGACGATTCAAAGACAACTACTGTAAACATATTTCCAATTAGAAAGAAACAATATTCATAAGACTTACACAACGTATCTTGGTTTACTTCTGCGAGCCAGATAAAAACAAAGCGTTAGATATGTCGTATAGCATAGTTAATTGGTTATAGGTTGAAATTTACAGACCTGCTCAACAATTAAACTGAAATCTTTTCGCAAGTGTAACTAAGACTAGTAATCCTACCAAAAATTAAATTATACTAATGAGAAGCTAATGTTTAATGGTCCATGAGATAACAACTTGGATCCTCTAAGATCATCAAACTCACAAAACAGATAAAAATACATGATACCTATCACTAGATGAAATGACAAACTTTGACAAGAATGTAAAAGAACTAAATCAACGTCGCCGAACTCAAGAAACTCAAACATAAACAAATTGATTAAATATATATATAACCTGTGTTCCTCCTCAGTCCAAGCAATGCCTTTGCGACGTTCTTGCTCTGACTTTGACCCCTTACCTCCATGATTCGACTCACCGACATTTTGACAAGCATTTCCACCTTTCTTACTGGTCCCACCTTCGCCACCATGGCCTTCCGAGTCATCCAAAGAAGAACTATACACAGGCAGAGGAACAACACCAGACTCTATGCGTTCCAAATCTTCAAGTAACAACTCATAATGATTCTTAATTTCTTCAACTGATTTATTCCCGGGAACCTCAGCAGCTATTTTCTCCCATCGATCATCATCATCTTCGTTAGAAAAAGTAACAAGTGCATTTTCAAATGCAATATCCTGCTCTCTAGACCATACTGAATCTTTGGCCTTCTTATCACCCATTGTCTTTAACTTACTAAATCTAACTTAAGTCTCCCTTAACTTAAAAAGAAAATAAAAAAGGACCAAACTTTAAGTATACTAGTCTACAAATCTCTTAAACATTGAACATCAATGCACCCTATAAGACCACCATCAACACTTCATGATGATCAATTCTTCATATAACCCCCTGAAAACTGCTGATTAGATGAAAAAAATCAAGTCAATATACCAAATCAATATAACAACAAGAACAAGTACAAGTTAGGGGTATAATTCAATCAAAATTTAGGGTTTTTGATTAATAATTTTCACAAATTAAGCAAAGACGATCTTTACACCAACCTTGTGTTCTTTCCATTTTTACACTCATAAACAAACAAAATCGACAAGACTTCACACCCATTCTAAACCTAAAAAAAACATGACCCACAACCCAACTGATACTAAATCAAGAAATCAACTTAAAGAAAGTAGAAAGAACAATTACCCACATGAATAGATGCGTGTTCATCGTCAACAGAACCCTCAATCGAGCAGCAAACCCTTGTTTAGTTGAATTGAACCCTAAAATAGATTGAAATCTTGATGGTGAAAGAGGGATGGGGTGAGGCGGTGGATCGATTTTGCGTATATGAGTTATAAATTTGATTAATTTCAGTAAAAAGATGAAGATTGCTGACGACAGAATGACCCAAAAAGAACTCTATTTGGGGATAATCAGATATTTATTTACCTGGAATCTTTGCATATACTATTCACTCTTGATTCAGAAATGAACTGGCTAAATGCAAAAAAAATATATATATATTATTAATTTATAATTGAAATGAATTGGAAAAAGATAAATATAAATGTTGATATTTACAGGATGAGAATTCAATTTTGAATTAAAGATGTGACAAGAACTTCAAACTGTTTTTTGACATTAGAATTTGATTTTTTTTCTTTTACTTTTGATAATAAGTTTATGGGAATATTTGTTTTTTCTAAAGAAGGATGAAAGTTGTTAAAGTTTTGTGTTTAATTATTTTTTTTCAAATTTTTATTATGAATTAATTAAATTCCAACTTTTTAACATAAGTCATCATTGTTTGTTGTGAACAGAGGAGATTATTATAGTACTGTAAATTGCAACATCAACTTGAGGGGCAACATGCTCAAATGTTGTATATAGAGAAGTTATACGAATTATAAAAGAGAAAACCGGTTTGATGTTTGATTTTTTACGATCAAAGATAAGCATGTGTTCACTAGAAGACTTTATAGATTTAGTTATAATTGTTGTTTGTTGTTAATGTTATTAATATCTTGATAGTGTGGTAAATCTCTGGTAAACTCACGGAAAAAAATTGTGAAGTTTTTGAGATGGTTATTATGAGTGAGTTGTCATAAAAAATTAACGATGTCAAATATTTCATCATCTCCATTTCACAAAGTGTACGTTTTGAGAATGAACTTTTGTGTGCTTTCGTGTTAAAGATAGTTGCTTAGCTAGTGAGTGTGTCTCAATTAAAGCTCAAAAGAAATAAAGTGTTTGCTTTGTTTTGGTTAACTAGTTTTTCCTCCCTACGTGTTGCATTAGAAATTCTGTCATCGTCCAAAATATCAAAACACAAACACCAAAACACGTCGTAAAGGCGGTCATTTCGACATAAAACCTAGGACATCAAAAAACCCGACTGCAAACCCACGTCACAACATCCATTACACACTTAAAAAATCCCAAAATAATGAATAAAACTCAAAAATTCAGGTTGGGTGCAACCTTGAGCCTGGGTCATCAACAACGGCACGATCTTAAATATCATAACACAAATAAAAAACATATTGTAACAGCCGTCACTGCACTATAAAATCCTAAACCATAACAAAAGTAGTGTCGCTTTTTAGTAAAACCCGAAGATGTACTCCGTCATAAAAGTTGTATTTTATCGTAATGTGACGGTCACTTTATTATAAAACCCATAAGCGTATTTCGTTGTAAAAGCGGACGTCCAAAAACCCAAATACAAACACATATGTAGCAATAAACATAAAGCTAATAAAAAAACCTACAAACTTAAACTAAACAAAAAAATGAAGTTGAAAGAAATTTTTATGGCAAAAAATGGAATATTTAAAATATTGTGATCAAAATAAAAACAAAAACATATAATATTCACTTTTTTTTGTTTTTAACATATACATATATGTAATATATTATTTATTAATTACTATAATATAAAAATAATGTATTTTATTGCTAAAGTTATTTGACATGAGCCAAAAAATAATATCATGTAAAATAAAGATGCATTTGTAATCAAAATATAAAACCATCAAACTTACATGTAGCTAAATTGTTCTATTATATAAAGTATAATTAACCTATATATTTATATTTTGGTACATGTAATTTTGGCCAGGATACTTTGTTTATTTTTGTTTTGGCCCTCAATCTCACCAACCCTTAGATGTAGTGGTTTTTACAAGTTCTTAAGCATGATGTACAACATTTTAGCATTTACAACTTTTAAACCTTGAGGGTACAAGCCATGATTTAAGGTTTGAAATATCATTAAACCATCTGTAGAACCCTACGACCAGGGGCGGACATATTAAGGGGTGAGGGGTAGCCTTCGCTACCGTCAACTTTTTACGTGTAGTGCAAAAAAATTACATTTTTATGTAAAAAAATTACGATTTTACGTTACCCCTGAGAAAATATTACGTTACCCCTACAAAAATTTTAAACTCAAAACTTTATAGAAAATTTTAAATTTTATAAAAATTAGTCTAATATTTTATAAAAAATACTACCTTTTATAAAAACATTATAAAAATTAACCCAATTACCCAAAATATACCCAATCAAAAGCTCAAATGTTAATTACACCCAAAATTTATTTTAGCCCAATTAATTTTTAAAAGCCCAATTTATTCAAAAATCCAATATACTTTAAAACAACAACCTCCCCCCCCCCCCCCCCAAAAAAAACCCTTTACGACTTGCTGCTGCTGCCGCCTTCTACTCGTTGTTGTTCGTTGCTGGTCACTGCTGCTTGACGGTCGTTGCTGCTCGGCACTCGCTGATGCTGGCCTGCTGCTTGAAGGTATTCTTTTTAGTTTTTAGGTTTTTTTTTAATTTATAATATTTAAGTGTTGTTTGCAAGATTTCAAGAGTAGAAGATTGATTAATGGTTATTTGATTTAATTTTTAGGTTTTATTGGCAATTAGGGATTTGTATTGAAATTAGAGATTTGAATTGTGTTATGAATTAAAGAATTGATATTGAAATTAGGGATTTGATGTAATTAGATATATGAATTAGGGATTTGAAATATTAATTAAAGATTTGATATTGAAATTAGGGATTTGATATTAAAATTTTATGAATTTGAATTGTGTTATTTGTTATATAAATTTGTAATCTTATTGTGTTATTTGTTATAAAATTAGGGAGTTTGAAGATGAGAAAACAAGTTCTTATTGGCAATTTTTTTAAAAAAAAATTCAAGAGAAGGATATTGGTTCTAATAATGATATATATTGGATCAACAACTCCTTTGAGTTTAATTCCCTCAGTTTCAATTTCTTCGGGTTCAATTCCTTCGATCCCAAATGGATTTGATTTAAGTGATCTTCCTTCGGACCCCTTTGATAGACCTCCTATTGTTAGTTATCATCCTCATCAAATGGATGACATAAGAAGACACTATCTTGTTAAAAAGGCTTTTCAGCCACAAAATCATAAATTTTCATTCAAAGAGTATTCTAGTGGGCAAAGAGGCTTAAGTGTAAAATGGTTTGATGCATATCCGTGGTTAGAGTATAGTACTAAAGTGGACAAAGACTATTGCTTATTATTATTTGTTTAAAGAAAATGTTGGCAATCAAGGTGGAAAAAATACTTTTTCAAGTTCAAGTGAAGGGTTTTGTAATTGGAGTAAACCGGATGCCTTAAAAGACCATGGTGGATCAGTTAACAGACATCATAATAAGGAGATGCAATAATATGATGATCTTTTGAAACAAAAACAATATATTGATGTTAAGTTAAATACGATAAGTGATCAAGAAAAAGTTGCAAACCGGTACAGATTATTAGGATCTGTTATTAGTGTTAGATTTCGCCTAGAAAATGCTTTACCATTTTGAGGTCATGATGAATCGGAGAAATCTAGTTCAAATGTTGTTTTCTTTCAGTATTAAAGTTGGTTAGTGAGAATAATCCGGAGATTGGTAAGTACACATTAGGGAATGCAAAGAAGAATAATAATTAGCGGCTCCATCAATACAAAAGGAGATTATTGATTGCTTTGCGAAAGAGGTAACAAAAAAGATTTCTGAAGAAATCAAGGATAATGTGTTTGGATTGTTAGTAGATGAGTCTAGTGACGTATTTTTAAAAGAACAAATGGCGGTAGTTTTGAGATATGTAGATAAACTCGGGGTTGTTAAAGCAAGTTTTATTGGAATTGCTCATGTGAAAGATACATCTTCTTCTACTCTTAAACAAGCGATTCTTTCTTTCTTAGCAAATAACCAACTTAGTATTGATTAAGTAAGTACTAAGTTTTATACTTTCTACAATTAATCTTTAATATAAGTTAATTATTTTTGTGCAATTGTTTATTTTTTTAAACAGGTTAGGGGTCAAGGTTATGATGGTGCAAGCAATATGCGAGGAAAGTTTAATGGCTTAAAAGCTATGATTTTGAAAGATAATCCATCGGCATATTATATACATTGCTTTGCTCATCAACTACAACTAGTGATTGTGGCGGTTGCAAAAAAGCATGAAGGTGTTAAAGAGTTTTATGATTACCTTAACATGGTTGTTAATACGGTTTCTGCTTCTTGCAAATGAAAAGATATGTTACGGGAGGCAAAAAGAAAGAGTGTGGAGGAATGAATTCTTTCAGGTGAAATTAAGACCGAAAAAGGATTAAATCAAGAGAGTTCCATAGTATGAGCCGGAGATACAAGATGGGGTTCTCATCATGCAACAATCATAAGTGTGCTTAAATTATTTCCTGAAGTTGTTGACGTGCTTCGTTATGTTAAAGAAGAAGGAGATAGCACTCAACAACGAACTAGTGCAAAAGGTATTCTATCCTATTTTAAAACACTTGAGTTTGTTTTTTATGCACACTTGATGGAACATATTTTGGGACACATAAATGTTTTATCCAAACATCTTCAGAAAAAAGTCTCAGACTTATTAGAAACGAGTAAGTTGATAAATGGAACAAAACATGCATTGAATGATTTAAGACAAAAGGGGTTTGATGCTATGTTGAAAAAAATGACTTATTTTTATGAAAAAAAAATCATATTAAGGTGTTGGATATGATGAAAAGTTATGGTAACCTAAGAAACCGAAAGACTGTCATTACTAATTGACATCATTTTGAGGTTGAGGTTTTTAATACGGTTTTAGGTATGCAAATTCAAGAATTGAGAAATCAATTTAATGAGGTATCAACTAAATTGGTAGAAAATATGTCGGGTTTAAATCCTTATAATGGATTTTCAAAGTTTGACGTATTTAAGATAGTGGCTTTTTCTGAGATGTATCCGGTTGATTTTAATATGAATGAAAGAGGATGTATTTTGAGTGAGCTTAATGTGTTTTATCACTCGGTAAAAAAAGATGATAGATTTACAAACTTGAATGGAATGTGTCATCTTGCTCAGCTAATGGTGGAAACCGGAAAAAATCTATCTTTTCCTTTGTTTTATCGGATATCGAAGCTAGCATTGATTTTACTGGTTGCAACTACAACCGTTGAAAGATGTTTTTTCTAAACTAAAGCTTATCAAGACGGATTTACAGAATCGAATGGGGGAGGAATATTTGAACAATGCTCTAGTATGTGCGGATGAAAGGGAAACGTTTGACGAAGTAACAAATGAGGATGCAATGCTTCTTTTTCAAGCTATGAATGAAAAACCAAAGAAGAGGGTTTTAAGATCAATTAGGTATTTGTTTAACTTTCTTTATTATCATGTGTTTTTTTCTTTTATTTGTATTAGTGTACGGTAAAAAAAAAATTGAATTATGTTACCCCTGAAATAGTTTTCTAAATCTGTCACTGCCTACAACTAGGGTGGGCGTAGAGTGTCACACAATGTGGAGACGAAAAGTGGATTAGGTTGGTGCAATAAAAAAGGGCGATCGAGGTTTGAAAACGAGTCGGGGCGACAATATTTTATCACTGAATACGGCGTCATTGCACGTGTTTTTATATATGTTTTGAGTTGGTCTACGTTTCAACATAAATTTTGTTTGGAAAAAAGTTAAGTCAGTTATAATATATTTTTATTAAACAGTATAAATTTAAGTCACTTTACGTCTCTACGTAAATTTAATTCGAAAACAAATCGTGTCGATTGTATTCTATACTTTATTACGTCGCGTACATTGCCGCCACAGTGCGCGGCGGATTAAAAAACTAGTTATATGTTTGCAACAATCAATTTGTTTGTGCTATTTTCTTTTCAATTGACCAAATTTATGGGTGGTCCCACCCATTCTTCCATGCAGCGCCCCATCCCCATTGACTACGCCATTGTGTATTTGTGGAATCATTTAAAAGCCAACTCACCTCAATCCTTTTTTTAAACTATGGAAATATCTTTAAGATTCGAACGAGTAATTCTGAGACGAAATGTCAACCGTTCATATTGATTTTGACATTCCAAACCTCACTTATCCTGAAACACCAACAAAGACAAAACCTACCACTGTGTGAAAAACCCCTTAAGTCAAATTTCAACCTAAAAACTTAAAAATCCTAAGCCAAAATCATCACCATCGTATCATTAGATTATAACTCAATCCTTTAAACACCAACTCTTTCGTCATTTTCAATTACAAGAATTATTATGTGACACACATCCAAACAGCGCATCTTAATGTTCAAGAAAAAACTCAAAATTCAAATCAACCAAGTTCGAATTCAGCTTTTAATATTTCAAGTCGGTTTTTGTACCAAGACTTCGTTTCCAAATCGAATTACAAATTTACAAGCTTTGATGCAAACCGACACGTCAGAGTATCAATTCAAAAAACTTGAATAACCTAAAAACCGAATTGATGACCACCATTGCTGAAAGCCGGGACACATGACACAAAGAGATAAAGCCAACTAATACATACAAAAAGGCTTGCTCTTCCTCTGTTCCAAAATAATCTTTTGACGATTTCAGGTCGCATTCAAACTATAGATTTCTTCAAGGCTACACCCATAGACCAGTTTGAACAAAGATACAAAGATACCAAGCTTGATTAGTTATAGTATTAACAAACTAATCAAATTTGGCTTATAATACATATACTAAAACCATCACACCTTTATTTCATCTCTGCTTCTGTCTGCATAGTGACAGCAATTCTGCAAGCACACATAAGTCAGATATTCAACAGAAGCATCATCATGAAAAGATCTAGTGAAACTGGTGGGTTCTAACTTCTGAGGTTGGCCCGTTGGATAACGGATCAAAAGGGGTAACTTGTAGGTGTGAGTTTTTGTTTGATCTTTTAGTGCTATCAAAAACTAATGTATTCTTATGATTACAATATGACATGGTTTCTTAGCATTTTATATGCAACATACTTTTTCCTTCGTGTGCGGTCTGGGTCATTTTGTAATCGGTAAACTTAGCATTATATATAAAAACTAACATTAGGTATAAATCTAACATTTTTATGTACAAATTTAACATTTTTATATGCAAAATAATCATTTTTATAGCCAGCTTTTGCATACAAAATGACTGAAATGGAACTCAGAGTCATCTAGTTAATTACTCATATAAATACCAAAAAGAGTACAATGACTAAAACTAGACAAACGAAAAAAAAAAAAAAGTACTTTAGTCTTCTACAAAAAAACTTCCCAAAATCTGATTGTATTCTTTTATGAAAAAAAAATCCCAAAATCTTGTATTATAAGAATCTAATTTCAGTGAACAAACCAATTTAAGAAAATATCTGTATTTAAATACATTTTAAGTGACTTTCGTTCATTCGACCCATCTCCCTTATAGATAATATTTCATATTTTACCCATTTGACCCATTAGCAACAAAATACAACCCAAATTATAATAACAAAAACAATATTATTACGATACCTTCTTCTAATTTGCTGAACAGCTTCAAGAATTTCCATAAGTTGTTGCACCTTCAGATTTGTCGTCTTTTCTTCGCTTTCCAAAATCAAGTTCGAGCATTTCACAACCGTGGTGACTTCATCTTCAACTTTGTTCAAATGTTCATCAACACGGTCCAAAAAGTCAGCAAAAGAAGTCAATCCAGTCAAGCTACTGATTAGATCATCGTTGTTGGCAATGTCATGGGGACCTTGCAAAAATCCTTCAAGATTGTCTGTTTCGTGTTCTGTGGGCAATTCATTTGTTCTTTCTTCTGGTTCTTGATCATCATTAGTATGCAGAAAATCTTTTTCCGTATTTTCATTATCCCCCAAATTATCAGAAGACGTAGACATAACCCGAACAGGAGATTCAGCGTCCTCTTTTTCAATTTCAAGATCTGAAGAAACTGTCTTAACAAGTTGCCTTTCTCTAAGAGATATTGCCTAACACCAAAAGGAACACCAAGTGAATATTCAAAATTCAAAAAGTAAAAGCTTGCGTGATCTTCTTCTTTTTTTACCCTCAGAAACCGTTACCCAAAAACTCAATACACCATCAATATCCTGCTACCCAACATGATCACATAAAAAACATGCTTATAACTACTTATTGGCGATATACTGATATAGAAGCTTAGCAGATAAACAAACCTCAGTAAGCTTTGCAGACAGCTCATCAAGCAACTCGATTCGACTCTTAGTATTATCTAAAGCTTGCATAACCTTCTTCTTCTGAAATAGCAGATCTCTAGCATCATCATCTTTCCCAGCTTGAACATTAACAGCTGCCTGTCTCTTAAGCTTCTCTGCTGCTTCAGACAACCGCAATAACCTCTGTCTAGCTTTATTAGCTGACATAACCAAATTCATCACTTACATTAATCAATACCAGAGCTATTTATGCTGCCAATAGTAGCATTCAACAAGCATCATCACGATTCATAACTATTATAACAAAATAAATAAATAATCTACACTTTTAGTGAACTAGGGTTTCCGTTGCGTGTATCGTATTCGCACTCATTGGCTAGATTCATTCACATATGTAACCGTATATCGTACTGTATGTCTCTTGGCAATAGTTAATTGCATAATTGTATAATTGTATAAGTAGGATTCCATTGGCAACCCTAGAGTGATGAATTTGATTCAAATCAATGGAACTGATTGGGAGAATTGTTGCTGAAATTGTAATAGATTTGGAAATGATGATTATACCTTTGGCTCTGGTGTTTAATGCTTCAAATTGAATCTGTTCGAGTTGATCGCGTAATTGGTTGGCATCGAGTCGTGAAGCGAAGCATAGTGTTGTTGCCCGTAAACTCCGGTGAACCGCGGTTGCACCGGTGGCGGTGGTTAGCATCGTCACCGTCGGAAACATTATCGCCGATGAGTTTGGTCAGTGTAACTTTGTGATTATGTGTTGAATTTCATAAAAGAAATTAAGGATTTAGTTGATTTTAGGATGATTACATAGTTAGGTAGTTTATTTACCTTTTGAATTTATTTTGGGCTCCAATTTGGATTTTCATTTGTCTCGTGTTAGGAAGGTTTATGAGAAACCATAATTTAAAAGAAAAACAATAGAAATTATAGGTTACGTGTATATGTGATTACGAATTTAATTGTAAAATTATAAGTTACAAATATATGTAACTCATACAAATTCTATATGTTATTCAATTTTCATTTTGTTATGAATGAATGAAAGAGATTTAAATTAAATAACTTATAGTTTACTAAATAATACGATCATAATTTATTTAAATACTCTTTAAACACTTAAAGAAAATAAATAATATATAAATTATATAAGAGTGCTTTTCACTATTTTTTCATAAGATTGTAATTTTCTCTTGATCTCTCCTATACATCATGTATGGAACATTCTTTGACTTTATTGATGACTTGTTAAACATGCTCGAGTTACTTTTTCTTAAATGGCGAGCACACGTCTTAAAATCTACTTTAAAATCCACATATTTCTCACTTTTGTGAGACTAACCATTGTGAGTATAATATTATATTTAGTTTTTAGATTTGAAACTTACAGCACACCATGTGTCACCAAGATGACAGAACGAGCCACATTGGGTCTTGATGCGTGCCTTGCAAATCTGACAGAAAAGCTTACTCTAAGTTGACTGACAGGAGTTTTTTAAACTTCAAATAAAAGAAGAGTCTTTTTCAAAGAATACCTTACTATTCTTGTGTTTTGTCTACATCTTTTGTAGCAATAAAGACATCTAAATATTCATACATGATACCCAATCCGTATACAGCATCACCTTGAGTGGCTTACATTTTCGTATCGTTGCTTACATTCTAAGTAATGATACTCCTTCCAACACGATACATGTTACCAACATACCACAAAGTAAATACACCACCAAATTCATTATTAAACATTCTTACATATAATAATATAAGCATAATAGTAAGTTCTATTTCTCAAAGTTCATACCACTTCACAATCAAATAAAACAGACACAGACTCATAACTCACATAAACCTTTATTACTTCTGTCCATGATAGTAAAGCTCCTTTAGCATAGGGATCATAATCACAAACCACACCAGATATTTGTTATGACTTAGATACGTGATATTAACAGCGGGACAGAGGCAGGGGTGTCCTCACCCATGACGGGGTGGAAGAGGTCAAGCTCACCATAACGTTCAAGGACCCGCATTCTGCAGTCCTCTGCAGCCATCTGACCAGTGTGGTAGGCACCATGTACTGAGCCAGGGTGGTCGGTACTTGTTGCTTCCCCTGCAAAGAATAAGTTGTCAACAGGGATCCTTAGCCTTTCATACAGATCATGGGGTTTTCCTACTGCATCATAGCTATAAGACCCGAGAGAATTTACATCACTGCCCCAACGCGAAACCAGATGTTGAATCTGCATTCAGAAAAGAAAAAAACTTCACATTAAGTTTCTGTGTTTACCAGAGCTAATCAACTTGGGTTGTGTCTAATCGGGTCAAAACCACAATTTTTTTAAATTTCAATACCAAATAAAACACATGTTTAATTTATCAATCTCATATAATCATAATTTTTAACAATGTGAGCAACTCTAATTTTTTTATCAAAACTTATGAAATATTTATTAAAACCGGATTCAAAATTAAAAAACAATCAAATTACCTCTTTTTCCTAAAGTATAATTTAATGCATACATTTACATGCAAGTCCATGGACTACTTTGCAATAATCAAGTCCAACTTATTAGAACTCAACAAAGAGGTCCTTTATATAAAGTATAGGGCATTAATCTTGATAAAATCAACCTGATTGTTGAGTTTTTATAAGTTCAAGAACTTGATAATGCAACAAAGGACATATTTATTCTAAATAGAAGTCAGGATTTTGTCCTTGAGTTTTTATAAGTTCAGAGAAGTAATCATGTAAAACCAAAGTTCAAGGACTCATATGTGTATTCAGCGAAACTCCATAATGACTTTTAATCAAATTAACGCAATTGATTATTTAAAATATATATAAAATGGACAAAAAACTTGACAGGCAGCCCTGCCAGTTTTGACATATACTGAGAAAAACATATTTCAAGCCAGACCCATTTCAAGACAAGCCCATTACCCAGTTTGCAGGACCGGGCCATTGGGCAGCCACCAGCTAATTGTTTAAGAAAATCAAATTTCACCATATAATTATTATAGTTCAAAAGAAAGAGAGATTACAGGGGCAGAAGCATCAGGAAGAATCTTTTTGAGATGTATAAAAGCAAAATTAGCAGCAGCGTCATCAGATAATTTCTCAATGTCTTTAGCCAGCTGTCCTGCAGGCATATAAACTAGAACAGGATGACCTGTCGCCTTGTGAAGATTAAGAAAGTAGCTACATCCATAAGAAGTCTCTGCAACTACTCCTAAAAATTCAACATTTGGCCAAAAAACTCGGTCAAAATGCAAAATTATTTTGTTCTCAATTCCCACTCCAAGGTCAGCAATGGCTTCTTCCTTCCACTGGGGCAATCTTGGTTCAAATTTAATAAAATTTGACTTTAAAACACCAAGTGGAACAGCAATAACGGCTGCATCCGCAAAAAATGTGGTTCCATTTTCAATAGTTACCTTCACGCCATTTTTACGTCTATTTATCTTTGTAACCCTTTATGAATACAAAAACCATGAAAAAAGAATACGTAAGTTAAGGATACAAAAAAATAAGTAAAACTTTTCAACTTAAAACATAGGTGGAAAACGAAAATTTGATCCATTTACTTACAAACAGGTCAATTTGGGTTGTGTTCTATCTAAGATGGGGCACATAAAAAAAGTTCAGACACAAAGCCGCCCAATGTATAATTTTATAGCGTACAACCTTCTAATATTGGTTTATTTAAAGGTTTAGGATCCTTTTGTAGTAATATTTTTTATATCATAATTATCGCATACTTTAATGTTGTAGATGTAACAGAATGGCAAAAAAAAAAAAAAAAAAAAACTGTTGCGGGCAAACCTAAACAGCCCAGTTTGACCCGTTACCCAACCTGTTAATCTTATGTCTTACCTCTGACCTAATCGGATGTCAAGGCCTTTGGCAAGTGTGTTTATAACTGGAAGATAACCTCGCACCATAAGCCCATGCCCACCAGGAAGCAATTCTTCCTGCTCAATTAAAATGGATATTGATATATGTCTAGCTCAAATGATCACAGATTTTAACATAATAGAGTTGTGTTTATGATAAACATAAGAAGAAGAAAAAACATGCCTTGTCCCAGCATTTAAGAGATATGGTTTCAGCATCTGCAGCAAACCAGCCTTCCATTCTACATAAGTACCACTGTAACACCTTATAAGGAAGCCCCTCCAACCTATAAGGAAAAAAAAGTGCATGCCTTTATAACATTATATGACAAAAATGAGAATTTGTTATTTAATTGTAAAGATTATCCAATAGAATATATACCTTAGTTTTGGGTTTCTTTCAAACACGATTGATATTGCTTGCCGTATAGACATGTCTTCAGTGACTTCATCCCTCACTTTATTAGTCTGCAAGCATGAAGAAAACAATGATGAATGAAAGAAAGAAAATTGTAAAAGTGAAGTATAATATATAATAATTTTTTTTCCTGAGAAAGAGAGAGAGCATGCCTCTTCTAATATGGTCTCGAATGTCTTTCCAACCTGTGAGACTAAATCTTGAGGAACTTGATTTCCATCCATATCAAACAATGCATAACTGTAATAGAACAATAAAAATAATTGAACCAATACATCAACAAACAGCATAATTTCAGAACTTTATAGTTTATTAAGGCCTTTCACAACATCAAAATTAGTTAACTTGCACCAAGAAGTACTAGAGTGAACGTACTTCCAGTTCTAGAAATATAGTGATTAATCATGAAAAAAGGAACCAGGTTGTAACAAGCATATAAATTTGCTTCTATGGTGCTTATAAACATACAATTGCATGTTTCATGCTTCTATGGTGCTTATATCTAACATTGTCAATGATTACGCGGATATCTAATATTCTGCACTTACCTATTACTATCATACAATCAAACTTTACATTCATGTATCAACATACACTAAATATGAAAAAGAATTAACCATTACCTCTCCAAATCATGGTCATATAACACTGAGTTGTCGCCACTGGTCCGATATAAAGGTAGTCCAAGTCTTCCAATAACTGGTGCCAAAGGATTTTCATTACAAACCCCATGCAACCTGCAAAATTTAACATTAGTGTAAAATTAATAAATAAGTAAATATTTCTACTCGTGGAGTGTATTAAGTCTATTCTCACCATGATGCTCCTAAGTCCACAGGAAAACCAAATGAGTAATCAGTCCGAACTCGACCACCAATTCTATTACGTGATTCAAGTACAGTAACCTGAAAAGGCATGACATCAATGAAAATAGATGGTTATTTTTTTAAACTATGTCACTACAAAAAAATATTATTATCAAAATTACTGAAGCCAATATGTTCTTTTAGAGTTTAGAGTACCTGAAATGAAGCATCATGAAGTGCGCGAGCAGCAGATATGCCAGCAAAGCCACCACCAATCACAATAACAGATGGTGAGGCTGAACGCCTTGATGCAACATTTGAATAGCAGATTGCTACATATCAAGAGGAAACCAGAATTAGATTGCAAGCAGTGGAATTGCTATAAAGACTGACAAACTCCTCAATACTATCAAGTGTCGGGTCACTAGACGAACACGATAGATTTGTAGTTTTCCAACTGATCCAATTAACTTGTGGCCAAAAGAATTATGCCTAGTTCATCACAACTTTCCGGATATATATTGAAAAAACCCTGACTGTACGTATACATATGTGTGTTTAAGAAAATGATATATCCATGTATATGTGCGTGGGTACTTATGCATGCAAAAGAAGTTACAATTTTTTTCTTACTTCAACATTTTCTCTCTGATAACATAAATGAGTGTTACAGACCACATCACCAGAAACAATAATATACGATTTCAGAATTGACCCCACTAGTTGCAACCAATATATGTGTGATGATGTACAACCAATCCAACAATTAATACTCCTACACAAAGATCCACACACGCGGCATACAACCCAAATGGCACAGCATGTAAAACTCAAATTATACACATAATCATTTAACTTATATGAAAACTAGACATCATCTTACGTGTGATACCACAAAAACACTATTTCCCCACATGCATGAATTTATGCAAAAGGCACCGACAATCAATTACACAACACTAAAAAAAGTCTTCTGTGGGGGCTAAGTCTTTTATCACATTAATCGTTCACACTTCACATCAGTAACACCAATCCTCAATTCAATCTAAATTATCCGTAAATCACCCCTACTAATCAACTTCATAACAACTTAAAAATTAAAAAACATAATTACAATCTCACACACAAAGATCGGCAAAATCAGAACCAAACATTACAATCAGAACAACACAATTCCTTCAAAAAAGTAAAAAAATCATAAGTTTTTTAGTTTTTACGATCTACCTTGTTTCAATTGGGAATTACTCTTGTCTCCACCTGAATCCATATCCCGATGACGAAGTTAAACCAAACAATCTTACCAACCGCACCAAAAACACCACCAACAACAGATCAACGCAACTTCTATAATCCAAGGGCTTATCGAATTCGATTTGAAAATTGGAACTAGTCGTCAATTGAGGCGAGTGATGCACAACGAAAAGCAGCAAACAAGTGATGAAGTGATTCGAGTTCGACGAATTACAGCCCAGATTCACCAACCAGCTCATGCGTATTGCAAAATCTCTCAAAAACCTCGCCGATTATGTACGATCTGAACCGATCGCGATCAAATTGGGGCAAATGCAACGGAATGATGCGATGATGATGGTGATTTTGGGGGTTTTAATCGATTGATTGAGAGATTTGGTGTGATTTAGGGTTTGATTGTTGCTAATTGAGGAAGATGAAGAGATCAATCAATACACGTTACTCTGCCCCCTTTGTTGTTATACAATATAGAAGTTGTGTGGCAATGTTAGGTTTTCATAAAGTTGGTATGTGTTGCGTCGGTTAGTGAAAGTATTGTATATATAATAATAATATGATAGTATAATATTATAATAGGATAATAATATAATATTATAAAATGATATAAATGTGAGTAAATAATGTATAAAGTAGGTCCTTTTTCTGTTGATGCTGATAGAATATATGGTCCGAAATTTTTGTAGATTACTTGTATGGTATATAGAATATGAATGATGAATAATGAATAATTCGGTGAATAGTTTATTATAAGAGAAATTTATATGATTAATATATATTTTCAAAATCAATAGTTTTAGGCTAAGAGCATATTTATATTTATCTTTCTAATTTAATTAAATATATTAAACTTATTTAAAGTTATTTTTACTTTTTATTTAACCTTGTACATCTATATAATTCTTTATCTTTATATCACTCACAAATTTATTTTAGTATTTTTTTTTTGTTTCATAAAGATTCATAAAAATATAGAGATTGTAAACATATGAAGCTAAAAATAAAATTGTTAAAAAGTTAAGTAAGTTAAAAGAAATTCAACCACACTTGATTGCATGCCTGATACAAGTCACACAAAAGAAATGTTGAGGTATTGATGATTTTAAAACATTACGTAAACTCCAATACGAATTAAATGATACACCTTATAAATTTATAGCAGTAGATGATACATTCAATAACATCCGATGTTATTATTGAATATTGAAGAAATTAAGAAATGAGAGTCGATGTAATATTATTAAAGGATAACATAATGATAATGGATCAAATATAAAAAAAAGTATCAAAGTATGAAATATTATTAGATATTAATAAGAAAACATTTTATGTGCCTTTTCTTTGTCATAATTAAAACCTAATAAATTGTAATGTGGATGCTCCTGTAACAAATAGGGTAGTTCGTAAAAAACTCGCCACTTATGACTCGCTCAAAAATAGTTCGTTCGTAAACAAGCCAAGCCTAATACAAGGCCAGTTGGGCTCGTTTAAATTAAACCCTAAATCATAACTAATATACATAAAAAACGATGATTACGACATATTAGTTACAGGGTGGGGTTATAGTATAAATGATATTTAATCTAAAAAGTATAAGAAAGATTATGAGTTTAACACATATCATTCTGTTGTTTTAAAAATAAGAGTATTTTGGTTATTATATCAAATACATCTGTTCATTATGTCTTATATATTCATTGTATCATATATATTATATCATTTGTTATATGTATCTATCATTGTGTTTTACGATTTAGATCATTTTATGTTATTTTTGTTATTATCTCTATAAATTATATAAAATTTTTATCTATCATTATATTTTACAATTAGATGTATACAGTTATATACTTTCATCGATGTATTTTTCAAGATTCATAGTGTTGAAAAAAACACAATATATTATTTTTTATGTTTTTATAGATTATATTAACTCGTTGTTATCGATCATTGTGTTTTACTATTATAAGCGCACAATGATATTATTTCAATAATGTTATTTTCAAAACTCATAGTATCCAAGATAATACAATGATAATAAAAGAAACATAATGAAACGTGTTTTTTTGTCATTGTTTTTAATATAATAAAACATAAAAATTTGATATTAAACCTATTTGAAAATGCTATGCTTGCCACTAACTAAATTGTTATAGATATGAATATAGAACATATATTCTATAAGATGGGCATTATTCGTAGTAATATAAGAATCGATGAAAATATCGATCAAGAAACTATCTAAACCTCTATTGTATATTTTAAAATTAATTACTTCTCTTATATCTATTGGAACGATCTAGTTCTTAACTAAAAAGTTGATCTGATAAATTTAAAAAGTTTTGAAACTATTTTTAGCTTTCTGTTTAGTATGAAAATGTAAAATAAAATCATTCAATATAAAAGTTCAGAAGAACCATGTATTTATCTTGGAATCTTTCGAAACACACGACGATAGTATAGATTCTGATGCTCTAGATCTATTTCAAAAACTAAAATTTTATGAGATATTAACGCTTAGAAAGTGACACTTATAAACTTACTAAAATATATTTAAGATTTTTTTTTTCAAACACTTGTAGTGCATGTAGAGTTGTGTTAACTATTGCAAGTGTTTACATAAAACAAAGTTTTCCAAATTAAAATTGGCAAAAAATAACCTAAGATTTGCATGTCACAAGATGACAAGAATGATTAAATGGTCTAGCCATATGTTGAATTGTTGGAAGAAATTAATTATAAACAACTTATTAAACAACTTGCATCAAATAAAACAAGAAAATAAATTTAATCTAAACATATTCATATACACATAAAAATACAACTTAAAAGATTTAACTTCATCAACTATAAACATTTTGATAAATCATTATCAGTCCCAACCTAGGTAAAAAGAAAAATGCATTGGTGTTCGAGTTCATGCATATACATCAATAAATCATATACATCAATAAATATACGAGGTGCGTTTAGTTCACCATTTTAATATCCCAACCTAAATATTTTAATAGGGTGAGGTTATTCTACAAACTGTATTTTTGTTACAAAATTTGAGAAGACACAATGAGGCTAAACAAGTCACAAAAAAATTATATCTCACAATCTAAATCGAATCTCAAAAAAATACTTCGGAGTCTCTATTCCTCTCGTCGTCATCTTTTAGAAAAAAAATAAAAAAAATTATTGTGTTTTTTATAACACAATGACGTCATTGTGTCTTTCATAATGACATAATGACGTCATTGTGTCTTTCATAAATGACATAATAAAAAAACGTTATTTTTTATTTTTTTTATTTTTTGTTTATTTTTTTTCTTAGTGATGACGGCTAGGTGGACAAAAGCTCGGAATTACTATTTTGAAATTCGATTTAGATTGTGAGATATAATTTCTTTTGTGGTTTTTTTTGACTCATTATGTCTTCTCACGCTTTATAGTAAAAATACACTTTGTATTTTAACCTCTTTCATTATAATATTCTTTACTTGTAGATAAGTTGGTTCATTATCATGATATCGTATATTATTTGAAGCCACACAAATAAACTCGTTCTTATTAATGAATCCTATATGGTGGACCAACACCAATAAAGCTAATTTACATGGACCTAAAATCAAGGACGTGTAAAAATATCTGAAACAGAATCTAAACTATATGAAAATCCAAAACTAAAATATTCGAAATTTTTTGATATGCGAAATTTTCGGATTTGGGTAGTGTTTTTAATTTCCGGATATTTTGAATATTTTTTCGTAAAATTGGGATATTCGTTTTAATAAAAAGAATCTAAAATTTCAGATATTTGAAATTTTGGATTCGAATTCAATATTAAAATTCATTATCCGAAATTTTAGAATATCCGAAAATCCGGATTTCCGATTTTGAACACTCCTATCCAAATGATATGTTAACAGTTAACACGTATTTGAAAAGCAATTAAGGTAGTTAATTTTATAAATAAAAAAAACAATTTTGCTATCTTAAACTTTTAGATGTTTATATAAAAAGATAATAGCGTACTAATTAAATGTATTTTAAAAGTTTATATTTTACAGTTCATGGGCTATTTAATAGTCTATCACGTCATAAACTCGTTGATGTTTATAGTTAATGGTTAATGGTTAATGATCTCATTCTATGTTATATCCGATTCGAAGAATCTGTATATGCTCATAGTTTATGGTTAATGGTCCGATGTACATACCATTAACCTTCATAGGTCCACTTAAGCTTAAAGTTTAGTTTTTTATGATTAGTGATCCCTATCCTATGCCATATTCAATACAAAGAATCATCCCACTTCTAGCACTTTAATATCAACACTTTAGCTTGTGACTATGCTATGCACTTAACAAACAAGTTTCCACAACTCAATGGTTATTTTAGAGTAAGATAAGATTAGGTTAGATTCCGTTAAAAGAATTTATTTTAACATTTCATAAATGCCATTATCACAATTGCTTAGTAGATCCTGTTTTAAATTCTAGGATTTAATTCTTAGCTCAAGATCTCTCATATTAACAGGAATTAAAGTAGTAATTAAGTTATTTGGGCTCGAGGGATTGATTGCACAAACTTCTATTTTTCCGATACGAGATATTTATCATAATCAATATGAGCGTGTTTGTCTAATTGACACATATGAAGGAATCAATGTTGAAATTATTGGATCCTTACCAATTAAACCTTAAACCCGCTTGTAAAAGAATTTACACATTAGAGATATACTTTGAGTAAGTTTCGAGTCACACTACATTTTGTCAAGTTGCCCGTTTGACAATTTAAAAAATTACAACGAATCAAGCCGGTAGCATGTGAATAGTCAAAATTGTCATCCAACTTTTTAATTTCTGACCACAAAAAGAATGGCAAAAAGATAAGTTTTGATGCTTATGATAATAGTTACACATGTTGCACCTTACATTATGAGTGATTATTGTCAGTATACCCAATTAAATACACATTTGCAAGCTTGTTAGTTTTTTTTCCTGCAATTTTTTTAATCATGTTTGGTTGCCTATGTTAGAGAGTAAGGACTCAGTACATGGGTCATCACTCGCGGTGAGGCTTTCACTAGTGTTCTGCCAAAAGTGATTTCTTAAGGCCTTAAACTTAGGATTTATAGTTGAAAAGCCCGGGTCCGATAGCAAATCTTGAACATTGGTTCGACCCTCTAGCATGTTCACGGCTTGAGACATGGTTGGTCTAAGTGTCGGTGATGCATTCGTGCATAAAAGGGCCACATTTAAAATCGTCATTGCTTCCTCTGATGAGTATTCAGACCCAAGGTCTGGGTCAACCAGATCTAATAAGCAACCTCTTTCTTGTAAAACATATGCCTGCCAAACAAACAAACAAACATACATATATTACGGTTTGAATTTTTGGGTCAAAGAATGTTGGTTTGCTGTAGTGAAACTTTTTTCTTGACAATGTGATGAATTTGTACGGTTTAATGATGTAAAAAAAACGATTCATTTGAAAATTGTTGGATCATTCACTTGAAACCATGATAATCAGTTCCAAAAAGCAAATCCAAACACTCCCTAAAAGTTGATGAACCAAAATGTGGAAATATTGCTCACCCAATCAAGAAGGTAAACAAAGTCTTCTGTGGGCCTGTAGTTGGTGTTGCTTTTTCCGCTAACAATTTCTAGCGTCACAACTCCAAAACTATAAACATCTGCCTTAGTAGTCAAGTAACCACGCATGGCATACTCTGGAGCCATATAACCTCTGGGAACCAAAAATATAAGGTAAAATAAAATAAATTTGAGAACGAAGCACAATTATTAACTATTAAATAATCATAAAGATAGAAGTGATAATTTTGACCATTAACTTATGAATGAGTTGATTCGGGTTGTGTTCTATCTCAAACAGGTTTAATTAAAAATATGAGCTAAAAGAAGAACGGGTCATCCTCGAACTCTACTTATAATGCATAGAACCTCCTAAATAACTATTTATTTAAAGATTAAGATATTCAATTAATAATATGCTTTTTGCAATCATAATGGACAAAGAAGTGTTGTGGGTATACTCAACTTGACCCGACTGGAACTAAAAATTTACCAGTTTCAACTTAAAAAGTTTTGACCCATATACATATGAGTAATTGAAGAACATACATTGTTCCTGCAATGCGAGTGCTGATGTGTGTATTTCCGTCATCATTAAGCTTTGCCAAACCGAAGTCAGATATTTTTGCATTGAGTTTTTTATCAAGCAAAACATTGCTAGTCTTGATATCTCTATGCACAATTTTCAGTTGTGATTCTTCATGAAGATAAAGCAAACCTCGAGCTATCCCTAGGCATATCTTCAACCTCACGGGCCATGTCAGCTTTGCTTTTAACACTTTGTCCCGCCCTGTAGGATTTAATCAAAAATCTTAGGAATTTTCTACATTAGTGTGAACATGATGTTTCTTTTTCCAAATTAATTTTGATAAATTGTTATAGAGGTCGGCATTTTGGCCCTTTTAGGAGTGGTTGATTTGGATTGTGTGTCAAATATAAGATCTAGCTAAAAGAAGAACCAAATAGGTGTAAAGATATTGTAGTAATCCTGTAACTAAAATTTTTTTGCAAGTCATGCTGGCTTGTTTTGAAATGTACTAAAAAACAATCCATTTTGAGTTTCTACCCGATTTTGTTTTGACCCGTTACCCCAAACCGCCCATCCTGGCATCTTTGCTAATTAATATTTTAAGCTTACCAAAAAGAGCACGAGATACACAATTATTTTCCATGTACTCATAAATCAAAGACAATTGGTTCCCTTCAACACAACATCCATAAAGTCTGACAAGATTTGGGTGTTGTAGTGCTGAAATCATGCCAATTTCATTGACAAATTCACGGGTTCCTTGTTTTGACTTCGATGATAGTTGTTTCACAGCAATTATTGTCCCATCCAACAATTGACCCTACATAACATATGGCTTTTAGTAACACTAAATAAGAAAACATTGTGTTATTTGACTTGTGTTTTGATCAATGACAATTTAACACAATAATACTACCTTGTAAACAGCACCAAAACCACCTTCTCCAAGCTTGTTTGATGGATCAAAGTTTTTAGTTGCAGCTTTTATCTGTCTTAAAGTGAATATCCCTGTTTGTAGATCTAGACCTCTGAGCTCTGTTAAACAATTAGTCTTATGATAAGTTGTTGCAATATGACATCATTAGCAAAAAGAACTAGAGATAGAAATATGGGTGAGCCGGATAATGGGTTAAATTGAAACGGGGAATTTTTAGTACAGGTTGACAAAAGTCTGGATTGTTTAGCTCGCATGCGACACTTTCTAGTTTATTTTTATAAAAAGACTATAATTGGTCAATGTGTTTAACTGTTAATGATGATTATTACAATGAATACTTAAATCTTTGAATACGACGACTTAGGAGACTTGGGTATCACATATAGGTTTGGGAGACATTCGAACCATTTTACCCCTTTCACCCGCTTCTCTTTTAGCTAAAGCTTTTAATGTCATCCATTTAAAAAGATAACCCAATCTTACATAATTTGGTCGATATTGCTACCTCTAATTAAAACCATCAGAAGATAATGAAAGATTTACCTCTATCTACTGCTTTTTTCCCCATAAGGTAGCCTTTTCTCCACAAGATAAAAACAACTAAAATTACAAAAAGCAGTCCTCCACCAACCGTCCAAACTATTAAACGAACTTCAATCTTTTTTCCAAAATTTGGGGGATCAAAATCTGTACAAAATAAGGTGATGAAGGCAACAATGAGCAGCATTATAACATAATAAGCTGAGTTCAGAATGAATTCATACTCATTACAGAATACAGGAATTATCCTAAAAAATCAGCATGAATTATAGTAATTGATAGATTGTCAAGTACTGACGGGGAACATAATTAATTTATGATAAAATCTTGTAATATATTATTAGTACTCTTATCTGTTTATCACAAACAACTATGACTCTATACTATTTTTAAATTTCACCAAAAAATTGATGACATTGGACACTATAATAAATACTGTGGTTAGAAAAACTGTGTTGTTTAACTTTTTGCAAATCTATATTAATTTTGACCTCAAAAGTCAAAGCACGCCTCTCTCTTCATCTTTTTGTTTGATTTACGCAATCTTTGATCTCAAAAGATGAAAAATAGGTGGAAATCAGATGCAGGTAATAAAGAAATACTTACTTGGGTCAACTGATATAGCTGATATAATCGGACCATAACTCCCTCTAAGAGGAATTCCAATGGTGCCTTTTCCAGCCCAGAATAGTTGAATCTTGAGTGTGTTATTTTTCACCATGACCATGTAACTCTTTATAACAGGCCTACCAGTACCTCCAGCCTCTTGTGCTATATCAAAATCCTTTAGTTTCAACTCTCCCTGTTAAAAATTCTTAGAAAATGTTAACATTCTTTTTAGTGTTCTTTTTACATCATTATATTTATGGTTAGGTGCATAAAAAAGTAACCTTCAAAATCATGGTCATCAACTCAGAATTTTTTTATCAAAAGTAATCTGATCCGCTTAGCAGTCAAAACATAGGCATGGCAGTAACCTTTGATGATGTTGAATTTTTTTTCCCTGAGCCAACTTGTTTTAAGCCTAGAAACCGGCTAAGGTGATTACTTAAAAGCAAACCTTTTAAAACATTCTCGGTTATTTATACGTTAAAACAAGTTGGTTACTAAAACAAAAATCACACCACCTTTTATGACTTTACCCTATTATTATATCGATAGTTGACTCACCTGTACATAAACATCAAATACACGCTTCCCGAGGCTGTTAAATGTGTTGTCTTGGGTGAAAACAATCTCCGCAAAGTGGAGTCTAACCGTATAGTTACCGTTCATAAGACACAATCCATAATAAGTAAGAGAAATAGCAGTGGCGCGTGCTGATGTGTACAATTCTGTCTCAGATGTGGGAACATTATGGAGGCTAGATGTGTTGGAAAGAACATAAACATCAGAATCATGGTCATCATCTAAGAAGTTTCCTGTGCTGCTAAATGCCCAATTGTTGTCATAGTAATATGTTGAGGCACCCTTTCTTTCTGTATCAGATTCATATTTGATGGTGTTGTTGATACTTACTTCTTTGCCCCCACAATTGATGTATAGAGAATGGCTTTCTGATGCAAAAGATGACATTTAAATATTTAATTAAGACATGAGGTGGGTCAATGTGTACTTGTATGTAATGATGTAAATAACTTTACTTACGCTCTTCAATCGGTTTAGTACATGGGAAATCTTTCATAAGACATAGAGGAATATTGTTTCTACATAAAAGATACAAGACAAATAAGTCATTGTGTAGTTTTGATGCTTACACAACACTCGCTATGGTTCGTGCGAGTCCCAGACGGCTAGGCCAGTCTTGGGTCTATCCTGAAAGCTGGTTCGGTCCTAACATTCGATTGAATATCCAGTTACAAGGTCCAAGACCCTTTTTAAGACTGATTAGGCCCATATATCTGGTATTTGACGCCCAGACCCTTGAACCTGTATGTATTTTTTTTTTCCAAACTCCATTCGAAAATTATTGTCCACAAACAAGAAATAATCTCAATTTAAAATATGTGTAATCAGTGTAGTTTTTAGTTAGTAGAATGTCTACTTTACCTTTGCATATAAGATAAACTTGCATTTGAAATAGTAATTGAGGCTAAAACGGAAAAACTGTGAATTATTACTAACAAATTTTTGAAAGAAGACAATCTCTTTGGAGAAACTAAGATAATAATGTGAACAATAAATTTCTCTGAGTTAAATAGTTTTTATGAGTTTAAACGTTTTTACATCTAGTGAACCGCAATTTGTATATTTTTATGCTTTATAAAACTAAATTGAGGTATTAAAATATATATGTTTTTTAATTCATGTTAGAAGTTTTTTTTTCTGTAATATAAAATACCTCTTTGTTTATTGTTATTTTAATATATACTAATCAATAAAACCAGTAGCGGTTGGGACTGCCGGACCCAAATAAATCATTTTCTGAGTGATGGACCTGACTTTAGCAACTAGATTAGGACTGTGCATAGGTCCAGTTAGGCTCAACTTATGATGCTTTCACAACACTCAATGTGATGGCGTGACCATAAATGTAATTAGCATCGTGTCTTACTCTTTATTTGTTGACGAAGAATAGCTCTCCACCACGTTTCTGAGTCAAGTAGTGAAAAGTTAGTTTACATTAACATAAAACCATACACAAATCCAGCTTATATATGATCTCTTTCCTGTAGGAAAAAGACAAAAAAAAAAAAATAATAATAATAATAAAAAGAAGAAAAGCTTACACTGTCCCACGTTCACATGTATTTGGACCAGAAGAATCCCAAGTAAAATGGTTACAAGAAACATCCCTGTAAAGGCATAAGTGCATATAAACATAACACACCATTTGATCATTTGATCCTTTGATGATATTGGGCAAGATTATCCTTACACATCCTTGGTACTTGAGAAGATCCATGCAGGCATAGGTCCAGTAAGATTATTTTCTGCCAAATAACTATTAAATAGTGTCCACCCTTAGAAAACTTATCATGATTATTAGAAAGAAAAGAAATTATCATTGAAGATGATTTACATACATGTAATCTGTTTTTCCTAGTTGGGAAAATGATGGTGGGATCTCGCCAGCCAGATTATTGAAACTGAGGTCTCTACAACAATAAAAGTTAATCAAGAATAAGTTACAATGAAAATATGACTTTAAAAGATACCAGATTTCCCAATACATGATGAATGGAACTATTACGAACAATTTTTTTTCCATAAGAACAGTGCAATTGGCTTTAAACAACTAAAGTTTATACATTAAAGTCTACTTCTCTTTCAGGGGATGTTGTGTTGTGATTTTCAAAAGTGATTATTTGATAGTATATAACCAGAATAATCATAATAAAGCTGGCTATTGTTTTGATGTGCTTTGTTGTATGAAGTTTTGATTATCAAATAATCAAATGCTTGGTTGTTCGACAAATTCTGATATTTGATACATAAATTCTCAAAATTCAAAAAGAGATGGTTTATAGGTTTGTAAATGTAAAATTGAGGTTTCAGATTAGAAGTGAGTGGTAAATAAGTAATTATATTTTACCCTTAGATAATCAGTGCTGTTGCAGCTTGTATGAAACTGCTCATCCAAAACTAATTATATGACAGCAGAAGCAAAATTGTTCATCCAAACATTAAAAACTACTTGTTACGACTTTCAGTCGCAATAATCAGATAATCATTTTCAAAACACAAATCCAAACACCCTTTTTGTATCATGCTATTCTTGCTGATGGCATCCAACTTCTTATGTGTTCCGGTTTCTAAAACCAGAAATTTTCAGAACTAGTTGGATATTTAGAAAGAGACTTTTAGTGATAATCCATACTAAAAGGTAATAAACATACAGCTATTTACTTACAGAGTTTTCAGCGAAACCATATTCCCGATATAGTCAGGGATTCTCCCACGGATCAAACAATTCCTAAGTACCCTGCGTATTTATAAAATATAATTAATATCTTCACTTAAGTACTAAAAATAGTGAATCATAATAAAAAATAAATGCTCACAATTTGTTTAGTCGTGTCATTTTCTGCACGTTTGGGAAATTAGAAGCTCCCCCTTTCAAGTCACTGATTCTCCTGTAACCAAAAGAAAAATATAGTCAAAAAAACAAAACAAGAATCAATCACTTTGTATATTCCGAAACCTCATCGAACAAATATAACCGAAAAAAGTTGAAAATTAAAAAAATATTTCATACAGATCATTTAGTCGTGTTAAGACGGAGATGCTAGAAGGAATTGGTCCCTCAAGAGAACAACCTTGCATATGCCTGCAAAAACAGACCATGTATTACTGTCTTTTAAATAAAATAGAGGTGGAACATGAGCGGGTTGGTTGACGGATCTGATAAATACTTTTTTGTAGTTGTCGAAATGGGCAGGTTGCCCTGAAACACCTTTTGTCTTAAAAATAGCATTTTTAATAAAACTCATTTTATTTATTTTAATCATTTTAATATTATTCTAAATCTATGAATATAGTGATTTTAGAAACTTTTTTGCAAAAACACACTTTAGGCGACTTGCAATCCATTACCTTCTTCTTAGGCCTCTTTTTTTACCTGTTTGATCTGTTCGAGGTAAGATATAACCCATATCAACCTATTCATAAGTAAATACGCCATAATGTCCACCCCTATGTTTAATACACACCTAGCATGATGGAAATTTTTTATAAGATTCTTACAATTTCCCAATCTTTGTCCACTGACTAATGAAGTTTGGTATCATTCCAGTGAAATTATTGTCACTTATTCTCCTAAAAATGTAACAAAGCCACGTAAGTTAAGAGAACTGTTAAGCATAAGTTTAGAAAAATGCTAAACCTAAATGAATTAACATCCAAGTTTATATTAGTTATACTTACAGATCAGTCAAGTTGGTAAGTTTTCCGAGTGCAACGGGCAGCTCTCCAGTGAAATCATTTGAAGTAAGAACCCTGGGAATACAAAGTTTTACATGATTATGGATATCTATTTTAGGAAAAAGTCAAGGGAAAAGGTGAAGAGTTAGTACAGTTTCTGCAAATTTTTCATGTTTGCAATCATTGCGGGTATGGATCCTGAAAAGCGATTTCCTTCTAAGCTCCTACAATAATAATGAAGCCATTAAGAATCAAAATGAAGTATATATGTTTGTCATCTCACCTTTTATTTTACTATTTTTTGTATCCTTAGCAACAAAATAAGTTGTGATATGGCTTACAATTCTAGGAGGGTGGTCATTCTGGTGAGAACTTTTGGAAACGGCCCGGATAACCGGTTTCCCATGAGAGAACTGCATATATACATAGTGAAAAGGTTAACACAATATGTTGCAAGAAAATAAAATTTTATGATTAATTATCACAAGCATATAGTTATTATTCAGGAAGAATAATTGGCAGTAAGAGTGATATATCTGTCCGTACAGGTTGTGCAATCGCGTACTAGCCCATTCGGGAGGAATGGTCCCATTGAAGTAGTTACGACTGAGATCCCTGCATTAACAAGACATATCATATATTTCACAATAATCATTACATAAAAAAATAAAAAAGGAAAAAATTGTGTTGCATAATGCCTTATTGAGCAGAGGGATTTTTCTTACAGAAGTCGAAGGTAGCGAAGCTTGGAAAACTCGGATGGAAGAGCAGTCGAGATATTCTGGGATTTAATATATCTGCATTGTAACAAAACTTTAATTTCTGATGGTTTAACGAAGTGGGTTTGTAATTTTAGGTAGCTAAACCAAAGCTTAAGCCCCAACTAACAATATATATGTAACATGCGAGAACCATGTTCATAGGTGGCATGCAAGACACAATTTATATGACATTACTTCCTCGAGTACAAGGTTTATCTTTAATTAATTTAATATAGGAATCAACTCCTTGTTAAAGTAGGATATGCTTTGATGCACTAAAATCTGGAGTTGAAAAATAAAACTGTCTTAGATGTGACATTTAAAAAGTTTGCAGCTAAAAATCTACAAGGTAACTTTGATAAGTAGATAACATAAGAATGCTGTTAAAAAATTATAATATAAGAATGATGGTAATATATAAATATGTTTTTGTGTATTATACTGACATACGATAAAATTTTACACGCATTTGATGTGTCTCAATTAATTAAATAGTGTGTGAACCCTACTTGTCGTGTGTCTATTATTTCTACAAATAAATCAGGCAGTATTACTTTTTTTTTATATTATAAAAGTCATGTCTTGAGTAGTTACATATATTTGTTTAATATACAATGAATCCTTTTCTAAACCTATACATGAACCACTAGAGTACTTTTGTATCTTTTGTCTAAAAATCATATCTAATTTAACAGCGGTAATATTTGAATAGATTACAATAAATTCCCAAAATGCCACTTAAGAAGCACAAAATATAAAACATGTATTAACCAGGATCAAGGTGACTAATTTCAAGTAATGTCTACTAAGAAGTATGCAATAATGATTGAAAATGTATAAAAATATATTTTTTAGACAATCCAAACAAACAATGTTTACATAAAAGTCTTTAGATAACTAAAGTACAATTTAACTAGGCAAAATCTAAAGAACTTGAAAACCATAATCAACCTGATTAATTTCTTATAATAATTGTTAATGACTAAACAAATATATTCAATATAATTTTAAAAATTATAGTCTAATATAATTCAAAATGATGCAATGTTGTTCTTGTGTTCCTTTTGACGGTGTTGAAAGTAGTACTATACTACTATCTGGTGTTGAAAGTAGTACTATACATATAAATTGTGGACCAGCGAGTACAGCTAATTCCAGATCAGCAGTCAACAAGCTGCGTTGACTACATTTTCAGTCAACAATCTGGGAATAAACAATACACTTTCAATTAATCAGAAATCACATGTGTTTCATTCTGTATAGTACAGCAAAATCAGCGATAAATTCAATCGATTCAGCAGATTTATCATTTCGATTCAGATTCTAATATCCAATATCAATTAATTCAATATCGAAGAACAGATATCAAAGTAGTTATCCATTTATCCACTATATTCATCTGTCATTTCCCAGATTCAAAACAGAAATCCATCACAATTAACAAGACATCATGTACTATGATGGATACCGATTAGATGAGTTTGATACCTTACGATTTCAAGACGATTTCCTTGAAATCGTAACGATAACGACTTCAATTTCGTCAATCAACATTCAACTCACAAAATCAATCAAAACAAAATCGAGAATACATACATATCAACGGCATGGCAGGTTGCATTACTATCGAACGAGCAATCGCACACGATAGACACATTAACGCCCTTTCTGTACTCACCGACGCCCCAATTTCCTTCACCACTGCACGGATCCTTATCCAAATCCCACACCTTCGTCCCCTCAATCCCTAATTTCTCCCCAATTTCTCTCAGCACCTTCACTGCACCAATCCACACACACACACACAACAATCGCCATTAATCTCACTGTTCATCGATCTGAAAAAGTAACTAATCAATGAAAACATGAGGAAACATGTACCTTCTTGTGAATCGAGCTTTGCCGACTGTGTGATTGAGAGATTTGAATAGAGGATCAGTGAGAATATGAAGATTAACACCTTGTTCATGGTGGTGATTGCTGTATGCTTGAGTAGAGTACTTACAGTTATGGATTGATTATCATGTATAGAGGTATAATAATAATAATATTATTATTATTATTATAGAGAGAGTAACGTCAACTACAACAAGTGGCGATAGAGAAATTAGTAGCAGGGGTCAGAGCTGAAAATAGTAATTAATAAGTGACGAGAGAATAAATTCTCTATCAAAGGTTTATTATTAAAAGGATTTGTTTTTAAGTAAATTCTAATCAACCGATTATATTTAGCCCAAGAGTTTAAGGTGAGCTATTAAATACATGTAAATATAAAAAGATTTTAGGTTCAACTCTCATTTTAAGTAAAGATGTTTAGGGTTGAGCCGGTTGTTTTATTTTTTAATTATGAGTTTCCTTCTGAGTGGGTTGGGAATGCGGTCCACAGTTTCGGCTGAAAAATAGATAGGTCGATCCGGCTAAGATAACATCTATCTTTTAAAGTAGGGTTGTACATTTTGCCGTTCAAAAAGAAAGAACTAAATCAAATCCGAGCTCAAGTCCATATTAAAGCTCACTAATATTTATCCGTTAATCTTTTTTAAAACGACTCATAATCTGTTAACTGTTTTACTCGTAAGAAATGAATTTTTGAGCTTAAATATACAGATAATGCAACTTATCACTCCAACTGCTTCTTTTTTGAAACTTCTATTGATTAAATATAAGGTTTGACTAAACAGCTCTTTAGACAATTTCAGACCAGTCGTTTGCACGGTAGACGTTGACGCCGTCAAGTATTTCAAGTGGTTACTATAATTAAAGGCAATTTTGAATTCACTCCGACCTATGCCTCAAAATCTAATTACACCCTCTTTTTTATGTTCTCTTTCATCTTTTACAATCTTAAACATTTATGTTTCTTTTTTCTCTACTCTCACATACTTTTATTTCTCATTTGTTAGTAAATACACTATCACACGTTGGATAGGCCGAACATCTATTAAATATAATATCTAACATCTATTAAATATAGTATCTTTTTACAAGGGTACGTTCAATACGTAAGAGATACGTTTAACTACTTTAGCTGTGTATATACCAACACCCTAAAATTAATTTTAATTAATGAAAGATAAACTCATTTGTTGAAACCATCCTCGTGTGTTTATTTTGGAATGTTTGGATAAAGAAATAACTTATCTTTATTTGACAGAAATAAATATTGTTCCATAGGCACATGTGCTTATCTCAAATCCCAAACACCCTCTTTAAAAACAGATTTGATGTGGACATGTTTTAGGTGGTTTAACCTACTAATAATTAATGGTTTTAATTATGTTAATATTATGATTCTAAAAGAGACAAATGTTGATTCAGGCTTAGTTAATCAATTTTTTTTAATTTAAAGATAGCTCTATCTTATTTTAATGCGTATGGCTTTGGACTAAAAGTTTATATCGAGTGACCTCGTTAAGAAAAGGTGAAACTAATAGAAAGAAATAAGGGGTTGAAACTGAATACGTTAAGTCGGTCAAAAGTCTTTTATCATATATTCAAATTAAGATGTTTTATATTATTGTATTTAAAAATATTATTTGTTAAATTTTTTATTTTGTCTTCAATCATAAAGTTATAAAATTTTACATGTGGTGTTGGTTGGTAGATTAAACATGTCACGATATATTTTGATATGCATTACTAATATTGACATGTTAACCACATTCAATAGACCGATTTACCAACTCTGATGTCATGTTTTGTTTGATTACCAGAAGATTTCATGTTATATAGTCTAGTCGTATTGATAATAAGTTTTCATAAAAGTAGTATGAGTTCAAATTATTACAAGCGTAAGGTTCTCATACGTTGATGCTAGAAGTGAAATAAAATTGTTGTTAAAAAAATCTTTAACAGAACTTTTAAAAGTTTTCCTTGGTTAAAAACTAAGGATGGTAGTGGGGATAAATGTAACTAGTGACCACTTTTTCTGATATATGATTTGTAAAATTTCACTAATAGGTGTGGGTAATAATAATAATAAAAATACTGTTGATAGGTGCTAAGTTGGTGAATGGTGATGAATATTAGGAGCAGTATTCAGGTTGGTCCGAGTAAGTTGAAGACTCGACTCGGGAATAATCGAAGACGTGACTAACTAAACATTTGGGCTCGGTTCTTGGTCTTAATATTTGGGGTAAATTTGGGTTTGCTCTGGTTCAGCTACGATCCAAGCAAGGCCTTTGCCCTTTAGACCTCGTAAAAGATTGATGCCTTTTGGATCCCACTACAAGGAAGTTGGCCCTTTGGAACCCGTATTGCTTAGGGGTTTCACTCCTAAGAATCTTGAGATTCTAATACCGAATATCATAACAAACTTAAAAAATCATACATTCTGCACCTTCCAACTTGTTTGATTAATATTATAATTACATTTGTCAACTAGTCAATTCAATTACATAAATAAAGATATATAACAAATAATAAGCAGATGTTTGAGCTATGTAATCTCAGTTGTTTTGTGCTATTTTATTAAACCAATACACCATTGGATTTTGGTTTCAATAGATATGTTTCCAACTTGAAGCATACACCAATACTATTATATTCTCTTGACATGGAAATTTCAATCAATTTATTTACAGATGGTTAATTTGGATTGTATTTTATCTCTTTCAGATTAAATCTGAAAAGAGTATGGTTGGGTTGTCAGATACTTTTATATTTAAAAGTTGCATATTTAATGTTATATATAAAAAAGTATTTTAGGAATCGCGAATTATAAATGTAGTTTTTTATATTTATTACATAATTTCACCTATAAATATATATAGATTTATAAATTACATCTAGTTATTCAAGTCATGTTATACATAGGAGTTTACACTAGTTATAAATAATATATTTTATATCATGGTTATGCAAGTAAATATAGTAATGAAATTCGACAAAACATGGATCTCTCCTCTCTTATCACCACCACTATAGTCAAAATTCTAAGGACGAGCTTGAAACAACCAGTAAAATTTCTACTTTGTGACTTTGAAGTAATGAGTATAAGGTGTGAGAAGCGATCTTCTGTTCAAACATGTAAGATAAGATTGCGTACATTAACCGTAAAGCGCCCCTTCCCCAACCATGCTCAATTTGGGAGCCAAGGCAAATACCAAGTAAACCTACAGCCAAAAGTCTCTACCGTCACGATCAAATTTCATCCCTTCAAAATTAAATCAATTTAACCAATTAAATTCCTTTAAATTCCGATTTCTTTAATTAATTTTGATTCTTTTTAGATAATTGTGTAAATTAAACATCATAAATTTTACTAATTTTACTCTATAACAATATAAAGGTAAAGTAATTCACAAATCTAATTTTTTTTTTTACTTTTTTGATGGCAACTCACACATCCACCTACGTCTACTTCTAAATTACATCAATTCTTAATTTAACTACGTCTACTTCTAAATTACATCAATTCTTAATTTAGCTAATGTCAGAATTTGTACTTAGCTTTTCAGAAAAGATTTAACTCTAATCACTAGATTATCAATACAATTGTTTAACGTGTTCTTTTTAAGTGATTATCAAAATTGCGACTTTTTAAAGATGGTCCCTCAATTATTTGCGAGTCAAGAACTTTTGTCCTTTTTGAGATGTATTTATAATCATAGACAATAATTCTGAAACGATATTTTGTAGAAAAATCAGAAAACTACAAAAGTTCAGTCATTCATCAACCTGCAGGATTCAATTATGATGAAGACATTTTTATCCATTTGTGCTACTTTATTCCACAATCACCCTTTCTCATCTTGATTCATTATTTTTCTTATAAAAATTATATAAATTTAAAAAAAATGTTTAAATCATACAAAAAATCAAAACTTACAATCGAAATATTATAAACGTTGTCCTAAGCCATCAACGTCAACCACACACACCAGACAATATATTCATACGACTCATATACGTAATATCATCTGGTTTTTATGGCATTAACTACAAGCATGTACATGCAATGGTTGATAAAATGGACAAACTTTACTTGGGGACCCGCGGTGGGGGGGGGACCCTTTGTTTTTTTCTCTCAGAGGCGTAAATTTATGTGCATTTGGTCCGGAAATTTTATACGTATCGAGTCTTTCCACTCCTCTAATTGAGTCTCTAGGCTTTTGGCCTCCCTTTATAACCTTTTAATCTCCGTCACCGGATAAAAGTTAATAGTTGATCATATAAATTATAAGTTTACCATTTAACATAATTGAATGATAACGGTATTGGTTTTTCTAATTGTGTATATACATGATATATGAGTTGTGTTACAAGTTCTAGGAGGTTTGTGACACATTAAAAAACATTAAAAGTTAATATTTATTCTTAAGGATAAACTAAATATGGATTAAAATACCTTATTGTTAGGTAATTTGTTGAATCATACCAATTTTAATGTTGCTCTATGGAGCCTGTTTGCCAACATAACTTTGGACATCACATATGACTTGTTAACAGATGCTTTCGGTTACCGTTATTAAACCAGTCGTTTTTACCGGTAGGATTGGTTTTAAAGATACAATGACTTTATAAAATATTTAAAAATCGAATATATATACGTGTATGTTTTAAATTAGTTTTTTTTATATATAATTTAAAATAAACCACGAACCTATTTTATATTTTAATATGGATGTGGATATGCAATATTGAGAAAACATAAACTCATAAATAAACAAAACATATATAAAAAGAGTGAAAATTTCCTACTCCAATAAAAGCGTAGTTATGGGGACACGTGACAACACTGGATTTCTTCTCACTAAATTTTTTCTGTTTCTCTCTCCAAATAAATAATCACATTAATTTACTAATAATATTAATCGATTCTTTTTAGAATAAAATAGTGTTTAATAAATTAAGAAAAAGATCTTTTTATTAATATTATTTCTAAATAAGCAAATATTTATAAAATAATTTTTTTCTTTCTAAAACATCAAACTTTTTTAAAAATTCAAAACATTTTAAAATTAGTGTTTTTAATAAGTAAATTTTTTATAAACAAAAAATAATTAAAACTGAGAGTTATAATAGAAAGGTTTTTAAAAATGATATTATTATTAAATTCTGTTTTGAAACAAAATTTTCATTCTATTTATAATAAGAAAGATTACAATCATATCTTATTTTATAATTTTATTTTATAACTATCAAATTTTATTATATATAATATTTTATTCGTTCAACCCGTGTAATACATGGATTTACTAAAGCGAGTAGCATAATATATTTTTTTCTAGTAAAACAAAATAAGTTTCGCCATTTGTCATGTGTCACTATTTAAGTAAATCAACTATTAATGACATTAAATTCTAATGATATAGTTTATATATTTTTCAGATTATAAAACATATTTTTTTATAAGTTTTATAAAATGTTTCTTTTCTTTAAAAAATATATTTTTTTAAAACAAAGTTTTTTGAAATATGAAGTTTTTTAAACAAAGAACCTAAAAATATATATTTTTAATAAATAATGTTTTTTTAATTTCCTTAAAAAAATTTCAATGATGAAAATTTGTAAAAAAAAAATTCTTATGTATCTTGAAAAAATGTATTTCATTTAAAAAAGAGTTGTATGAGTAACTGTTTGTGTAGTTAACTACTATTTATTACAAATTATAAAATAATTTTACATAGTATAATTAACTATACATAATTTCAATCATAGTTTATTTTAAAAATTATTTTATATTTTAAATATTAACTAGTTGTATTCCATCCGCCGCTCCGCGGCGGGATTAAATCTGTTTTAACATTTCTGAAGTTTTCGAAGGCTCAGAAATAATGGTTTATTGTGGCTGCAAACAATCGTTTACCACGCCAAAACAATAAACACTAAATTCATAACTTAATCATCATAGCCTAGATGTAAAACAAAAAAAAACTCAGACGCACATCATCACCAAACCAAACAACCTAACATGGTCAATGTATTTGGGGCTTTGAGCTCTCGGATGCCGACATGTGCCTAGGGCCATCGTCATTGAGCAACCAGCAGAAGCAGACAACATCCAAGGCAACGTGAAACCATGAGCAAATCGCATTGAAAAAACAACTAAACCAACTACTGATCACCATCCTTTATCCATATACAGGATAATAACCCAAATCCACTACCCAGAAACACCAACACTCAAAAACCCTAAAAATGTATCGAAGAGACATGGAGAAGGAGCAAGAGAGGTGGTCGGACCACCACCATCAAGACCACCACTGTCAAAAGCCCCATCATGAATCATAATCACTTCTGTCAAAAGCCCCACCATGAAGAGCAGCACCATCAAAACCACCACCATCAAAACCACCACCATCAACACCCCGACCATCAAAACCCCCACTATCAAAACCACTGATGACCAAGAAATGGTTGTTGCATGTTGTAGACCAGGAAATAAGGAGGTGCTTGGAGTGCAAAACCATCGCTGCCATTGCTAACCTTTTAGGGCTTCACCAGTAGTGGTGGCGGTCACTGATGGCTGCTGTCGCAGCAGTGATGGTTGACGGTGGGGGTGCAACGGTTGCGATACAGCGATGGCGGTGCGATGGTCGCGATGCAGCGATGGCGGTGCGATGGTTGCGGTGCAGTGATAGGTGACGACCGCGGTGTAATGAGATGCAACAACGGCGGTACGATAGTCGCGAGGCGATGCCGGTGCGACGGTGGCAGTTCTTACCACAGAAACTCTTTCACTGACCAAGGGAGAACGCCGGCGAGGATACCTCTCGTCGACATTGCACAGCCACTATCACATCTCTCTCTCTCTCGCGGAAATCATGAAGCAATGTAGTAACTGTTAGTTTAATATATTTCATTAAACCTGTGTACTACACGGATTTATAAACTAGTAAGTAAATAAACAACAAAAACTTATTAACATAAATTAATTCAGTAGTTTTTAGCTTTTTAATGTTTATGTATCTTGAAAAAAATATATAAAATTCTAAAATGTTATGAGTGATGTGCTATCACCTTAAATCTTTCCAAAAATTATAAAAAGTTACTTTGGGTTAATGTTAGATTTTGTAGATTTGATCCATTTTTTGAGGAAACAATATAGTGACAATCATTTTTAGAAAAATAATATATCTGAAAATAAAAAAGAACTAATTGACAAATAAATTGGAATATGGTGGAAATAGTCAAAGGAAATTCAGCAGACACGCATAGCATTGTAGATTGCATATTTGGATCTGCTGCATACGTAGTTGACCGTACGCGTTTTCTGCATGGCCCATTGGTCTCACCCAATCACGTGATCCTCTGTTTTTATTAAATAATATGAAATAGTAAATTATTTATAATTTATCGATTTATCGATTTAAACTAGTAATAAGACTTTGCGTTACGACGGGGTGTAAAACCGTACAAAGTAACACTAATGTCACACAACCGTCAGCGTCCACCAACACCGGAAAAAATCGTATTAAAAAAGAAACAAAAATGAAAAAAATAAAATCGAACGTAAAGCAGACGCAGAAACGTTGAACTACACACGTGAAACATAAAACATTAAAAACAAAAAATAAGTCGATCTAGGACCCGGGTGTCGTGACAGGGCCGTTAAATAGGAAAAATAGCGTAAAACGTTATACCACACTCGTACGTTACGGCGTGTTAACGCGTAAAATTTAGACTGAAATATAAAACGAAATATTTGTAAAAGATAAAAAGTATAGGGGACAAAAGTTGAAAGTAAAAAAATATAAAAATTAAATTATAAAAGATGTAAAGCTATTGAGATTAAAAGTACTAAAAAGTTATAGATAAAAAACCCAATAGTGGGTGGTACAACCCATTAAAGCTAAATATACAACTCATGATATATAAAGAAGTTAATAATTAGGAATATACTAGTATTATGACCCGGGGGTTGCGGCGGGGGCGTAAAATCATGCTAAGTAGCATCAATGTCACACCGTCGCTAGCGACCACCAACACCGGAAAAAACTTGCAAAACAAAAGCAACAAAAATGAAAAGAAAAAATAGACGTAAAAACATTAAACCATGCATGCTCGTTGCGGCATGTTAATGTGCGAAAATTATACCGAAACGTAAACACAACACGGACGTTAAGCGGAAAAACATAAAGGTAAAAACTTTGAAACACATACATATGTTGCGGCATGTTAACTCGAAACTTTTAGACCGAAACGTGAAAACGAAAAATTTAAAAAGATGAAAAGTATATAAGATCAAAGGTGAAAGCGAAAAAAAAATATTAGTGTTAAATGTAAAAGATAAATACTATTAGGGTTAAAAATTAAAAAAATTAAAGATTACACAAAAACATGGATAAAAATAATAACATCGCAAGACATATTCAAAATTTTATATAACATTAAATAATAAAACTTACAAGAGGAAACATTAAATACAAAAAAAAAAGTTACATATGTAGCAATAAAACAAGTAGATAAATATAATTAAACACACATATAACTAAAGGTATATTACAAGAGAAAAATAATTTTCCATTAACGCTACACTTGTGCAAGAAGAGGGAAAAAACATCCAAAATAGTTGTACATTAGCACTTGTAATATGTGTTTTAATGTTGTAAGCATGACACCGACTTTCATAAGTAAGGTATATATAAATAGTAATCAAAAAGCCGTTCTTTCTTAGTTAGATTGTGCCCTCGAGTTCTTTCTGAGAGAAAGAATGCGCTAAGAAAATATAAAAGTTATTACTTTCTTTATCGAAACATGAATAAAGAAAAAATGAAAAAGAAACTATGGTGAAGGCTTTTATGTATGATTCGTTGTACCTCGTTTTATATAAACCGGACCTAAAAAGAGTGATTTTCTCGATTATAAAATCGTTTGGTTTTAACTAAGTTGGTTTTGGCTCGCAGTTTAGTTTGCTACGGATTATATCGATTATTACTTTATTAGCCATAATTTGTTGTTCCACCCAACATACACAATTTCTTCTTTTCATGCTCGTATGTTTTTGGCTAAAATCCAACAAGCACCATTTTTTGGGGTTTCTTTTTCTAGTGTCCTAAGAAAAGATTAAATCAAGAAACTATGTAAATGTGTGGTAGGCCGCTATGGCCTAACAAAAGCAATTGAAGCCTTTATTTTGATGTGAAGTATGTAAACAATGATGCCGCTATGGCCTAACAAAAGCAATTGAAGCCTTTATTTTGATGTGAAGTATGTAAACAATGATACCCGAACATTAAAAGGTGTAAGTATTTAATCACATACTTTTTAGTGAAAAATAGGTTGCCTACACCTAAACATCATTATAGCGACAGGGGAGATAATCGAACAAAATCTGATCGAACCTTAAAGCAAGATACCTATCGCTTAGCACACACCCACGGTAATACCATTGGAGTTAGAGTGATGATATTTCTCTTAGATTAAGAGTTCGAGTATCGCCTATAACGATTTGATGTAAATTAATTATGGTGTAAATTAGGAGTAGATTAGAAGAGTGTATGAGTTGTCGTTAAAAAAAAAAAAAACAAGATACCTTTGCTTAAGATACCCTAACCCATCACATTTAAGTAATTATATAAAGGGTATTAGAGCAAATCATGTTTTGTTCAGGATGGTGCCACAAACCTCATTGCGAACGAACCCAAATCGACAATGAACCAAATTATGTTGCGTTAATGAAGTAAGAGTGTCTTGCTAGAGTGCTTGTATGACACATTTTGGGGCTACAAACACACCATATCCCATCAAAACTCAAAATTAAGCTTTTTGTGGATGAGAACACTACTGTAATGGATGATCTTTTGGGAAGTTCTCATATGGTAACTAAGAAAAGAACCTTGAGCTAGTGAGAAGAAACAAAAAATATTATGATAGTACACGTTTTGATCCGAAACCATTTTGACAGGTTAGAACCATAGTTGAAGAAACAAAATATACAAACAAGAAACTTAGTAAACCAAGTTAAGGGCATGATTAATATCACTTACTAAATCCTTCTAGGACTTGTCCCAAACTTATTGTTTCAAACCTCAAAACATAAAACTCCAAATGAATATCATTTTTTGTACATGAAAATGTGTATGAGATCATATATAAAAATATCAAGAGGAAAAAAACCCCAAAGCACCTATGTATAACCTATCTACCAGTGAAATGAAATACCCACCCAAATCATTAATAAATTCTTCATAAAAAGCAAATTACTTTTGAATTAGAGGTGCACAGACCGGTTTTTTTAATTCAAACAGGAACGGCTTTGATCAACAAAAGTCAAAACCAGTTTGAAAACCGGGTTTTGACCGCGTTGAAACCGGTTTCGACCTATAGGTTACAAACGGGTTTCAAAGTCTAACCTACAGACTGAATTGGGTTGGAACTGATTTCTGATGAAACCAGTTCGAAAATCGGGTAGTCTCGGCCGTTTTGGTTCTCAAGCAGGTTTTTTATTCTAGCCCAAATATTATTCAGAGTTTAAGATCTACATATGGGCTTGTAAGCCCATTTCAATTCTATCCTCTCCTCATGTAGGAGGGCATATCCAAACACAAGATCTTAACATGAAAATGATTTGTACATGGTATATCAAGTAGTCTATAATCTGTAATCGTTTAAGACAACAACATACATAACTTAAGATCAATTCTACAAAATACATGTATATATGTACGATTTACCCGATAAGTTGCAGACCGGAACTCAAAGTTTAGCGATGGTAACACGTAGAAGTCCATCCCTGCACAGGTATTACTCTATCAAACTTCAAATTTCATTAGGGATTTCCATAGGTTAAGTTATATTCCTGATAGGTGTAACGGGTATAATAAAACAAGTTAGTTAAGTCAAATGCTGTCTAAAGGGTAACTTAGCGCATTAAACCTCTCAAATCGTTTTACGTAGTAACTTAGTTTGTCGCTGAGATAATACAAGTTTTATTCCTTATGTCTGCTTGAGTGCTTGACCCGTTTTTCACTGAGCCCGTATTCACTTTTTACTCAATCCACCCGACCCACTCATCTTTCAAGAAACAATAACACTAGAGCGGGGACTAAGGCCGACACACAGAACGAGTTTAAGGTGCTGACTTACGAAAATTCAGCTGAAACAGAATCTGGGTTCACACCGCGGGGTAGTGGCCACTTGACTTCAAACGGTCCTTCTAGGATCTCCTTTTTGTAATATGAAGAGTTTGCACAATCACTTAAATAGCAGGTTGTAGTCTTCCCATTGGTTGTTTGTACAGTCAAACTACCAACAATATCGTCAGCAGTCAGTAGGAATTTTAATAGGTAACAATTTCGACCTGTTAACTTATGAATGAACCAACTTGGGTTGTATTTTATCTCAAACGGGTCAAATCAATCAATTAGGCTAAAGGGGAAATGGATTAAAATGGTGAAAGTCGTCAAAGCTCTTACCTTTTGATCTTTTATGCATACAACTTTCGATATCATTTATTCAAGAACTAAGATTAACATTGTTTTGTAATTATAGATGCTCCAACATATTTAAAAAAGTGACCCGTTTCAACCCAAACCCGCTACATAAAGTTTATAAAAATAATCTTACGTTGTATTATCAACTTCAACTCTTATCTCATCTATACTAATCCCTGGCAGTTCCATCAGCAGAACATATTTTCCTCCAGATTCTGCAATGTCCATCCTCGGCGATGGTCTTTTCCCTAATCCTGTACATTGCAATCAATGTTGCCAAAAAACACAAGTAAAATAATAATAATAAACAACGTATCGGTGTACAAAATTTACACGAATGAAGTTGTTACTGATGTGTCAAAGTTTAATTACCGCGATGTTTAGTAGCACGTGTGTTGTTGCTGGGATTGAATTTCAACAGTAAATCCCTTTCTATGGTTCTGGAAAATGCAGGTGGTTGTAATGAAGGTGATGTGTAATCACCGTCAACATATTGAATATTTCTAACTTTTGGAACATCGGAATTAACACTGGCTGGCTGCGAAAACATGGGTGTTGTCACAAGTTCAGATGACAGGTCTTTTTGGGAATGAGTTGACTTGAGAGTAAAACTTGATTGGTCAACACAATCCTGCAAAAGAAATGGTGAGTGTTAATTTTGCTTAACTCTACGAAGGGGCACCGTTGTTAAGTTAGGAACTGATATGGTTTTTGTTAAGAAACATTTTTTCCATCACTGTTTGCGGGATGGGAAAGGAACACGTTTCTTGATCGAACGTTTGACTTTTTTTACCAGGACCTGTTTTGTTGAAGTTGGCCTCATGAAACAGCCTTGGGATTTTGAATCTTGTCTGGCAAAATGCATACTATTATCACATCTCCTCTTGATAGAAGTTAAACCACCACTGCAATTCTGAGGCAATAAAAGTAACCATGAACCACTAACACATGAAGTTTATATACTATAAAGATATTCAGCAGAACAAGCATCAGGGCTCAGGCCATGTAATCCGCAATTGAAGTTAAATATTTTCAAATAAAAGCATTCAATCTGTCACTATAGTCTTCATTATTTCAATTTTCCTTTTTCATGGAAATAGGAGTAGATTTATCATTTAAATTACATTAGCTATTAGATTGACCAAGGAACAAATAATATCTTTCAGAACTGAACTATCATAATAGTATTAAGCTAATGAATAGATATTATATCTACAATAGGGTAGCAATTTCTAACACGACCTGAAACACTACACCAAAATAATCAGGTTTTGGGTTGACCAGTCAAACTCATTTACAATTAGAAAAATGCTAAAATTACTTTATAAGGTCAACCAACCAATGTTGGTTTCAGCCTCAAGATCACCCACAAGAACAGAGGCAAATTTACTGCTTTAACTTGTTCACACTATAAAAATATATTACAGACTCTTAAATACTATAAAAACCAACTAATACCACTACTCCACTAAATCTAAGACATGCCCACTACTTGCTAACTACTAAGACTAATTCAAGATGAAAACTTGCTACATAATTTAAATAAAACATATGACTCAAATACTAGACCCGTGACCCGAATTGACCCATCAAGATTAACCTAACAGTCAACATGTTTAACCCATTTATTAAAAGCATTTGCAACCTGCCAACCACCTGTTTACAGCTCTTTCACAGCCCGTCAACCGTTTGACTCGTTTAGATAAATGGGCTACACGAGCCATAATTACACGACTTTTAAGTGTGTCTGGGTTAATATCTTTGATCCAAATAAATATATCAGTCATGTTCAAGTTCAACAACTCAACACCCTAACCTTAAGCCCACCAACCCGACCAGATTGACACCGTAAACATAATATAATATCTTTATAAACACAGTATCGAACTATCAAAGTTGTATATACTATTTTATCCTGTATATAATAATCTGTTGAATGATATACAGCAACATAGGTCTTAGCATTCATCAACTCCAACAACACATCTCAAATCCGGATACAAAGCACATTCATACTGCAATATCATCCAAATTCTTAATCCCTTCGTTGCTTAATCAACAAAACTGTCAAAATTCAAAGAAATTCACACCTCAAACCCAAAAAACCACATTTCCAACCATTCAATTACCCAAAACCCACATCAATTTCAATCAAATCAACTAAAAATAACTACTTTCTGCAACCATTCATACTTTGAATAACAAAACAACAACAATCTGTAATCATTCATTCATTCATGCCTCAAAAGCATCATACACAAGTAACACAATCAATTTAACGCAGTGAGAGAAAAGATTACCAGAGGGAAGACATGAGTTGCAACTGCGGCGGCGGAGATGCTGTCGGCGGCGGCGAAGTGGGCTCCGATCATCTCAACTCGCCGTCGAGCCGTTTCACTAGCCATCTTGATCTCGTTGCTGATTGTTGATTCAGTGGTTCAGTGAAGGTTATTGTTTTAAATGGTTGTTGTTGAAGACGAATAATGGGGTTTTTATGGGTGGATGTATAGCAACGTGTCATATGCCTCACTCTCACCTTCACAAATTATGTTAGATATTTTATATACGAACTATCTTAGATACTACCCTATCTGATATTTTATTTTATTTTCATGTTAAAGTCTATGATAGTTTGATCTTTTAGTTCTAAACAGACTTGTTCAAGTAGGTTGATGGTTCAAATTCGTTTAATATGCGATCGACTGAAAGAAACTTTGTTATGAACAGAAGACAACAAGAGAGACAAGTTCTTGTTGGTTTAAAATACAAATCTAGTTGAGCCTCGAGCAAATCTTCGCTTCGAGCAAACCTAATAACCTATCCTAAAGGACTCTTTGTGTAATTTTAAAACAATTGATATCTTGATTATTCAATTAGTTTATTTTTGTGCTTTAATAATTTTTTATATATGTTATTCATTGAGGAACATAACGCCGGGAACCTACCGTGGAGATCGGTATAATTATTTCAAATTGGTGAATTAACTTCCGTCCAAAGCGACCTGTTTTGCGTGGATTACGATGCAAAACAGAATACCACCTTCTAGCTATATCACGAACAAAATGTCAGTTTCTTATTTCATGTGTTGTTTTTGTGACTTGATGAGGTTGACAACAGTTATTTCTTATGATTTATCCGCAACTTAATGGTGGTTTGATTAGCACCTTGAGTGATCTATTGCACTCATCTTCGATTAATATATGGTGTCTTATTTCTTTGATAGGTGTTTCTTGGGAGTCTAAACGTCGAAACAAGTTGAGGCGAACTCTAATGCACACATTTATTTGATGGATTTTGAAAAGCTATAAATCCTCTAAATTTTAGAAAGGATGCTTATTTCTCTTTGAAGACATGAAAGACATCTAATTCTCTTCATTTAACTTGACTAATCGTGCAAAGTTAGGCATGGGCGGAGTTTTGTTGGGGCCCTGACCCCCTCTGTTTTTTAACCCAGTAGTGGAATTTATATGTATTTTAACCGAAAATTTTATACGTATTGAGTTCAGCCCCCTTTATTTAAGTTTCGTGACTTTCGGCCCCCTACACTATTCCTCAAGCTCCGTCACTGAAATTAGGTAGCTTGAAGTAGATAGATTTGATTCGTGTCATTCTTCATCTTTTTCTTCGGATTATGTATTGAACTCACTAGTGTCTTTGAGTCTTTCTAGTTTTATTTATCATTTAAAACCTCATTCTAAAAAGAAAACAAACTTGCAAACAAACATAAATAGTAAAATCTTAAGGGCTGTTTGGTAGTCTCTTAATAGAACCATTAAACGGCTAACTTTGAACCGGTAAGATGTGTGTGTGTTTGTTTCAGAAAAACAGAGCCTCTTAATGAAATCATTCAGCATTGAATGGTTAACAACATGGGAGTGCTGAATAGAAATTATTACCTATTTACCCCTTCCAAATAAAACATCTCCCCAAACCATTTCAGAAAAATAAAAACCTTCGAGTCCCATCGCTGACACTCGTCATTGGACCTCACCGTCTCCGACTTCCACAACAACTCCTACACATCAAGGTTTGATTTCTTTTGATTTCTCTTGGTTTTTTCTTTGATTTATCTTGATTTCGTTCATGATATTCATTACGGCACCTTATTTCTATTTGGTTGTCTCATCTATTTAGGTAAATATATTGCCATCTTTATTTACATACATGATTTCATAGATTTCTAAGGTTTGATGAATTATAAAAAAAATTAAAACTTTTATGAAAGTTGTTTGTTCTAGTATTGTATGAATGTGAAAACAAATTTTTTTGATGTTATTAGTTCACGAAAGTTTTATTTTAAAAGGGTAAAATAATTATTTTACATAGGTATTCAGATATTCAATCAAAAAACTTATTATTAGTTCAGTACTTACTGGTTCAGATCTTGTCAAATTCCTTACTCAATAATATTTCATAAAAAATTATACGAAAACAAACCTTATCTTTCTTTTGCTTAGCGATATTTTTTTTTGTACGGCAATCCCTGTATAGAAAAATAATCAACAAACCTCTACAAACTCATAACAACTTAAACGAAAAACATGTATTTATCATAATCTCAAATACTCAGAGTTATACTAGATTCGTACCGTATATTCTAAATTCTACCCAAGATTACACCAACTCCTGTTCCTTTTACACAAAAAGTAATTTTTGTCCATCAATGGCGGATGACCATTATAGGACACACATGGCGGCTGTGGCAGCTTCCTAAAGTCCACCCTTGTCGCTGGCGGCTTCAAATTCCATTTCGAATCGACCCCAGATCATAATTCATCGTCAATCGAAACCCCTTTTCTTCGTTTGTCTGAAAATCAACCACACGATTATACCTTTAATCTTGTCAAACCGAAGCTGTTCTTGATTCAAACTTCAAAGTCAACTCTTTCGTCTTCTTCCCCAATTGCAGTCAAGGTAAATACCTCTTGAAATCGACAATAAGTTCGTTGGTCTAACCCCTTGTTCTTAAATTTTAGTGAAATCGAAGAGTTAGGGATCATTGATTCGTTGGGTGTGTATTAATTTCAGTTTTTGAAGGCTGTTTGCGTGTAATTTTGGAAATGCCCTAGGTTGTGTTTGGTGGGTAAGTGGATTGGTGGTTCTTTCTGTGCCCTAATTCATAAGATGTTAAATTCATTGAAAATATTGAGAAATTTGTGCTTGATTTCATGGAGATTGAATCGTTAACTGTATAAAGTTTTGTAATTTATGATTATTTTGTGTTCTTCGAACTAACGATTTGATCTATGTGGGGCAGATTGTTGTTGATCCAGATGCTTTTAGTGTGTGTGGATTTGAGTTTTGAAGGCTGAAAGTGGTTGATTGAAGGTGTATAGTTATATGATGGATGGTTCTCAAGGGGGTTCGAATTCTTCGCCACCATTTCTCACTAAAACATATGAAATGGTGGATGATCCTTTGACAGATCATGTTGTTTCTTGGAGTCATACAGGGAATAGTTTTGTTGTTTGGAATCCGCCCGAGTTTGCTAGTGAATTGCTTCCTAAGTACTTCAAGCACAACAATTTCTCCAGTTTTGTTCGGCAGCTTAATACATATGTAAGTTTGTTCTTTCTGTTTATTTTTTTTTTTGTTCTATATAAGGGGTTTTTGGCATTTGTCTTATGTACCGAAAGTGACTATGTGATATGGAATAATGAGAATTGTTACAAGACAGGGTGTGGAAGGTGGTGTTTGGATGTGTTTCTGATGTTTGAAATAGAGATAATTAGATAATCAGTTGTTAGTGCCTGTTGCTAGTTAGGTCATAGGTGTGCCTTAAGTCATATGGAGATGAAGCTAGATACGAAGTAGTAGCCTTTGCAGTAAGGGGCATGGTTTTAAAAAACGGGTGAGGCGTGCCTCGAGGCGAGGCGCCCAGAAAACAAGTCTGAGGCGCCGCCTTAGTGGATTTTTTTGTACTTGCGCCTCATGCACCTGAGGCGTGAGCCTCAGGTGTGCCTCATGTGCGCCTCAAGGCGCCTCAGGGGTTTTTTCACTTTGTTTTTGATGTTTTAGACTTTTTGTGTCAGTTTCAAACATTTCATGTCTTTTTAATGTGTGTTTTTTGATGTTTTTGATGAATCCTATGATGATATTAATCTGTATTTTATTTTTTATTAGATATATAATTTTTATATTTATTTTTTAATACCGCCTCGGGCTTACGCCTCGGTTCGCCTCGAGGCTTACGCCTCATGAGGCGAAGGGAAAACGCCTCGAGGCTCGATTCCGTACTTTTAAACTTTGGTAAGGGGCAGTCTTTGACTTACTGTATAGGATTAAAGGTAGTCGTAGATTTGGGTCTGCGGGGGTACAGCGTGTCTTTTGTAGTAGAACGTGGCTCTAGTTTCTAGTTACACCTCTAGTTAGACGGCTGTAGTTTTACCTGTACTTAATTTATGTATCTTAGCTTAAAGATTTTCATTGTGTTTATGGCTTTATGCTTTTGTTGTCTTTAGTTTAATCGTCTTTACTTGTCTTTTTCTGCTACTACTCTGATATGTTATGCATTTTTCTAAATATCGCATGCTTTATGCTCCTAGTATGAGCTTTTTGTGCGACGGGGTCTCTTTGGGAGTAGTCTCTCTATCCTTCAGGGTAGAGCTAAGATTTGCCCTCATCTCACCCTCCCTAGACACTACGATTTGTGTGTGACTTTACTGAGTATGTTTGTTTGTTGGATAATAAATTGTTTAAGGGTTTGGCATATTCTGATTTTTCAAGAATTTACATGTAAAATCACACTTAAATAATGAAGCCCGTTTTGTCGCAGCTACTCCTAAACTGATTATTCGGCTCTTCCCTCATAATTAGATTATTACTTTTAAAGTGCAATGCCAAACATGCCCTAAGAATCATAATCAAATATTTAGATAATCATGTGCCTAAATTTAGACACGTTGTAACGTCCACTCCTCTCCACTTTTTAAAATCTTATTATTTTATCCCTAAACATTTTGAACATCATATTCATATTAGTTCTTGGGAAACATGCTAAACTTATTCTTGCTACTTCAAGTCTCAATAATCAGTCTAAACACACACACCCTTGTAATAATGCATGTGCCTTGGCTTGTTGTTTCTTATCTAAATATACGGCTGCATAATCCTGCTACCCTGATTAAGGTTACCTAGCTTAACTAATCTAGCTTTAGTGTTTGAGGCTTTTAATTCCACAATTATAGTAAACTTTTATAGTTGATGGATTTTGTAAGTAGCTTTCCCAAGGGCATATTAGTCGATTCTTATTAACAGAAAGGCTTGCACATCAAGGGAACCATGGATTTCAATGAAGGAAGTTATTCCTGTGCTTCTACCTGCGTAGATGTGGCATTTTCAACCAATTTACTTTCGAATGGGTTGATTTGGGTTATGTTATATCAAATAGGTCAAATAGTTTTCTTTTAGCAAAAATTAGAATGTGCCAAATGGTCAAACATACGAAAAGCATACTACTATTCAAAGAGTTAGATTATATTGTTTTGGGACCATAACTAGCTAATTCATGTCTAGGCCAACCCGCTCAACCCATCCATCTTGCCACATCTACTGGATGTTATATAGTGATGTGTTATCGATGCTGATTCCATGATTCAGTTGACTTTACGGGTATACATTCTTAGGTTGCTTTATGTTATCAGTGCAACAAAAAAAGTTATGTTTCTTGAGTTCTTTTACTATATAATATCATCTACTGAAAAATCGATTTATATAGGGTTTTAAAAAGGCAGACCCGGACCAGTGGGAATTTGCAAATGACGAATTCATAAAAGGTCAAAGACATCTTTTGAAAAACATTCACAGGCGGAAACCGATCCATAGCCACTCAACACCGCCACAAGGGACTTCTCTAACTCTATTATCTCCTTCAGAAAAAAAGGAATATGAAGACAAAATCAAGAAACTAAAACATGAAACGGGTTCTCTTCGACTTCAGTTACAGACCCACAAGCAAGAAAATCAAGAAAATGAACACAAGCTAACCTTTTTACTTGAACGATTAAAGAACATACAATCAAAGCAGAAGAAAATGCTGTCATTTCTTGCTCAATCACTAGAAAAACCAAGAACTTCATCCTCACGCCTGCAACATTTGGAAACAAACAGCAAAAAGAGAAGATTATTAATATCTACCTACTTACACGATGAAGCCAATGCAGAAGAAAATGAAATGCAAATTCACGAGCTAATAAACAAACTGGATTCATCATTGAAGTTTTGGGTGGATTTGTTGAACGATGGTGTAAAAACTTTGGGTCAAGAAAAACATAAATCTGGTGATTATGAATCAAAATTTGATCGTGCTGACAGCCCAACCAGTGTTTCTTACATTAATCAAGATTTTAGAGTGAAATCTAAATCATCAGGGATTGATGTGAACGTAGAGCCAGCTGGTGGTGGCGGTGATGGTGGTGGTAGAGCAGCAGTGCCGCCAGTGCAAACAGGAGCGAACGATGTTTTCTGGGAACAGTTTTTGACTGAGACACCTGGCGGTGGTGACACACAGGAAGTTCAATCTGAGAGACGAGATGTAGTTAAATCTTTGTGGAGTACAAACAATGTAGATAAAATTACAGAAAAAATGGGGAATCTTAGTAGTCCTTCTGGTAAGCTTGATGTTCGATGATGATGGTAGATCTTAAACTTGACGGAGGATTTCTGCTTCAAACTCGCGTCTTGTAATGGTTGTTGGAATGTTGTTGAATATTAGTTGCTTGTTTTAAGCATTGTATTCTATCTTAAGAGGGTGTTGTTCAAGGTTTAGTTTATTAACAGTTGTCTTTCTCTTGGTTCATTATTAGATACAAACGTTAACCTTTTTAGTAGCTTCAAATGCTACATTTCGACCCATTTGGTTGATAGATCTTGATCAACACAAGTAAACCACAGGCAATCTGAGCAACCGTTTAAAATTTAAAATCTATGATCTGTGTTTGTATATTGTGATAATTTGTATATTGCTCTTGGGATTCAAATTCTCTAATATAAGCTCTTATACCCATAAATATTGTCTGCTTTACTATGAAGATAGATAATATTTTTTTGTGTTCAGGAAACGATAACATACATCTAATGTGTTACAAATCCTTCTTATGCACTCATTGTCTCAAATGAGTCAGCCACACCATCCAAAACGACATAGAAATGACCCCAATGCCATTTGAGCATCTGACCCTCATCCCAACCAATAATATCCTGTCTTGCCCACAAGAAGCACATAAATTTGATTTTGATTACTGACTGAAGACTTTCCAAGAGGCGATCCATTCTGGAATCACCTCAACTCAAGCACATTTAATTGTGAAATTTTTGTCTCATTCATAGTTGAATAAACTGGTTCTAGTCAAATACTCTGAACCTTCTTTTCACGCTTTCTAGTAACAACAATCAGTTATGACTGGAATACCCAAAAATGCGACATTTAATAAAACCTTTAATTGTGTTTCATAAAAATCAAAATCTACATTAGTGTACGAATATCATCATCGTTATCGTTATCGACATTGCCGGAAAACAAATCTTTACAAAGCTCCCCATAAAACCTACACACCAAATTCATGAACACAGGACTCTTGAGGTTCTTCCAACAATAAAGAAGCTCTTCAACATCCACCAAATCCTTCATTTTCCCTTCTTCTGCTATCATCTTCACTAAATAATTCTCAAACCTTTTGCAAGCGTCTTCACCCTCATTATCTTCTTCCACCATCGCTGCAAAAGTATTTAAGTTGATTTGTTGTAGAACTTTTTAAAAGATAAAGCATATTAGGAAGGGTTATGACATGTGGTGCTTATTTTAATGTTACAAAACGGTATTTGAAATAGCGAAACTAATGGACTGAAATTGAAAAGGTTGTATTCGCTGGTTGAGATAGCGATTAGTGAATTCAACAGTCTTTTAATTTTCGGTTAACATATAGTTTTCATTTTCTCTAATAACATGTAATATTTAACATTAAAATAAATAAACATTTTTGTTTAAGTTTCTAGTCTACGTTTCGATTCAACATTTATTAAAACGTGAGTTGTACTCAAAATAAAATATTTTTTCATCTTGCCATATCAAAAAATATACTTTATTTTAAACACAACTCACTCTTTAATAAACAATATTAAAATTTTAGAAAAATTAGCAAAACAATATATCTAGAGTTTTTTAATATTATATATTACAGGTTATAAAGAAAACTAGATGTAGTTAAATAAAAAAAAAATGAGTTTGCTGTCTCAAGTAGCAAATTCAATGTTTTTTTTAATATCAATCCTTTCAATTCGCTAACTGAGACAGTGAATAGCCTATTTGTATAACACAAACAAAGAATTGTCATCGTCAATACTTTGTAAAAAAGTTCCAAAAACATCATTTGTTGTAGTGCATGATTTCCATACCAGTTCTTGCGATCTTAATATATGCCGGAGTCGAAGGCGAGGGGCATGGTGCTTTTTGCACATACCCCGCATCCGAAAAGCTCTTGAGCTCCATAACCCGATCCATATCCTTTTTCGTCCTTAACAACTTGAAAAATGACGTTAAACAACCCAAACGACGTGTGTTTTTGGGTTTTATTTTGTGAGAACGACGATTTCTTCTTATAAAGATTGGTTTTTTGAATTTGAAGAGACGAATGAAGCTTTTGCATGGGTTGGTGAAGAGTTTCTTGCATGTGAAGGTACTAACAGAAGGTTTGGTGACCATGATTGTAGGTTGCTTGTGAGTAATTAAAGCAACATGAGACAATGATGATTGAGGGATAGAGTTATTGAGAGCTTGTTTGTTTATATGGATGTTGGTGTTGTAGTGAGTTGTTGATGGATAATTTTATTAAAGGTTAGTTGGTGGATTAATGAGTGGGCTTCACATCTCTTGTTCAACAAAAGGAAGTGCTATTCCATGAACAACATTCGAAAAGATATATTTGTTATGTAATAAATCAATTCAACTTTTTGGATTACTATATGGAATAAAGAAAAACATAAGTTCTAATATTTCTATGCATGCTGTGTATTTATCATGTTCACTCACTGCTTATTGTTATGTCAGCCTCACATTACTTATTATTTTTTACTCCCACTCCAAATGGTTATCTTCACTTAATTTTTTTTTAATACAAATAATATTATTATAGTTTATCAATTATGTAATAAAACATGACCATAACTTACACAAATGATTTTCATTAAGAACTAAAAACATTGCATATATATAATAATTAAAGAAAATCATAACAACTAATAAACATAAGACAAAATATCTTCTTCCGTGCTAAGTCCTTAAATTTTTTTAACCTTTAACGCTTTGTCCCCTTCACATTCCGCTTGATTGGTTTTTATCGACAAGATTTTTAAGACTTGTTTTTGCTTCATTTATCTTGCAGTCGGAGCTTTAAAATTTTTTCAACCTCTTTCTGGCGTTAAAATTTTATAATTTAGCTATAATGTTAACCAAGCTTTTGTGGGTAACATGTTTTGCTTTGTCCCTCCCAATCGGGTGTCTTAATCATCTGCATTAAGATTCACGAAAAAACGTTCATCCGAACTGAGAATAGTCGTGTTCCCGGGCGTCTCCAACAACTTATGTTGTGAACCACTTGATTAATTGTTGAACCATTTTGGGCACCACCGCCTATCCGGAGGAATGTAGGACTCGATGCTCTTTTTAGGTGGTACCGCATCACCTGGGCGCATGGTGTTTCTGCTGAAGCAGTTTTTTTTTTTTAAATAATAGATTATTTTTCGCGTATGAAATATGTCTTGCGGGTTCTTGGTTTATGTCCATTAGATCAAAACCATTTTTTTTAATTTTTTTTGACAATGTTGAGCAACTTATTTAGGGATCTTGATTTACAAAGCCACCATAATCCATGATAATAAAATAATAATAATTAACAAATTCCTACATATCAAAATAATAATAAAAAATTCGATTTCTATAATAATAACAAAAAGATTCTCTAAAGGATAACCTTTAACTAAAAAGTGTCATATATAATTTAATGTGCATGTGAACTAAAATTGGTAGACAACCCATATGGTCAGATATTTATTCAACTGAGGATAATTTCTATGATTATATATTTTTTTTAACTAATTTGATAATTTAGTTATAATTCCACTTGATAAAAAATGTAAAAAAAAACGAGAAATGAACAAGTTATAGAGAAAATTATAAACGTTGCCATATATACATATGACAATATATACATGACCGGACGTGCCATACAAGTGTAAATCTTTATTATAGCCCACGTAAAATCATTTCACTAATCTATGGTTTTCATGTTTTTTCATCAACAAGCATTTTTGAAAAATAAAAGAGATACGTGGAAAGGATATCCAAACGTAACTAAATACATGTAAATGTAAGGTATATACTTGACAGAAGTAGACATGCATAAATATAATAGATAAGAAGGGGTTTAATGTTGAATTTTCAAAGAAATATATACGAGTATACATAAAAAAAAATATGAGTATCCATTGGTCATTCAATTTACACAAATTATTCTCAAAAAATCTATTAACATGCTGAACTTATGTCACTTCAAGGCTTCATAGATTAAATTTGTTCTTATATTAATATTAATTTTGGTGTTTCATCATCAGTCACACTTCTGGGGTTCATTAAAATAACATGCTTTGGTTTCTTAAGTTAACATGGTGTAAACATTTTGTCAAAAGGACAACAGAAGCTAGATTAAGTGTTAGTTTGAGATCATTCTTTGAAAAAAGCTAATACAACTTAAATACTAACATTTTGAAACTCTGAATCAACAGTGAAACATTAGCTTTAACTATTAACTAGATGCTTAATTATCATAAGTTAGTAAAGTGGGTTAGGGTCATTTTGACCTGGGTTAACCCTCCTCACCAACGCTTCACCCTTGCCCCCGCTTCGCCAGCTCTGATTAACTCGATTTTCTCATCCATCAAACTGAATATTGTTTGTATTTGTATTATTACAGACACACTTTGATGAGCATGCATATGTACCAATTGAGATAAATGCCAAGTTGCCAAATTTCTATACTGTATGGTCCATAAACAGACACATGTGTAGGTTTTAGTTAATTTTGATGTCTTTTTAGTAGCTCCTATATGCTTATGCAACTGTTTAGGTGGTCTTTAATTACATTGAAATAAAAAAGTTACTATTTTGATTGGTTGGAGAATTTTTTTATAGCAGCTGCACAATTGTTCAACAAAATAAAGTTGGATCAGCGGTTGCCATTTTCGCATCGTTCATATATGTTTTCGACTATGATGTCTTGGAATTTTCACGTCATTCACGTTATTTTTAAAAGAATATCATTTCTCAGTCCCAAAGGTGTTAAGAAAATAAAAGCATTTTTATCTATCCAAAGAGTGTTGATAATGAAGCTTCAAATAAAGAGGCTGTTGCAAGCCAATACATTGTATTAATGGCATAATACATAACATTTGAAAACATATTAGCTCAAATGAAACCCATACAACACCTAATAGTTTCAACTAAAAAGCTTTAAAACCTTGAATTAAGACAATATTTGTGATCAATCATTTATCATAAAGTCAAGAAAGGTTGATCAAGTATCGCTATTCTGTACTTATTCCTTCTAGTTTTAAATTTGTCTAGTATATCAAATGTTCCAACTAGTTAACTCAAAATGAAATAGAATTTACTTACTTGAGCATGATTTAGAATATTGCAAGTCTATATTGCCGAGGTGACAAGGCATTTTAATTGGTAGCTGGAATTGCATATCATAGGAGGTTTTGTTGGGATAATCTTGATCGGGTCAAGTCGGGTCACGGGTCTAATATTTGAGTCATGTGTGTTATTTAATTTATGCAGCAATTTTTAATTTTGACAGAATCTTAGTAGTCGAGAAGTGGGTGTCAGTAAGTCTATTTTATAGGATAAGTCACTAACCCATGTTTGTATGTTTTTTTTAGTCTATATATATACGTATTGCAAGTAATGAAAGTAATAGAGTTTGTGAGTGTGTAATCTTGGGTCTGAAACCAACATTTGGTGTCAGAGCTCAAGGTTAGAAAAAGAGCGCCGGTTTGAGATTGGAAGAAAGAAGTTGAAGAAGCAAGGCGACAGCCTTGGCTGCTGTCGTCGGAAGCAAGCCGCAAGAGGGAGAAAAAACTTAGTAGCCTTGTTGCCGTTGCTGGGACGTATGAAGAAGCAAGGGCTAACCAGAAGCCAACAATCAGTGGCCGAGCTTGAATGACACCTTAAGGGGGCGGGGGCGAAAGTAAACTATTTAGTTGGGGGGTGGCGAACTCTATATTTATTAAAAAATTTCCACTTTATTTTGATGAATTGAATTCAAGAAGCAACAAGCATATGAAGCACATAATAAGCATGTAAAGCTTACAACCAAGCAGGCTAGTAGCATAAATTATATATGGCTATGGTTGTTAACTTAAAGGAAGAAAGCAACAAGGTAAGCAAGCAGGTGACCATAAAATTTAAAGTGTTTGAGTTGCTTTTGGGTGAAGAATAGAGCTAATTTATATTCTTTAGACTAGGTGGACTGCAAAAACTTTAAATTAAATTGTAATGCATTGTTTATTATTGCTTTGGTGAAGCTCTTGTATCAGGTGGTTTGTTGTTGGCTAGCTCCTTGCTAGTTTCATCTGTTCATTAATAAAATTGGTAGTTCAAAAAAAAAGATTTTAAGTAATGCATAAAGTATAAGTTTTTTTTATAAAAAAAATACCTGTGTAAGTTTTTATTAAAAAAAAAGGTTTAGTATAATAAATGTATCAACGAAAGGTCTTGTATAATGAACAAACAAACAAACATTGATAGATGAAACGAACTTTGGAGAAACAAAAGGATCGTGATCGTATTCCTTTTTTTTGATAAAAAATTATTGTCATGAAGTAAAATATACTTAGCAGGAAGCTCGGTATAAAAATTACATTACATAGATAGGAAATAAGGTATTAATCGATCATTAAAAAATATGATCCAGACACTATTTAATTCTTAACTAATTAAAGGTTTATAAATTTTTGTTTAAACGGTTAATTGGCTCATTGACAGATCACTGACTCATCCAATTATCTTTATCACTTGAGTATGGAACTTTGAAGCACTAGGCTGACAAATCCCCGAATAGAAGCTTGTACATAATTTCGTCTCCATCATTTACGAACCTGTGACCACCATTAGGAGGAAACCCACCTCAGGGGAGAGAACCCTCATATCTTTTCTAAAGAAAAGTTTAGAACACAAATTGGTGTTTTCACGTTAAGAGTACAAAGTTGTTGGATCGGGTTAGGAGTGAACAAGACTTTTCTAGTGATCGGTAGCTAACACATACGAAATCTAAGTTAATTGTCTACTAACAAACACAAACACTTTTGAATAAAAGTAATAACATAAGAGATTCTTTCAAAGTATTCACTTGATAACATTTCTGATTACAAAGTGTAATAACAACTGAAAACAAGTGGGCAAACAAGCTAACCTTAAGACTATACAAGTGTGAGACATTTATACTAAGAAAGCTAAACACTAAGAATGAATACATTTCATTTATTCTAGGTTTAGGATAACATAGGTACAACATAGATAGGCAATCAACACTTTAGGGGACAGGAGTTTCAGTACAATGTTGTCGCTAGTGGCTGAACAATGTTGTTGCTAGTTGTAAAATATCGTAGCTGCCAGAACTCTTTGGTACAGATACTCTTGTCTAGTGTACTCTTGTCTAGTGTAGCAGTAAATCAGTAGCTCATCAGGCTAAGTGCCAATTCGTAGTAGTTCAACTCTTAGGAGATTTGATAGTTGTGAGCAAGTATTAAACTCTGAGTTTTTGATAGCTTTATTCTTCTCATGGTTCAACAAATTCGCCTTGATGATGTTACCAAAACTCAAACTTTGAATCCTAAACTTACACCCTTTTGGTTACCTTTTAGGGTAACTTTGGTGACTCAATCTTTTAAACTCATTCATCTATTCTAGTGGATTCTAATCGCCAAACCGTGAGTCATACTTCACCCTTCTTGATTATTTTGGTTGCAGCATGTACCAATTATCAAATGCACTCAACCACGCATTCAATCAAACTCATTCTAAAACCCAATTCGTACAAACATGCTTACTTGTTATACTATTTATGAATACATGCTAGAATAAATTATCATGCAAGCAATCTAAACCACCCTTAACATGTATATAGGACTAGCACATCCACCCTATTATGTTGGGTCTATGTTAAGTTATCAATCTTTACGGTCGTCGTCATTTTTGATGATAAGATTGCGCTAGTGGAAACTTTGGTTTGATTACTGGCTTTGCATGCTAGCAATGCACAAAATTTAGCATACTTTATTCATGTTGAATTGAGATTTATTAACTATTATGCTATGTATTCAAACTTGTATGCCCACCAACATATTCATAGGTTGACCAATATTTTATACATATTGCAGGAAATGCTTGAAGCTTTATCAAGAAATTCAATTAGGTGAACTTAGAAACACACCAAATCTATCATTTTGTTATATTTGTTTTAAACTTGTAATTTCTCAAAATTTTTGTATGTTTACTTGAAACATTGTAATGTTATATTGATGAATGAAAATGAAATTCAATCTTAATTTATTATCACTTTAGTGCTATGATGTCTTTGAACAATCTATCACTTCTCGCGCCCTGATGTTTCCTCCATCGGTTGAGCTGTGATAGATTGGCATCAGAGCCATAGTTATAGGGAATTAGGAAAACTTCCATGTTTTGACCTAGACTATGACTAAGGACTCCTGTTAGTAATGCTTAAGCTTTGATTATCTTATGTTTATGCAAAAAAAAAAAACTCGAATCTACCTATTCTTGCTCCTCATCTTATTCTCGGCCAAAAAGAAATACACCTTCCCTAAGGTGCAATCATGCGACGATGACAGAATACACTCGTATTTCACAAATGAAACGGTCACCAAAATAAGAGTGAATCCCTTACTTTGGTGATTACTTTCAATCCGCTATTATTGTTTTTTTTATGAAATTACACCGTTAAGATAGGAGTGATTTCCTTACCTTGATGGCAATTTCACTCATCTCATTCTTGTGGACCCTTAACAACGAGTCAGGATTAACTTCTTATCTCAATGGTTAAGTACCAATCAAGTCTCAGGAATGACACCACCAAGCTAGGAGTGATATACATATCTTGGTGACTAGTCCCATTCCTTGATTTTCAATCTCACCAAAGTCTCGAGATTTCGATTGACAAATGACATGTATTAACTGGAAGGGCGAATACCATTACCAGACTTGTCAATGAGACTATTCCAACCCATTAAGCCAAAGCATGATTCCCAAACTCGAAAGAAGACTTGACTACTTTGGATTAGTCTTAGTTCCAAAAACCGGAACATTCCAAGCCTTAATTGGATATCTTTTAGGTTTGTATTTATTTTATACATCTATGCTTCAATCTTTTTCCTCTTGTCAAGATCGAATTATCCAAATCGCGTTAATCTCTTGACCTAAAACGCTAATAGTCAAGAACCAACAATAACTTAAAAGTTTTCATTGTTGTTTAGTTAATTCTTTTATGTGGTTATATGCTTGATTATGAGAACCGATTTGAAACCTACTTGCTTAGGTGTTATGTTATTATGCTCTAATTATACAAAATTATTTGAAACACTATTTATCAAGTCTTATCATTCTCTTTAACCTACATTGTAGATGTCTTCCAAATTCCAAGAAGCTCAAAACAAAGTTCCAATAAGAAAATGGTCGCTTTCATGGCCAAGCAATTGCCCGAGTTATACCTGATATTGTTAAGCAAATCAATGTCATCCTCTAGCCCGAATGCTTCAGTTGAATCCTGAAACCCTACTCCCAAAACCTCGACTTTTACCTATAAGCACTTCAAGTCATGTGGTGTCACACCCCAACCTTAACGGCGGAAACGTCGCGGTGTGAGGGTTAAGATTGTTCATGCCACACAACGCTAAATTAAAAATGACAATATTATTAAATATCAAGATTCATAACGTACATAACAGAAATAACATAAGTTCAACAATCAAATACATAAGTTTCCAAGCGTCATGTGACAATAAATGTCTTTTTACTATAATCTAGGTCCAATCCTAGATGTGAACAAGTCTTCAAAAACAAGCTAAACAGTATCATTTCCTGAAACATGTTAAAAATAATATCAACAATAAGTTGGTGAGTTTCCATAGGTTTTTCATACATAGATATACATATCAAAAGATGACAATTCATGTCATAGGTTATTGAATAAAGTAAATAAAGATGGATGAACAAATGTAACAATCAAACCTTGACAAATATGGCCATTACAAAATTAAACAATTAGCTAAAGTGTACTTGGTTCCTATAGTGCTCAAGAATACGACACTAGGAGCCGGCAATAACCTCGGCTTTAGCACCAAATAGGCTTGTCAGGCCCATAGATCTATGACGTCGCTAGGCTAGCAATAGTTAATAATTGTATCTTACAAGAGTCATCACATGATAGTTACACGAGTTCAAATAACCATGACAAAATAAGATGAATTGCATAAGTGTTATAAGAGTAAAAACGTGTTTCCAAGAGTGTTAAGTATAAAATTAACATGTTTCACCCCAAAAGTGTGAAATAATATAAAATGGGGTATGAAAACTCACATGGATAATAAGGATGACAAATAATAAGTCTTGTATATAATGCCGAGGATATGATAACGATCAACCTAAATGAAATGTCGTATTAAGTTAATCACAATTATTATGATGTCACGGTATTCGGGAAATTCACGCTTTAAGTTTATGATCTTGGATAACAATTGATGATGTTAATTCTAAATCATTAACTTTAGATTACAGGGTAGGTATAATTTTTATTATTTTAATATTTAAATAATTAAATAAGGATTCAGTGATTAAAACCATTAATAAAAGTTAAACTTTTATTATCAAAGAATTGTTATTTACTATTTGATAAAATAGTGAATTTGTAGATTTAAATGTTTAAAATAATTCTTTTAAACACAAAATATATATGTATTTATCTTCTTTTAAAGTATAAAATTAATTTGTAAATATATTTTATAACAATAACAGGTTTATTAACTTGTCGTTAATTTGAAAAGATCAATTTCATTACAAAAATTTACAAGGAAATATATTTTATAACAATTTTATTATTTCCAAGGTAAAATAATAAAAAAAAATTATTAAATTAAGTTTTCTAGAAAATTAACAGAAATTAATTTTATTAGATTATAAGTACAGAACAGGTTTTTTTAATAAAATAAAATAATAAAAACTATACCAGAAAAGTTCCCCAATTCCTCCGAGAACCCTAGGTTCGATTTCACCCTAATTGAACCACGAAATGAATTTGTTAAAGGAATTAACATTAGGGCTTTTGTTCCTTACATCAAAACGAGTATAATCATGCCCTCAATTTACCTGATTTCGATTGGATTGAAGGAAACAAAGAGATGAACAATGTCGTCGGTCTTCGATGAAGAATTCGATGTGTGTGTGTTTCGAGTGAAATTGAGCTTACAGGAAGTTTAGGAAACTTGAATGGGATGTTTTGCCACGCTTATATAATATCAATTTGGTTGTTTAAGTGTCCAACGGCTAAAGGATTAACCTCGGCCGTTATCATTGATTGGGAGGTGTAATTGGGTCGTTTCAGGTGAAGTTAAACATACTAATAACTTCGAAATGATGAGTTGGACGTTACTACCCGTTTGATTTAGTTATTACAGCGATTTAAGTGTGAAACCGATGTGGATTTTAAGGTGTTTCGGTTTTGGTTTAATTGTCGAGTAAAATCGCGTTTAACATCTAAATTCCGTGTGAAATCACGTTCGAATCGAGTTCACGAGCGGTTGAGAACGATTTTCGGTTAATAAAATGGATAATTAGGAGTCGCCGGAGTTTGGCCGGCGTTGTGGCCGGAATTTGGCCGGGAAATCGGGGGGGGGGGGGGGATTGGGTTGGTTTAAAATAAGTTACACTTTGGTCCCTGCGGTTTCGAGATTTATAAGTTCAAACCAAAGTTAACTTTAACCAAATTACAGTTTAGTCCCTAAGGTTTTAATTTTTGTTATTTTATGCCCAAAAATAAATTACAAGTTTTCTAAAATTCTAAAAATTATAAAACTTGTATATATATATATTTATTTACAAGATTAGCACTTAATATGCTTATTATTATTATTAGTATTATTTTTATTATAATTTTCATTATTATTATTATTATTAGCATTATTATACTTGTTATTATTTTTATTAGTGTTGTTATTATTAGTATGATTACTATGTTTATTATTAATTATCTAGATATTTGATTATATTCAACTATGATGATTTCAAGAAATTACAAATAAGTCCTCGAATTTGCATTAATGACTAAACACACAATTACAAGAGATAACGACGTTAATCAATCGTTAAATAAAATACGAGAGGTCACACTCTCTCCAATTTTAAGAAATTTCGTCCCGAAATTTAAGACAAAGCTAAACAAAAAGAAAGGGATATTTCTTCTTCATGTAATCCTCGAATTCCCAGGTGAACTCAGCTCCTCGTTTGTTTTCCCAACGAACTTTGACGATCGGTGTGGTAGACGTTTGGGTCTTCTTCAGTGTTCGATCCATGATCTCGACAGGTTTCTCAAGGAAATGCAATGACTCGTCAATTTGGATTTCCTCCAAAGGAGCATGCAAATTTTCATCAGCCAGACATTTCCTTAGGTTTGAGACATGGAAGACAGGATGAACCCCGCTAAGTTCGGAAGGTAGTCCCAGTTTGTAAGCCACTTTCCCAATTCTTTTCAGAATCTTGAACGGTCCTACAAAACGTGGGGCTAACTTACCCTTCTTTCCAAAGCGAACAACACCCTTCCATGGTGAGACCTTAAGAAGAACCATGTCGCCGACTTGAAATTCCAACGGTTTGCGTCTTTTATCGGCATAACTCTTTTGACGACTTCTAGCCACCTCAAGGTTATTTCGGATTTTGGAGACTTTGTCGGTCGTTTCTTGAATAAGTTCAGGACCAGTGATAAAATTCTCACCAATGTCAGTCTAACAGATCAGAGAACGACATTTACGACCATATAAAGCCTCGAATGGTGCCATCTTGATACTCGAGTGATAACTATTGTTATACGAAAATTCCGCTAAAGGCAGATGCGTATCCCAGTCACCACCAAAATCAAGGACACAAAGACGTAGCAAGTCCTCAAGGGTTTGAATTGTTCGCTCGGTTTGACCGTCTGTTTGAGGATGGTAAGCCGTGCTCAAATCCAGTTGAGTACCCTAGAGTTCTTGTATAGAAGACCAGAAATGCAAAGTGAATCGAGCATCGCGATCGGAGATAATGTGCAAAGGGAAGCCATGACGACTCACAATTTCATCGATATAGATACGAGCTAATCTTGAAACCTTGTAAGTGTCTCGTATTGGTATGAAATGTGCCGTTTTGGTCAAACGATCAACAATCACCCATATGCTATCATGGCCACGAGAGGTACGTGGTAACTTGGTTATGAAATCCATGGCTATATGTTCCCATTTCCACATAGGAATTTCGGGTTGTTCAGTAAACCACTAGGCCGTTGATGCTTAGCTTTGACCCTTGCACACGTGAGGCACTTGGAAATGTAAGATGCGATATCTTTCTTCATTCCTGGCCACCAATATTGGCCAGGCAGATCCATATACATTTTATCAGACCCGGGATGAATAGAATATCATGTTTGGTGAGCTTCGTTCATGATGAAGTGATGGAGATTATCGCGATTCGGGATCCAGAGTCGATTCAAGAAATACCACATGTCATTCGGTTTTGTCTCTAATGGTGACCGAACGTTATACGCCAGATCTTCATCTTTCCCATCCTCGGTTAACGCCGCTTGTTGAGCCTCGCGGATGCAAAACTCGAGATCACTGTCAATCCTTATGTTTTGAAGAATGATAGTGGCCTCGTTAACATCCACACGAATCTCAGTGTCAAACTCCCCTAACGTGTCAAACCATTGCCTTCGATCTCGGATTTCTTGAAACGAGACAGCCTTGTTGTGGATCTTACGACTCAGCGCGTCGGCTACAACATTCGCCTTTCCAGGATGATAGCGAATGTCGCAGTCGTAGTCGCTAATCAGTTCAACCCAACGTCTTTGTCTCATGTTGAGTTCCTTTTGATTAAACACGTGTTGGAGACTCTTGTGGTCGGTGTAGACTATACATTGCGTCTCGTAGAGATAATGTCACCAAATCTTCAAAACAAATACCACAGCACCAAGTTCGAGATCATGAGTTGTGTAGTTCACTTCATGAACCTTCAATTGCCTTGACGCGTAAGCTATGACCTTGCCTCGTTGCATGAGAACACAACCAAGGCCTTGGCTAGACGCGTCGCAGTGTACGGTGAAGTCATCGTTTCCATCGGGAAGAGTTAGGACAGGGGCGTTACACAGTTTGTGATTTAAAGTCTCGAAAGCATCTTCTTGTTCGGGTCCCCACTCAAAAAGTCTATTCTTTTGAGTTAGCGCCGTAAGCGGTTTAGCAATCTTCGAAAAGTTTGCAATGAACCTACGGTAATAACCCGCTAAACCTAGAAAAGAACGAACCTCGGTTGGGGTCGTAGGAACACACCAATTCTTCACGGCTTCTATTTTTGCAGGGTCGACGTGAATTCCTTGGCTATTCACCACGTGTCCTAAGAATTGGACTTCTTCGAGCCAGAATTCGCACTTGGAGAATTTGGCATATAATTGTTCCTTCTTTAAAAGATCGAGGACTTGACGTAGATGCGACTCATGATCGGACCTTGTTTTGGAATAAATAAGAATGTCATCAATAAACACGATCACGAATTTATCCAAATACGGTTTACATATTCTATTCATGAGATCCATGAAGACAGCAGGTGCATTAGTCAAGCCAAAAGGCATAACCATGAACTCATAATGTCCATATCGAGTACGAAACGCGGTTTTTGGAATGTCATTGTCGTGAACACGTAGTTGATGATACCCAGAACGTAGATCGATCTTTGAGAATTGTGTAGCTCCTTGAAGTTGATTGAAGTGATCATCGATTCTAGGAAGAGGGTATCGGTTCTTGATAGTGAGTTTGTTGAGTTCCCGGTAGTCGATGCACATACGGAAAGAACAATCTTTCTTCTTCACAAATAGCACGGGTGCACCCCATGGTGAAGAGCTAGGTCGAATAAAACCCTTATCGGTCAACTCTTGCAGTTGACTAGCTAATTCTTGCATTTCAGACGGTGCAAGACGATAATGTGACTTAGCCACGGGGTTCGCACCAGGAATCAAATCGATTTTGAACTCAACTTCTCGCACGAGGAGGCAACCCACTAAGATCCTCGGGAAACACCTCGGGAAAATCTCGTACGACAGGAATATCCTTCAATTCCTTACCCTTGGCTTTCGTGTTGACTACGCAAGCCATGAAAGCTACGTAGTTTTTACTTAAGCACTTACGGGCCTTGATACAAGACATGAGTTTGAGTCTTTGGGATGATCTCTCCCCAAAGACCTTCAGGGTATCACCCGATGGTAAAGGAATTCAAATGCACTTCTCAAAGCATATAATTTCCGCGTGTTGTTTGGCTAACCAATCCATGCCGATAATGATGTCGAAGCTCCCCAGTTGCATAGGAATAAGATTGATAAGGAATTTGTGCTCGTTAAGACTTAAGACACAATCGTGTATCACGACGTCGACTTCAATAGATTTGCCATCGGCTACTTTGACCGTAAAGGATCTTTCTAAGTTAGAACGCGGCTTAAAAAGAATAGGCTCAAACTCTAAAGACACGAAACTCTTATCCGCACTCGAATCAAAAAGTATAGAAGCATATCTACTATTTACAAGATACATACCTGCTCAAATAATAAACTATTATTGGCACATGGAAAGCAGGCAGAGATTTTACAAGATAAAAGAACGATTTAAGATAAATAGTGACGTACCATTCACCACGTCATTGTTGGCTTGAGCTTGGTTGACATTGATATTGAAATCCCTTCCTCGAGCCGGTGGCACATTTCCCGTATTGCGAGGGCATTGAGGACGGAAATGTCCAGGTTCGCCACAGTTGTAGCAGACTCGATTAGCAACCAACGCAGCATTATTCGGAGCACGATGGCAAGTGGACACCAGATGCCCATACTTCCTGCACAACGAGTAGATTCGACAAGGAGTATTACCCGCATGATGGTACTTGCAGGTATTGCACATTGGGTACGGTCCAGTATAACCCCTTACCACGGGGGCTTGGTTTGCAACGACAGCTTGTCTTTGAGGGGCATTTGGTGCTGTCACAGCATAATTGCGGGCCGGTGTGAATTTGCGCTTCTTTCCCTTAAAAGACGACTCGGTCTTCACCTTCTTTGTTGCCTCGGGAGTCACCTTCACAGTGGACTTGGCACCCTTCACCGTCAAAGTACCTGCTTTAATATGATTTTCAGTGATCTGGGCGGTGATATTAATCGCTTCCTCCAAAGTTGTGGGCCTACTTCCCACCACAGCATCTTGGATTTGAGGCGGTACCCCCTTGATAAATTTCTCGATGTTACGGGGTACGGTATCCACCATGTGTGGTAGAAGCATGCTCAATTCATGATGTCGGGTGGAAGAAGCCAAATGATTCCCGCTATCTTGTTTGAGGTTCCAAAATTCCTCCTCCAACTTTTGTAATTCACTCCTTGGACAGAACTTTTGGATCATGATATTCTTGAACTCCTCCCAAGTGAGTGCCAATGCAACCTCGGTACCACGGTTTCGCTTCTCACTATTCCACCAAGTGAGTGCCTGTTGTTGAAGGACACTCGCGGCATATCGAACCTTGAGCTCTTCAGGACACTCGCTATTGATGAAGGTATTCTCCATACTTTCGAACCACTCGAGAAGTCCAGTGGCTCCTTCTTTACCACTAAAGTTAGTGGGCTTGCACGAGTTGAAGTGCTTGAAAGTGCAGGTGCGGTTGTTCCCACCTTGGTTGTTGCTATTCTCCCCATGACCATTGTTGCCATCACCACCATTGGTTCTATTGGCGTTGTTGCTGTTATTGGCCATTAAGGTGCTACTAAGTTCAGCAACCATAGTCGGGAGTACAGCAGCCATTTGACGGGCGATCATTGCAGCAAGTTTGCGATCGGAGGTAGCACGCTTTCCATGATGACGAGACATTCTATAAGATGGAAATAAAGAAAATATTAGTATTCGGAAATAAACCAGTTCAGGAAATCGAGAATTTTTTTTGATATTTTAAATATAATCAGGATGGTTCCATTTGGTACCACATAGCCAATAGGAGCACGGACACGTCGAGGTGACTTAATCCCAATTACCTTGAGGAAGATGTGTATGTTGACCATAATTTAGCACTCATCCCAGAAATCCCCAGGTAAGTATAACAGGTCTCGCAATGAGATTTATACGAAATGCTTGCCTTAGCCCGAGGGCCTTTTGTCAGGAAATCCAGAATACAGGTGTTTATGTGTCACACACTTTCCTAAGGCTATCAGAATTAAAACCTCAATGAGATTTTTCAAGATTCAGACGTATCGTCTAAAGAATTTTCCACTCGATACGACGCGTAGTTTTCCACACGTAGCCGAGAATAAGATTTAGAAAAGATTAGACACGGTAGAACGTAAAGGCATAAGAAGAGGATTAGAAAGTTGGGGTAAACAAGGTTCAAGGCATATTCCTAAGGAACTATTCTCTAAATGTAAACAAATAACACATAAGGAAGTAATCATGCATCATGTGATAGGCATATAAGCATACTTACAAGATCATAGCAAATGTCATGTAAAGGGTCCCTAGTTTAACCATAGTCTAGGCCACCATTTCTAATAACCTAAATCCCTATAGTTATGGGCTCTGATACCAATCTGTCACACCCCAACCTTAATGGCGGAAACGTCGCGGTGTGAGGGTTAAGATTGTTCATGCCACACAACGCTAAATTAAAAATGATAATATTATTAAATATCAAGATTCATAACGTACATAACGGAAATAACATAAGTTCAACAATCAAATACATAAGTTTCCAAGCGTTATGTGACAATAAATGTCTTTTTATTATAATCTAGGTCCAATCCTAGATGTGAACAAGTCTTCAAAAACAAGCTAAGCAGTATCATTTCCTGAAACATGTTAAAAATAATGTCAACAATAAGTTGGTGAGTTTCCATAGGTTTTTCATACATAGATATACATATCAAAAGATGGCAATTCATGTCATAGGTTATTGAATAAAGTAAATAAAGATGGATGAACAAATGTAACAATCAAACCTTGACAAATATGGCCATTACAAGATTAAACGATTAGCTAAGTGTACTTGGTTCCCATAGTGCTCAAGAATACGACACTAGGAGCCGGTAATAACCTCAGCTTTAGCACCAAATAGGCTTGTCAGGCCCATAGATCTATGACATCGCTAGGCTAGCAATAGTTAATGATTGTATCTTACAAGAGTCATCACATGATGGTTACAAGAGTTCAAATAACCATGACAAAATAAGATGAATTGCATAAGTGTTATAAGAGTAAAAACGTGTTTCCAAGTGTGTTAATTATAAAATTAACATGTTTCACCCCAAAAGTGTGAAATAATATAAAATGGTGTATGAAAACTCACATGGATAATAAGGATGACAAACAATAAGTCTTGTATATAATGCCGAGGATACGATAACGATCAACCTAAATGAAATGTCGTATTAAGTTAATCACAATTATTATGATGTCACGGTATTCGGGAAATTCAAGGTTTAAGTTTATGATCTTGGATAACAATTGATGATGTTAATTCTAAATCATTAACTTTAGATTATAAGGTAGGTATATCTTTTATTATTTTAATATTTAAATGATTAAATAAGGATCCAGTGATTAAAACCATCAATAAAAGTTAAACTTTTATTATCAAAGAATTATTATTTACTATTTGATAAAATAGTGAATTTGTAGATTTAAATGTTTAAAATAATTCTTTTAAACACAAAAGATATATGTATTTATCTTCTTTTAAATTATAAAATTAATTTGTAAATATATTTTATAACAATAACAGGTTTATTAACTTGTCGTTCTTGAGAATTTGAAAAGATCAATTTCATTACAAAAATTTACAAGGAAATATATTTTATAACAATTTTTTTATTTCCAAGGTAAAATAATAAAAAAAAATTATTAAATTAAGTTTTCTAGAAAATTAACAGAAATTAATTTTATTAGATTATAAGTACAGAACAGTTTTTTTATATAAATTTAATAATATATTAAATTTTTCTATAAATTTATAACTTTAGCTCTTTAAAAATAAGATTTGAGAATGATTTTTGATAATTGGAGTTAAACTAGTATATAAAATCTTAGTGATTTAGGTTAAACAAAACCACTTTGGAAATTTGGGACTTGAAAAGTTAGGCTAAACTTATAATTATAAAAAAATATAAATTATAATATATTGAATTCGGTTAAATCGGTTAAACCGAATAAACCAACAAACCGAATTCAAAAATTTCACCGAACCGCAAACCGAATTCCCAACTCAATTTCGGTTACAAACTGAACCAAAAACCAAATTCATAATTCGGTTCGGTTTTCTCCAGTTACGAATGCAGATTGGTTTTCGGTTTTTTTGATTTCCGATTTTTTTGCACACCCCTAAGAGTCAGTGTCTTCAAAGTTTCAGTTCTTTTTATGGATATAGTGTACACTCTCCTTGTCTTCGACAGTGACCTCAAGAACTTTCTGAGAACAGCACTAGTCTCCATTTTCACCCCAGCCGCATTGAGAGAGTCTATTGGTTCGATATATGTGAGATATGTAGCAGTCATGGTTTATCAACTTGTGAAACCAAAGTTTTCAAACTTTTACTTTAAGACATCTCTTTTGTTATCCTTCATGTCTTTAGTTTCTTCAAATCTGGCCTTCAACGCTTCCCACAACTTTTGACCAGTTATGAATTTTTTGAATCCATGAATGATGTTGTTGGGTATGCTTATCTTGATTTGCCACAAAGCTTTTAAGTCTACATCCATCTTCTTCAGATCTTTATTTGAGTACTTTGTGGTGTCTTTGGGAATCATATCTCCTTCTTCACCAGTAGCTTGGACCATAGGGACGTATGGTCCATTCAAGTTTGAAAGCCACAACCTCAGATCTTGATTCCTTAGAAAACCTCAGATCTTGATTCCTTAGAAAACCTTCCATGCGGGGTAAACATTAGAGGTTTGGTTTGAGTGTCATGTTTCAAGTCATGTTTGCTTGAAATGGCTACAATAGTCATTTTGAATAGATAAAGGGTATGAAGGAATAAGGTGTTTAAAAGTGTGATCAAAAGAAACAAGTGATTTGTTGAAAAGTGACTTCAAGCAAATCAAGCGCCAAAGCTCTAGTACCACTTGTTGGATTGGGTTAGGAGTGAACAAGACTTTTCTAGTGATCGGCAGTTAACAAATACGAAATCCAAGTTAACTGTCTACTAACAAACACAAACACTTTAAGTAAAAGTAATAACATAAGAGATTTTTTCAAAGTATTCACCTGATAACTTTTTTTATTACAAAGTGTAATAATAACAAATAATAAGTGGACAAACAATCTAACCTCAAGACTATGCAAATATGAGGTATTTATACTAAGAAAGCTAAACACTTAGAATGAATACGTTTAATTTATTCTAGGTTTAGGATAACATATGTACAACACAGACAGGAAATCGGCACTTCGGAGGATTAGCAATTTTAGTACAATGTTGTCGCCAGTTGCAGAACATTGCAGCCACCAAAACTCTTAGGTACAGACACTCTTGTCTAGTGTAGCAATGAATCAGCAGCTCATTAGGTTAAGTGATGATTCGCAGTAGTTCTGCATTTAGGAGATTTCGGTAGTTGTGAGTAAGTACTGAACTTGGAGTTTTTGGTAGCTTCATTCTTCTCATGGTTCAATAAAAGTGAAGAGTGAAATTATTATGCAAGATTAAATAATAATCATGAAAGTAAATTTCACTTGCTTAAAATTATCATATAGAGAGGTTATTATCACTCAAAAATAATTCATGCGTGATAATTTCACATTTTCTTGATCCTTTAACCCTACGTGAATAATTACAATTCTTGCATCGTAATTTCATTTGTAACGTTTTTATCTTGAATTTTCTCCTTCACTGTCAATATATAGATTCATTTATAAATGATGTGATACAAATTATACATATAAAACACATCAATTGCATACCAATTATTCTAGAAACTCTTACTAAAATTGATGATTTGATACTTAAATCGTTCATATTGTGTTTTCAAGCTTGGAAAAGACCAAGATGAACAAAAGAAGCTTAAAGAAGAAGAAATTAAAGAAAACCAATCTTTAGAATTCAAGCATGGGGTCGTGCCTCATGTGGCACACCCCATGCCTAGCCTGAAACACACCCCGTGTTAAAATCAACACATCCCCGTGTTTGTTAGTCCAATAGCAAAAAAAGTACGGTTCCCCGACCCGAGGCACGGGGGCGTGCCCCAGGAGGCACGGGGTCGTGCCCCACCACAAACACAGGGCCGTGTCCGACAACATCTGAGCGTACGAGCCGACCAACTTTTACGTACACTGTACTAGCACGGGGCCGTGCTTTTTAGGCACAGGGCCGTGCTTAAAGACTCCAAAAAGCCTATAAATAGGAGCTTATTTGCAACTTTGAAGGGAGCTTTTGGGAGGTGAAGTACTGCTGTACCCTCTCGGGAACCCAGCCTTTGAAAGTCCTTAGAAGGTTTTGAAGGTCCATTCAATACTTAGATGAAGCTCAGGATCGTTTAACATCATCCATAATCGATCACCGGTTTGATTGTTCTAATTTACCGATGATTTCATTATTATCTTCTATCTTTGTTGTTATGTTCAAGCTCATTATGAGCTAAACTTCATTTATTATCCTAATTTAGTGAAACTTTATGTAACATATGATGAACTAATCGTGTTGTTTATATTATGTTAATGTTATGGTAATCTTGGGTAAACTTTTGATGAATAACATCTACATTTGAACGGGGAGTTATAAGCTTATGATTTGTAATTGTAAATGTCATAAAAGGTTGAAAAACGTATGAACTAAATTTTATTCATGAAACCGGTCTTCATATTAAATCCATGGCTAATGAACTAGAAATGGTTATTAGAAATCATATCACCTTAACTTCTTGATCATTTAAGGGTTTCCTTTTATTAGTCTGAGAAATCTACAGTAATTGTTATGGTTTTCTAAAATTAATGGTATGTTAGGAAGGAACTTGATCAACTCTCTTTTTAACATTAAGTTATGTTTTCAAAAATCATATGTTGAAAGGTTACACGAGATCCAACTATATTACTAGTGACTTTGAATGATCAGTTTTGTAAGTTACTCATGCTGGTGTCCTTGTCACTACGGAGCTGGCAGACGAGAAATCCGCATTGGCTCACGTTTATAAACATTAACGTAATTACATTAATCAATATCTTTAACCACACCACCAATTCATCACAGTTACATAAATATAATCTAAAGTAGGATAATAGCCTTACTTCAATGAAAGAATCACCAAAAGTCTCAATCTATCTTTGTTTATCGTTATTTTTTCAACTTATCTTTCCCTAAATCAAAACTGATAGTCAATTATGAGGGTTGTTGAGTAGGCTTAGTGTGTCCACCGATTGATACTCGGTTCTTACCAACACTATATTACCTCACGACATGTACACTTGCCTTTTGTGTGTTTAGTTTAGTATTAGTAATAACTATTTAAAACTAAATCTGTGCGAAAACTTTTATCAAACTATATAGACTATCTGCACATACCAATAAATAATAAAAGTTTTAACAAATTTAAACATAATAATCCAATAGTTCCAATCCCAAGGGTTAGAATGAATAGTATTATGTGCAATATATTTTTATATACATTTAAATCCGTATAATTTTCTAAGCATATCTCCGAATTATGCATCAACAAGAATAACCTTTTCTTACAAAAGAATCTGGAAGAAATTTTATTAAAAACTTGTGTGTTAGATTGACCACTTTAACTTTCACTTTGACATCTTCTTTAACTTTCAGTTTGGCATCTTAATTTATTTGACAAAATAAGAACTATAATTCATCCAATGGATTACTAATCTTTAACAGAATCTACAAGTCTACAACTAGCTTCCATGTGAAAGTTGTCCATAATTTGTTATTGAAAATTAAAGCATGGCCATTATTGGTGTCTTTTTTATCATTTCTGTATAAGCACACCTAAATTAGAAGAGAATATAGAAAGAAAGTGTTGCAAGAAGGTATCATATTGTCCTTTGTTTCATGCTTTTATTTTTTAAAACTTATGCACATACTGTCTCCACCTTCACTAGCATGAAATGAAAATGGGTTATTGAAACCATACTTTGTCTTTTATTTTATTTGTATTTATACACGTGTTGTCTTATATTCATTGAGAGCCTCCAAGTGAAGCAAGATACCTTTGCAAAAACCCATTTAACCCACATGAAATGACTTCAAGTAGAGTTATGATGCGCGGCTGAGCTTACGATTAATTGACTTTTTAAATACTAATATGTTTCAGCTAACAAATAATTATAATAATATTTCAAGAAAAATGGTCCATGTGGTTTAACAATATTGCAGATTTGGTACCCAAACTTTAAAAATTACATAATTAGTTCAATATTTTGTGTACTCGCTGCACTTTTAGTCCCAGACATTAAAATTTTGGAACCAAATTTGTAATGACTACAGAAAAGTTTTAATAGAAAGATGCTCTGGCATATTTGGATGGGTTACGGTTGATGTTCCATGCTCGTAATTGTTTTTGAGCTATTTCTTATTATCTTTATTATTATGTTTTGAATGGGAGAAAGCCCTATTATTAACCACAACAAAATATGAAAGACATGCAGGACCAGCAAGTTGTTGTAAACATCAAGAAATGTTATACAAGTACAACATCCAGAATTCTTCCAAAAAAAGTATGCATTCTTATCAATGTTTTTAAAACCGAATCTGACGTCGAATCGGCGATCTTACCGGTTCACTAATCGGACCGGTCGAACAGAATTTAATAACCGGATGACATTAAGTAATGTATATTAAAAGAAATATAAAAATACAATCATTTAAATTTTAAATGTTAAAAGATATGCCCATTTATTATCCAATTTATTCTCCCTGAAAACGTGAGGCCCTTTGTTTAATGAGTGGCCCACTTGATCAAACTCCATGTTTAAATTATGGATCGGACAACTTCATCTTCTTCAAGATTAGGGTTTGGGTTATTTGGATGTTCACTTCATCTCCTCACCTGTGGTTCACCACAAATGGTTAATCTTGAATGTCTTAAGCTTATTGCGCACCTGATTTCTCTTTCACCATTGCAATAACCTCGTTCTCTCACCAAATCCATACATGTTGTCGCAAGTTTCGACAACTAGATTGGAATTGTTTGAATGAAGCATCGTTCAATCGAAGTCTCCTTGTTCAACCCAAGTCATATAGATGGCACTAAATCTACAGATCGAACTCTAGATCTAGATTTCTAGATGGAACAGGGAAAGTTTTGGCTTTTCGGTTCTACCAACACTCCCCGTTCCCAGTTCGATCGGCAACTCGCCATGAACTGACTGGTTTTGTCAACACAAAACGAATCGTAGTAGATCAGACCGCCCACCTTACCAAATCTCGGTTGGACCGGTCGGTCTGATCCGGGCGTGAAAACACTGATTCTTACTCTATATTTGACGCACAAAAATCCTTAATATCCTCTAACATCTTGTAAGTAGGAACATGAAAGGTGGGGTTATTATAAAAAGGTAGGAAAATTAAAAAGGGTGAGAAGGATTATTATCCATTAAAACTTAGATCCAAGGGCTAAGAAAATCCAGTGGTATAATAGTAAATAATTGAAACTTTAAATGATAGGCTAAGGGTATTTTAGTCTTAACCACATTTTCAAGTTCCATCTTTTTTTTTAAAATGATCGTAACTTTTGCATACAAGATTATTTTTTTTTAAATTACACCATAAAAATAAGTGTTTTTTAATCTTTAAAACACCTATAGTTTTGATACATAAAATCAAAGTTTTTTTCATGTTATTTTAGCTAATTGTGTAATATTCGTCAACTCATTGTGTAATATTCATCATATCATTGTGGCTAATGCTGACCATTTTGTTATGTATTCTTTTTTTAAAAATGATGATTTTCAAATAATACAATGCAAAAATGTAATTTTTTTTACGTTTTTCAGTTCATTGTATAATTTTCTTCAGGTAATTATGTAATCCTCATCAAACAACTTATTGTGTATATTGCTAATCATCGAGTCTAGTGTTAGTCCTTGTGTTACCCATTACGTCTAATGTTAACCATTGTGTTTTTAAAAGGGTAATTTTCAAATAACACAAAGTTAAAAATGTAATTTTTTACGTTTTTTCCATTTTATTGTATAATCCTAATCAGGTCATTGTGTAATCCTCGTCAAACAGCTCGTTGTAACTATTGCTGATTATCGAGTCTACTGTCGGTCATTGTGTTTCCTATTATGTCTAATGTTGACTATTGTGTTATGCATTGTGTTTTTTAAAATGATGATTTTCAAATAACACAATGCTAAAAATGTAATTTTTTTATGTTTTTCAGTTTATTATGTAATCCTGATCATGTCATTGTGTACTTCTCTTCAAGCAACTCATTATGTATATTACTAATCATCGAGTCTAGTGTCGGTTAATGTGTTTCCCATTGTGTCTAATGTTGATCATTGTGTTATGTATTATGTTTTTTAACACGATGATTTTCGAATAACATAATAATAAGAAATGTAAATTTTTAATGTTTCAAGTTCATAGTGTATTCTTAATCGGATAATTGTGTAATTCTCATCAATGAACTAATGAAATTACACAATGAGTTAAAAAACTTATATTTTTTTATATCAACACTATACGCATTTTAAAGATTAAAAATGTTTATTTTTATGTTGTAATTTTTTTAAAAAATAATGTTATATGTAAAAGTTATAAATAATAGAAAAAGTGGAATTGAGAAGTGGAAAAATTACCAACTTTAACCACAACCTAATTTTAATCAAAAGGAGACGTGTCAACATCTTAATCCTTCTTATAATTTTTAGTTTTAAAAGACTTTGTATTTGAACCTTTCCCAACCCTTTGAAAATCTTATCATTCCTTAAAACCCACCGCCTCTATAATGTGAAAAGAAAAATAGCATGAAGGATTTTCTTAAGCTTCATGGACACTTGGACCCAAGGGCATATTTATTAAGAGGGCAAGGTTGTCCGTGCTACCCCTGACCTCTCGTTTCGAAGTGTAATTTTTTTATAATTTATAACCATTGTATATGTTAGGATAACCCTAAGCAAAAATTAGGATACCCCTCAAATATAAAAAATCCAAATCAATATAAGATTAACATCCCGTTCAATTAAAAGCTCAATTCTCCATCATGTATATATATATATATATATATATATATATATATATATATATATATATATATATATATATATATATATATATGTGTGTGTGTGTGTGTGTGTGTGTGTGTGTGTGTGTGTGTGGGAGGGGTCCTTTGAAAACCATATGATAAATGAAAACCATAAAATCTAGGGGTTACATATATGTAAGTACGTGTTACCAAGTGTATAACTTCGAGTTGTGTACATGTAACTCGTACAAGTTACGCATACGTAAATCGTTTGGTCGTCATTGTTGTTGCTTGGAGTTTAAACTAAAATATATATAATGACCTCAAAAAATAAGGTTGAAGTTTACTCAAATATACTTTAAACAATTAAATGGTTAAATCAATTATAAATTATGTGATTGGGTAGTGGTGGTTCTCACGATTTTCAATTATAAACTCGAAAGAATGACGATGATGACAGAACTACTTACATATTACATGTACATAACTCTTAGTTTTGCACCTGGTAACACGTACTTACATATAGATAACCCTTACATGTATGTAACTCTTAGTTGTACACTTTACAATACGTACTTACATATATGTAACCCCTGGTTTTCATGGTTTTCATTTATAACATAGTTTTCAAGGGATCTCTCCTCTCTCTCTCTAAATATATATATATATATATATATATATATATATATAGAGAGAGAGAGAGAGAGAGAGAGAAAGAGAGAGAGAGAGAGAGAGGGGGGGGGGGGGAGGGATCAAATGAAAAACACCTTTATACTTGAAAACCATAAAAACCACTCTTAACCAATCATAGAATTTTAATATAATTGTTTTTATTTTATTTGAAAAGGGTATTTTTGTAATCTTACAATTAACATATTTATGGTATTTTCTATTATATTTGACTAAATCCCTTATTTTTCTCAATTTCAATTTGAATTTATTGTATAAAAATCATCATATATGGATCTAGTTTAAACGGATGTTGAAGATCACATTTCCTTCCAAAGAGCACCGTCGTTTGAACAACCTCTTCGTCACCTACCACCACCAGCCACCATCAATTTTTAAAGATTACATATCCGTCAATGGTATCCACTGAACCTTATAGCCGTCGCGTAACACCATCGAACACCACCATGTGCTCCGGTCGAAGCTTACAAACACCACAAGCACCACGCCTTTTCTACTTTTTGTTGCAATCCCAACCACCGTCACCATCATCACCTGCGTCGAAGCAGGTAGAAATGTCGCATGGTTTTTCGTTCTATCCACAAATTGAAAGTTCGGGAATGTCATTTGTTTTGAATTCAAAATCAAAGGTAAGCTTTTAAATTTATGGGTAAAAAGTGTGGTAAACATGAAATTAATGTTGATTCAATAATGGATGAAGATGAAGATGAGTAATTCGGCTTAAATATATGTATATTAGGGTGATTGTTAGTTTTGGTTAGTGAGTATCAAATGGATGGCGTGGTACGTATATGTATGGTCTTTATATGTAAGTGTATAGATAAGTGTTTCTTAGTTTAATAATGCGATGAGGGTTTCCTTATAAGCTGAAAAAGGTCCGAAACATATGTATGTATTCAGTTTGTAGATTTAATTGGTTGTTCTACTTGCTTAGAAATAGAACATGGCTCGATACTTATACGTATCGTCCGTGTATGTAAGCATCAAAATGAATGTACGATATATGCATTTTTGTTATATAATGTAAATGCAAATGTGTAATCAAGTTTATCAAACGTGTGATTTGGGGTGATTTTACTTGTAGTTAAAAAAGTGCCAAGTAAAGGATATGAGATGACAAAGGAAGAGAAGAAAGGTGAGGAAGGGAAGGGAAAACGAATGAAGCAGCCGTCAAAAAGATTTGTTTCCTTGTTTAGTAATAGGCCACTTAATATTAAATAGGATGTATAAGAGGAAGAGATAAGAGTATGCAACTATCTAATAACACAAACCATTGCTGAGAAGTAAGATTGAACTTTATAGCTTTATATTTTTATGTTTAAAAAATATTAATATTGTATGATATTTTGTTTTTTGTAGAAAAGTAGAGTAGCTGAAGCAACTTCAAGTCGATTGGAAATTAATACAAAAATAAGTTCATATGATATTAAGATGCAAGAACGTATACATTATAGGTTATATATTTAGGAAGAATAAATTGTATTTTTTTTTGTTTCATCAAGAGTGTTATATAAGTTAGAGAGGATATCAGAACATGTAGGTGTGTAACTAACATAACTATTTTTTTTTAACAACCATGGTACGTATATGTAATACATGATATATTTAAGTTACATATATGTAAGGTATCGAGTACGTATATGTAATAGAATAGCTACATACTTTTTGTTTTTAGGTTGCATATATGTAAGGTTTCTGGTACATGTATATAAGATTATTCTTCCTTATGTGTAACATTCTTATTACATATACACTATTGGTACTTTACATAATTTAGATGTCCTGCTTATGAAATTACATGTTTGTGTGGATGAGGTGGACTTATACACTCATTTAACAAAGAAAACAAACCAATAAACGAATATGTATTAGGATCTTTTCATGGAGCACGAGTGTAACTTATAATACATATATGTAACAAAGTAAAAAAACAAACAATCGTATATGCATCACTATATGTAACGTATCTTATATCAATAACATATTCTTTAATATGTATATGTAATAAAGTAAACACACCCTATATCATGTAACAAAATATGTACATAGAAAAGTGAAATGTAAAATTTAGGCATATATATCTTAACTTGAGTATAAAAAAAAGAAAAACAGAGTAAACATAAAACGTTTATTCCTTTTCATCTTTCTCAGATTCTTCTTGATCTTCTTTTTCATCACTTTCGTGTCCCGTCGATTTCTATTCTGATGAATCATCTAGGATTGGTATAGAGTATTGCGCATGGAATCTTCAAAGTCAAAAACATGAGCGCTAAGGGATTGCTATAGAGTGTTATGCATGGAATCTTCAAAGTAAAAAATATAAGCGCTAGGAGATTGGTATAGAGTGTTGTGCATGTAATCTTAAAAGTCACAACATGAAATAAATTAATTAGAACTAAAAAAATAAATATTGGTTTAAATGAACTTAATTGAATACCTCCATTTTTAGCAGTTAGAAATAAGATACCATTTTCAGTTGCAACCTGATTAATCTCGTTGCCAATAAGAACATAATCGTTATCTGTTTCATCACCAAAATACAGGTATTAATAATGTATGTATAAATGTATTACTAATGTGGAGTTTATTCATATATATATAACAACAACAAAAATGTATTTTATGATTAATTATTTGGTACGTATATGGAACACAAGCAAACAAATTAATCTGTATACATACCAGAACATTGATACATATACGTAAGGAACTAATCCTGACAATATTTATTTATAATATAGGAACCATACACACACACACACACACACACACACACACACACACACACACACACATATATATATATATATATATATATATATATATATATATATATATATATATATATATAGGAGGAGGAGGTTCAAGTAAATAATAATATTTGCCTAAGAACAGTAAGAAGAAATGAGGTGTTGACATGTGGCAAAACTAAAAAATAGGATTAAAGGGTATCTTGTTCTATTAAATATTTAATTTAATTCACTTTCTTCTTTGAAAAATATAGCACATCTTTTTTACACACTCTTTTCACCCACAAACCCTATCAACAATTAACATTAAAATACAACCAAAGCCTAGAGATGTTCGATAGAAACATAATAAATCATAGAAACAACGTATGATATTTTATTGTTTTTTACGCAAAACACCATAGAACATGTTACGCAAAACAGCACAAAACTATGTTGTTAGACGCAAAACAGCACTAAACTGTGTTGTTAGACGCAAAACAGCACAAAACTGTGTTGTTTGACGTAATACAGCACAAAACTATGTTGTTTGACGCAATAGAGCACAAAACTGTATTGTTTGATGCAATACAGCATAATTCTGTGTTGTTTTTATGAAATACAACACAAAAACGTTAAAATATAGCACAATTTCGCATCGTTTGTTTTTTTTTTGTAAAAATATAGCAATACTATACTTAATTTAAAGAAGAAAAAATGCTTGATTTTATGATACAATTTGTTTTTAAACAAAATCTAGTATGAAAAACTTATAAACGTTTAAAAAATTAGAGGAATCTCAAAAAAGTCAATAAAAGTGGTTAAATATCCAAAATACCCTTTCATATTTTTTTTTCCAACATTATCATCTTAGTCGAGAAATAAAAGTCTAAGATCATTTCTTAGCCTTCTTAGGCAAAATACATTTTTTTAGTAGAACATCCCTCTCTCTCTCTCTCTCTCTCTCTCTCTCTCTCTCTCTATATATATATATATATATATATATATATATATATATATATATATATATATATATATATATATATATATATATATATACAGGGGTCGGTTACTGTATAAAGTGTATAATTTGTGCAAAGCGTACGAAGCAATCTCGAGCGTTCATTTTAAAATCTCAGCGCCTGACATGCAAAGCATGATAATTCCACCCCGTTTTCACTAAAAATGGTAGTAGGATAATTTCAGCCCATTAGTGTGATAAATAATACAATTGTAAAATCAATTGCGTGATTTCACAACCCCAAATTTTAGGGCTTTTGATAACGACACACAACTGCGTGATAACGAAGAGTTTCATTAACTGCTATTGCGTAATTATTGACTATAAAATACTCAAGTAAAATAACTACAGGTATCGAACACCCAAAAACCTAACATTTTAAAAAAAAAACCCACCACGATAATCATGAAGTTCAACGCCTTTTTGAACACAAAATCCACCTTGTTTTGCATATGCCATGTAAAACTCATAAGCATCATTTATGGATGAAAATATCATTCCTACAACTGGTTTATATGACATGGAACTTTCAGGATAAACCATTGGTCCCATTCTTTGGAAACTTCTAAACAACCTCCTAAAATGAAAATATAAAAAAATCACGCAACCGTTATATTCTAATTACGCAACAATCAAATCAATTTATATCATGAAAATTCCATAAATCACGCAACCATTATATTTAAATACGCAAAACAAAAATTCCTAAATCACGCAACCATAATGTTCTAATTATGCAGTAACCAAATCACCTTACGGCATCAAATAAGCATAAAAATCAGGCAAACATTATATTCTAGTTACGGAGTAACTAAAACACTTTACCTATACTACGTAAGTGATGTAGACAATTACGCTACAAATAATCATTGGATCTGTTACTTATCACGCAAGCCTTACACGTTTACACTGAAACATCCAACCTTTTATCACAAACTTACATAAAAAAATTACATCACCTCATTCACATATGCTATCATAAATCGAACAATAAAACTTGTATCAATGAAATAGTAAAAATGATAATAGTGATATTCAACAATAAGGAAAATTACACGAATCAATACGAATGAAACATATTCAAAAAACAATCACATTGCAAATCAATCATTAAAGGCATCCAATATCAATGAAATCGAATAATATATACTTGAACTCTGGCCGATCATCTCTACAATTATAAAAAATCAAAATATGGGATTGCTATTTTAAATAATCAATTGACAGACGATATGATGTTCAAAAACGTTATCAATACAAGCAACTATCCAAACCTAAAAAAACCCTATATACAATGATTAATGTAGCAGATCATGTCTCCATAAATTTCACATGTCAAAAATTACGCAAGAGTGAATTTAGTTACGCCCTTTAATGGGTATAATTACAATCCTACCCTCCCGTCCAAAATTTTACTTTGCCACGCGGCACCTTGTCGTGGCTTCGTACGTTTCACACGAAATCTTCACTTTGTACCGTAAACTTTCCCTATATATATATATATATATATATATATATATATATATATATATATATATATACGCACACACACACACACATAAGCCATAATTTGAATTAACATTGGTACAATAACATTTCTAAACGTATGCGTAAAGTGTATAATATTATTTATTGCAATAACTACCTACATATAACATTAACAAAAAAATCGTAATGTTTATGCTTACACATACGGACAATATTCATACGTACCAAGCCATATTTTGTTCCTAAGAAAGCAGAATCATCAAATAAAATCTACACCATATGCTTACATATATGTACCAAACCTTGTCTGGCTTATAAAACCTATTCGCATTATTAAATGAACAAAGGCTCACATATATACTTACATATGAAGACCATACGTATACGTACCACACCTTCTATTTGATAGTCACTAACTAAAATTAACGATCACCCCAACTTACATGTGTGCTGAACCGGAGTCATCTTCACCCATTATTGAATCAACAAAAAATTCATGTTTACCACACTTTATACACAAATATGAAAGCATACCTCTTGATTTCGAATTCAAAACTATCGACACTCGCCAATCTTCAACCTATAATCGAAACTTCTACTGCTTCGACATCAACCAACGAGTCCGATCGACATTGTGTTTTGAAATTGCTTTAAAAGCCTCTTTGTATTCTGTAATCTTTTTTTTTTTAAAAATAGAAGATTATGAGAGAGATTAGGGGATTAGGATAGAGGGAGAATTTTTAGGAGATACAATTACAAACCTCAAATCCTCTTTGTATTTGTGTTTTGAGGGAAGTTACAATTACAAACTTGATTTTCCAATTTTACTCTTCTCCACTAAATTAATTCATTTTTTGATTTTTAGAATTCACAAAAATGCAATACTAACTTATGACCCTTGATTAAATTGACCAATGGTCAAGATTTAGTTTTTTTAGTTTTCATTTATAACAGTGTTTTCATTGGATCCTCCCCATATATATAGGTAGAGGTTCAAATAAAAAATAAATTTTCCCTAAGAAATCTAATAATCAATACTAACTTGACATATGACATAATTCAAATTTAAAGCTTAAGGGCAATTATATCAAAAAGAAAATCTAATATTTTTTAACAAAATATAGCACATATTCTTACATCTCTAATCTCAAGCAAAACTTTTCACTCTTTTATAGCTTCCCCAAATATGAGTAATTGTAGATCTATAAACCCACCAACCATGGCGACGTATTGCCACCTCAAGGTCTCACGTCGCTCACATCAACCTTTGGCTATCGCAAAATATGTGTTGCATTTCATAAAATAAAGCAAAAGATGTGCTAAAGACTCAATATAGCATAAACCTGTGTTGTTTGACGCAAAACAGCACAGTTCTGTGCTATTTTGATGAAATAAGATAATACATCACATAAGCAACACATGATATTTTATTGTTTGACGCAAAACAACATAGAACATGTTACGCAAGACTGCACAAAACTGTGCCGTTTGACGCAAAACAACACAAAACTGTGTTGTTTCACGCAAAACAGCACAATTCTATATTGTTTTTATGAAACACAACACAAAAACATTAAAATGCAGCACAAGTTCACGTAATTTGTTTTTTTTTTTGTAAAAAAAATATATACTTGTAATTGACTTGATGATCGGGCGGTGAAAACTCAATGTTTAAAGGCTTTATTTCTATGTTTTACGTGTCAATTTATGAGAAATGGTTTTGGGATATTCTTGTGTTTGTAGGATAACGTGAAGAATATGAAGAAGTTGGAAGAAACGGGAAGAAAATTGAAGCTTGGGAGGTGAAGAAATGTAAAAGAGAAGTTGTAAGATAACGGTAACTTAAAACGGGCATAACTTGAGCTAGGAAAAGAGTCCGGGACCCAAGACCTATCAACTGAAAGATCTCAAAAAGTTACAAGTGAAAATCAAGTTTGTGCAGGGGTGGGGCCACCGATGCCATTCTGGGGGCCACTGACGACACCGGTATCAGTTAACCCGAAACCTGCTGACTGACGCCACCTCTGACGCCTAGCTTGACGCCAAACTAGAGCCACCGACGCCGGACGCCACGTTTTGGTCGGTTTTGACCTAATTTGAGAGGTTTTAAAGAGGGATTAACCTAGGACGAGAAAAACCTCTTTAGACGTCAATCTTGGACGAAAATATGTTACAAAATGTTAATATAAATATGTTTAAAGTATTTTTTAAAGATAAATGATGATAGCTGCAACTTTATATAAATTTAAAGGATGTTTTCTGTAGTTTTGTCTTGAAATTTTTGTCAAATCTTTGTTTCCGACAACCATATTCACTAGGTCCAGCATGTCATTCTTCAGTCAATTTCATTTTACTCCTCTATCAAGCTAAATATATATACCAACTAAAGACGAGAGATAAGAAAGCAAAAACAATTAAAAAAACACAAAATTATTAATAAACAATATGTTTGAGTTGTAGTAATTGGTTACTTAATTTGCTAGCAAGCCACTAACTTTTCTCGTATACATAAATAAACACTAAAATGTTCAAAACACGTCCACTTTTAAGTGTGTCCAAAAGTACACAAAATGAATTAATATATATCGGTTATGTATGGGTTAACTTCAATTCTCCAAAAAACATTAACAAAATAAAATTAATCATATTAGAACCCTATCTAAAAAATAACAATTAGTTCTATTAACTTTAGTTTTATTTTAATAAGAGCATTCACAACTCATTCTTTAAAAATATGTGAGAGGAAGTATTTATATTATATGAAATGGTTTTGAGTGGTTGTGAATGGATGAAAAAGAAAATGTTACTATTCATCTGTAAATTTAAAGATTTACTGTTCAATTCTTATAAATTTTTTAATATTTTTAAAAGTGGTTACAAGTAAAGAAGAGAAAAAAAGTAATGAAAAAAGTATAAAAATATATCATTTAATTAAAAGAAAAGAGAAAAAATAATAAATTTAATGTAAAATAAAAAATAAAATGTGAGTGCTGTGAGCTAAATTTCATAAACTAAAATCATATGAAATTAATTCTCTTATTTAAGGATTTGTTTTTCATCCATACAAACAAACAAGATTTAAGAAGACGATGATCTTTTAACTTGAAATTTACTGAAAGTACCCATTCATCCCCTTTATGTAGACAACCACTTTCGAACCAATAACGACGTTGACAACAAACCTAATAATATCCAACACTTCTTTCTCTAAATCTCTCAAGATCTCCGATATACTCTCCACGAATGCTGTCGGTGACACATTTTTGATACTCTATTCTGGATCATACGAACTGGGTTCCATCAAATTTCATTTAAAGGTGTGTTTTTTAATCGACTTTAGTTGATCCAGTACATACTTCTTGATTTGATCCGATTTGATGTGATTTTGGTGTTATTCATAGATTTTAATCGAGTAAGAAAAAACCCAGTTCGATTTGAGCTTAAATTCGTTTGATTGTTGGAAGATTATGAGCTGCCCATTTGATTTCTGATCGAGCATTTGATCGAACAGGTTATGTGCATAAGATTTGAATCAAATTGATTCGTGAGATTGGGTTAAATTCGGTTGAGATCTAAGGAATTGATTCGATTGATTAACTTTGTGTTGTAGATACGCCATTGATTCCCTGTTTTTGAGTGGAATCTAAGGTGTCAAAGTGCATAATTGAGGATTCCACTGAAGAAAACTTGAATTCAGAATTCTTGATTTGCAGTGTGTGAAGAAATTTTGTTGTATGATGGTTATTTAGATCTTGAGTTGAATGTTGTGAACTGTGAAGTGTAAGCATGAGTGGTGGTAGCACTGCTGAAATGGTTTCTTCAGCTGCTAGCCCTAGAAGATCAAATGCGAATGAGAAACGAGTTTCTTTCGATATTGAAAATGATTCTAATGGAGGATTGAAATACCCAAATTCAGATTTTGTTGATGGCGATAGAGGTGCTTTGGCAAGCTCCAAAAACCCGATTATCGTTGCTGATATACTCAAAACATTGTTTTTTATACTCGTTTGGTACACATTCAGCACATTCCTCACATTGTAAGTCCCTTTGAAACATTTGATGGTTAATAGGTTAGTACTTAGTACAATCTTGAGCTATAGTCATATCACATATGATGTGTTTGTTCAATGGTTAGGTATAATAAGACTCTTTTGGGAGATGATTTGGGAAGATTCCCTGCTCCTTTGTTGATGAATACTATTCATTTTGGAATGCAAGCCGTTTTTTCAAAGGTGATTATATACTTTTGGTCGGAGAGATTCCAACCGAGTGTAACTATGTCATGGAAAGACTACTTTATGAGAGGTAAAAAGTTGGAAAATCTTGTACCTTTAAATTATTTGTATCGTCAATGTATTATTCATAGAGCGGAAGCAAAGTAAAAGTTAATAACTTTTTAGAAGAAAATTAGGATGTTATTGAATGAGTAAACCAATAATACAAGCTCGGGAGTTTTTAAATTTGGCTGGTATTGTCAAATCTGGGAAATTAAAATTGACAGTCTATGAGTGAAATTAAATGCCTAAATAAACACATAAATTTACACATTTTTACAATTGATACTAAATCAATTAAAAGGCCTAAAATTGTGGGAAGAGGGTCAAAGGCGAAAGTAGGGCTCCATATGACGGAACTTGGGTCCGAAGGTCGGGGCAAACCGCCTGTGGTGGTTTGACATAATGTCCGATCCGTTGAGACCATTTCCGTCCTATAACTCCATATGTATCAGAAGTTGTGCCTGTTTTAAGTTTGGCCCTTTTCTAGCCCATGTGCTTTAGGTGCTGCTTAAATTGAAACAAGCAGCCTATGTAACCAATATTCAGTTTTTTTCTATCCATCATCAACAATTCATCGACCATATAATATTTAATTTACTTCCTAAATTGACCAAATTTAATTAACTCTTCTAATTACTAATCCAACAGAAAACTTTGAATTTGACAGTTGTACCAACTGCTATTGGAACAGCACTTGATATTAATTTGAGCAATGCATCACTTGTTTTCATATCGGTTACATTTGCTACCATGGTTGGTCAATGTTCTCTCTTTATTTATGTTGATCAAGTCGACACATTTGGCTAAATCTCTCTTTTCTTCTGCAGTGTAAATCTGCTGCTCCTATATTTCTCCTAATATTTGCTTTTGCATTCAGGTAAATTTTAAATATACATCTTGAAAGTGTTATTATTATCAACAAATTGATGAAATTGTTTCTTGATATTATATAATACTATATGTATATTTCTGTGGATAAAAATCTTTTTATCTTGTGTAGGTTGGAGTCTCCCAGTTTTAAACTTTTAGGCATTATGTTGATAATATCTGCTGGGGTTTTATTAACAGGTATGATGTATTTAGGCATATAATTGCTACTTTTAGTGTAACTTATATAATTATCTGTTTTCCATGATTTAGTTATATGTTAGTTACACTTTAGATCACATATTTGAATTTTATTATCATCAATTCGTAACTACAGTTGCAAAAGAGACCGAGTTTGATTTGTGGGGTTTCGTTTTTGTTATGCTTGCTGCTGTTATGTCTGGCTTTCGTTGGAGCATGACTCAGATCCTTCTTCAGGTACAACTCATCTCTGATTATAATGATTATTTTAGAGGTGGCAAGAAGGGTGGGTCGAGAAGGACCGGGCTGGGTTGAGTTGGCTTGCAAGCAGTTTTTGTTCAATTTTCACATTTTTTTACAAATACATTTGAACAGCGATATTTTTTCTCTTAACCACCTTATTAACTTGCACCTGCAAGGATTTGAACCCACACCACTTTTGTGAGGGCCAATCACCAATGCCACTAAGCCATGGGCTTTTACAAATAGTTGATGGGTTTATAATAGGACTATATTATTACAATGATGATCTGAATCTTTGAATACAATGATTAATGAGGGTGTATGCATTTAAAATAAATTTTGGGCACTTTCAACCCGTTTGGCCTGTCCATCCTATTTGATTTGTTCCTCTTTTTGCTAATTTTGTCCCGTTTGACCCTATAGGGATAAAACACAACCCATATCAAATCATTCATAAGTAATTTGGTTGAAATTGCTGCCTCTGATGACCATTATACAAAATTATTTTATTTTTTGGCTCTTCAATACATAAATGTTTCTCATTACTAAAAACATGCTTCCGTCTTTGCTGGGTTGATCAACCAATTGGTCAATATTGATTCCAATCCACCCTAAAGAAAGAGGTCTATGGTAAGCTTCTATTTTTCTTTTTCTTTTTTAATTTTAGTATCAGTGTAGTATGATTCCGTTTATATTTTACGATCTTAAATGATTTGACTAAGGATATATCATTATTTATGTTAAATTTGTTGTTTTTTTACAGGTTTGAAAAATCCCCTGACCTTAATGAGCTATGTAACGCCTGTAATGGCCCTATTAACTGCTTTGCTATCTCTAATTATGGATCCTTGGGGTGAATTTAGAACCAGCAGTTATTTTGATAGTTCTTGGCATATTATGAGGAGTTGCTTCTTGATGCTTTTTGGGGGAACTCTTGCCTTTTTTATGGTAATATTTTTTATCAATTTTATATGTATTAACTTTATAAAGGCAGTGATATTTAAAAGTAAAAAAAAAAAAAGCATGAACATTTATCTAGAAATAAATTATAAATTTTACACCTTTAACTTATTGCAGGTATTAACGGAATACATCCTGGTTTCTGTAACAAGTGCAGTTACAGTTACCATAGCTGGAATTGTAAAGGAAGCTGTCACTATTCTGGTAAAAAAATCAAAATGTTTAATTTTTTCTGCAAGTTGGAATACAGTAAGCGGTTTCGTTTTAAAAGTGGTCATCTTATATTTGAAGTTGTAATAATCCTTCGAGTGTTTTACAAATTCTGATTAAAAAATATAAAATAATCAAAAAGGACAATATTTCGCGGGTAAAAAGAGTAGTTCAAATGAAACCAAGTAACCAACCATGTAATTTGAATCAAGAAGGTTTGGAACTTGAAACCAAGTAACCAACCATGTAATTTGAATCAGCCTATTCATGAACCATTTTTATTATTTTAAGATTTTGAATACATACTAACCATTTTGAAAAAAAATAATAATCAATTGAAACCAACATACCAAACCTCCAAGATTGGACGGCTGATCAACCCAAGCTGGCCAGTTTGGTTCGCGTTCCACAAAAAAAGTAGTTAGCACTTCAATCCAAAATTTTCGCCAAAACCTTTAAAACCTAACCGTGAACACCTCTAGTTGTAGCTGGTGTGAATATTATCACCCAAAACCAATCATTCTGTTAATATTTTCCTTGTTTGTGTTCAGGTAGCAGTATTTTACTTCCATGATGAATTCACATGGCTGAAAGGAGCTGGTCTTGTCACCATCATGTTTGGTGTGAGCTTATTCAACTGGTACAAGTAAGTGATCAATAGCCATCAAATGATATTGTGAAAGTATCTGATAACTAATCATGTGTCTTTCTTAAAAAATTTTATGATGATTACCGAGTATTTCTGATGTATATATATTTTTATTAATTTTATCCTAATTCAGATATCAGAAGTTACACAAGGGAAAATTAGATCCAGCTGAGTTGGCTGGATCTCAAAGATCAGTCCCAGCAAAATATGTTATTCTGGAGGAAATGGATGATGAAGATATTAGCCCTTGATCACTGGGTCATACATTCCATCATATGTAAGAGTTTAAACATAAATGTAGATTTCGTTGTTTTTTGCCAAAGGTAGATTTTGATGATTAGCGCGAACGATAAATGTTGAGTAACCGTCTACAAAGCTTGTAAATTCCACTTTGTTTCAACCAGTGTACACTAGTATATGCTGCCTTTTTATTCTCATTCAGGTTTTGTTCAATGGATAAACATTTTTGCATTTATTCAGTTTTTGTTGTTGTGTGTATATGTTGAATTCTTTAGTTTGTAATAACCAAGTGTTTAAATGCGCTCATACCCGTTTACTTGCATACAGATCAATTGAGGTTTTGTCTTATTTTAAATAAAACATATCAAAAAAGTTGTCTAAAAACAAAACAGCTCAAACAGGTTCTTCAATATCAATATATATCCAAAGATCGAAATCATTACTGCAAAGATGTCTTCTTATCATAATTGAACAAAAGTGTGTACAGGTCAACCTATACCATTTTGACCCGTATTAAAAGTGGCATGTTCTATGCCGTGTCCGCCCATCTTTTTGTACAATCATAATTGAACAGAAGTGTATATGGATCAACTTAGACAATTTCAACTCATACTAGAAGTGGCATGTTTTAAGTGATTATCCGACGCATTAGGTCTACCCATCTTTTGGCAATCATAATTGAACACAAGTGTGTATCGGTCAGTCTAAACCATTTTGACCCATACTAAAAGTGGCATGTTTAACTTTTAACCCATTATCCAACCCGTCAAATCTACCCATCTTTTGTAATGATAATTGAACGAAAGTGTGTATGATTTGGACCCATAAGTAACATGTTTTAACGCATTATCCAACCCATATAAGGACCAACATAGACCACTTTGATCTTAAAAGCGGACTGTTTTAACCCGTTATCCAACTAACCAGGTAACCAACGCCTTAGGTCTACCCATGTGCCTGTTGTCACCGCTACTAATAACATGTATCCAGAAAACAAATGTGTATTATTCAAACAGTAGCTTTAACGGGCTACCAGAACCGAGCACTTTATGTCCTTACAAGAATTTAATTTGTCTAAGTCTTCTTCCATAACAATTACAACAATTGCTATGCGCTACAAACAATCAAAACTCATAACCAGGTGAAGTACCTTTACCTTTTTATTTTCTAAATTATTCTCAGGGAGATATACCCGAAAACTAGTTTCAACCAAAAACCTCAAAATAATATGAGCTTTAAGCAGCTTTTGTAACTTCATGGATCGCTTTTGCCAAGTATTCAACATTGCCACTTGTGACCCCTGCCATACTGTACCACACAACTTGATCAAATTGCATCCAAAAAAACAAGTGTAGTTAATAAATGGATTTCTTTTTTCAGAGTTCTATTACTATTATTACCTGATGCGACCATTGCGGGTCATATAAATATGAAATTCTTTCGTCAAACGATCAACTTGTTCAGGAGTCATCCCGCTATAGCAGAACATGCCAATCTGTTTATGATTACAAATCAAGATTATAATTTATAGTCACCAAAACTAATAATGACTGATGGGTAGATTAGTAAAATTACTTGATTAGTTATGTGTTCCCATGATAGGGGAGATCCCAATTTTTCAATGTTCTCCCTAAGAGAAGTTCTCATTCCGATTATACGATCAGCCATACCCTGAAAAGCGAAAAACAATGATGGTTTAGTGAACAATTGTAATATTATAGAGTGAAAGAATTATAAAATACAAACATGACCTTAATCAAATATTGATTTTAGGCATTTTGGTTAATTAATAATGACCAAAGAATTACCAAACACAGTTAATGGGGCAAATCCAATATATATAAAAAAGCTAAAAACAACTGACTGCAATTATGATTACAAAGGTGACAGTAGTTCAATCATAATCAAAAAGAATTTAATTTTGAGGATTTATTAAGAACACCCTTTTGGTAACTTTTGGCCAGCTGAACCCATTTCAGTTTTAGCTAACTCTTTCTATTAAACCCTTTAGTGGTAGAAAAATAACCAAATGAACCCATTCGTAAACAAACAGGTCAAATTGCCACCTTGAGGACCTTGAATTCCAATATGGTAACTAAATATAACAAGTACCTTCACTTCCTTGAGCCACAATTGTTTTAAATCTGGATCACCAAGGATAGTTGAAACAATAAGTGCACCATGAACAGGTGGATTACTGTACATAGGTCTTGCAAGTTGCTGTAGTTGACTTTTCACAGCCACAGCTTGTTTTTCATCTTCACATACCAAACTGCAAACAAAAGTTTGCAACTTTGTATTACAAAAGTAGTTTTATAAATTGTGCAAAGCTATTAAGTTAGTAAAACTATAAAAGTCAAATAACATCAAGAGCTATGTGTATACCGTCATCCAAACAGGAAGAAAAAATGTCCTTTCTTACATTATATTAATATTAACTACTAAGAGAAGATACAATAATCAAATTATACAAATAAGTAATAGAGAATTACCTGAGGCAGCCAACTCTTTGGCCATAAAGACCCATATTTTTCGCATATGATTGTGAACATCCAATTAAATGACCATCTTCAAGGAAAATCCTAATGGATTTTGCATCTCTTTCTGGATCACCACTTGCAAAGCCTTGATAGGCCATGTCAAAGAAAGCAAAATGGCCTTTGGCCTGAAAATATTAGCATTAAAATAAAAGGTGTCAACTTAAATAAACAAGATAAAAAGGTATTAAAAGTACCAACCTTAAACTGGTAAGATATTTCTTTCCATTGTTCAACTGTAGGATCAACTCCAGTAGGATTATGAGCACAAGCATGTAGCAAAAAGAAAGACCCATTTGGTGCATTCTGAGCAACAACCAAAAAAATATTAAGAAAGAAGAACTGTGAACTGTCTCCTTATGAAATCTCATACACTAACGTATTCTTGATACCTTAACATCATCCATCAGTGAGGCGAAATCAAGACCTTTTGATTCTGGATGATAATAGTGGAATGTTCTTTGCGGCACATTAGCATCTCTCCAAATGTTATGGTGGCTGAGATTTAGATTTTACATCATTAGCCAACGAAGATAGATCATATATGAAAATATGGTTTGTCAACAGTCAAACTTGTAACCAGAATAAAAGATACAATCAATATACTTACTTGGACCAGGTAGGGACTGGAATATAGATCTGAGAATCAGGGGAAAACCGTTTCTGGAAATCAGCAAAAATTCTGCATGCACCAGTGCCAGAAAGAGCTTGTATTGCCGCAATTCGTTTATCCTTAATCAAGTCAGAATCTTCACCATATGCCAGCTTCAATGTTTCCTCAACCATTTTGTTGCTTCCTCCCATTGGAAGATACTCCCTGAAAGTAGATATGATTAAATAGAAGAACATAGAACTTACAGGATTTTCAACTCTTAATGCCTTAATCAAATCAAATAATTCAGCGTTAGTTGAAAAATATGGGTACAGTATACAGATACTTGGATCCTATATGCTGTTGTAGTCGATATAGCTTTTTCACTTAAACAATACCAGCATCTTGACAACCTAATAGAAACTAACCTTTCAAAATCATAACTAAACCACAATTTCAATCAAAATTCTAAATTAAATTCAATTTAAGTTGAGGATGCCAGATGAGCATAAGAATTTAAACACAATGCTGGTAAAGGTCCCAACTCCCAAATGCATCTTTCAAGTCATTATTCATGTGAAACTGTCAATCATAACATGATAATGAAATATGGATGTAGCACACTAGCACTAATAGTTTCTACAATCGACACCCACTTAGATATCTCTCCACCCTCTACTATCACTAAGGTAAAACAAGCAAATGTCAACCGTGAACCGTGGTACGCAAGAAATTATAGATGGTGTTAAAGCCACAGGTAACAAGGAATCTTTATCATCATAAAAGCATAGAAAAAGGTGAAGAAAAAAAGTAACGCCAGGAGGACCAGAATGATAAGTGGGATTCGAAAAGATGTAACCATGAACCAATATATTCATGTAGCATAACAATAGCATAAAATCTAAGCAAAATTTACTAATTCTAAAGAGTTCTTTGTATCCAAAACACAAATTAAGAACTCAATTGAACAATTTTACTGTATAGCTTTATCTGCATAGTTATGCATCACTGTAGCATTATACTGTTTGATTAGCCAATAGCCATAATTAGTTTCTATCTCCACCTATAATTATCAATTAAAAATTTTGATAAGTTAAATAAGAAACTCAATAAAAAAGATAAGTATAACAGCTCGTATTACTCACATGTTCAGGTTTCCTGCAATTCGCCTTTCTGCTTCTCTAACACATTCAAGCACAACAGGCTTCCCGTTATCATCACGATAAGCTCCCTAACAAATCACAAACAAACCAACATCTAAATCCATCTCAACAAAACAAAACGTAGGGTTCGATCGACAAAACCCCCAATCCCAAACTAAGATCGAAAACAAACACTTACAACTCCAACATTAACTTTATCAGGGCTAGGATCCGCTAGAAAAGCTTCAGTGACACCAAGAATAGGGTCTTTGGGTGCAGGCTCAACGTTTCTCCACCACGACGACATGAATCGCGAGCCGTGTAAGATGGAGCTCGAGCTCGTGATTCGTGTGGTGATTGCTGTTCGTAGCGCCATGAGTTGAAGGTTGACGAGTGTTGTCGGAGCTTCCGTACGACGTCCGGCGGCCGCCGGAGGTGGATTCCGGTGGGGATAGGTGGTGGTGGTTCTTTGAAGGTGAGATGATATTGATGATAGAATGATAGAGGTGATACAGCCAACGGAATGCAGATAGCTTATCGCTGCAGACATTGGGGTGCGTAAATATAGCTCAAGTCACTTGTGAACTTTTCTTTACTTTTTTACGTTGTCGAGTAATTTTGTTTATTGTTTATATTTTATGTAGGTTATAGTCTCATGTATTACACGGGGTTTTATAATAACAATTATAGAGGATAAAAATAATTTAATTACATATAAAAAAAACCGAATCATAAACTTTTAATTAAGTCAAATCCATGTCCAACTAATTAATGTTTGATTTCTCTTGTTGTATATTATAGTTTGATTTGTGTCACATATTAACTTCTTTTATATAAATAACACCAAGTTATAACCCAGTGTATTAACCGCATGTATTACACGAGTAAAATAAAAAAAATACTAAAGGTTCGTTATTGATGAGTTAGGAACCGTAAAACGTTAAATATAAAAGTACTTTGATTAGCTGATAAAACATTTTTATTATTTTTAAAATTTTCGTTTTAAAAAATTATTGCTTTGAAAAAAGTCATTTTTTATCAATATCTCATTGTTTAAAAATTCAGGGTTTGTTTTGTAAAAATATTATATAAAAATTTTATTTTTTAAAAGATTAATTTTCAAATATTTCATAATTTAAAAAAGTTCCGTTGTTTTAGAAAAATATCATAGTTTTAGATAATTTTGATTTTGAAAAGGTATATTTTTTAATCAAAATACTTAGTTTTTATTTAATAAAAAAATATTTTTAAAAAATTATTGATTAAAAAGGAATTGGATTTATAATATAGAAATAGAAAGAGGAAAGTTCGAAAATTAGTTATTTGACTTTTTAAAATTGAATAAATAGTATGAGCGGGAAAACTAAGATGAAAGGGCTTGTAAGATTGACATGTGTTATCACATGTAAAGGATTATTAGGTTAGATTTTGAGTCGCTTATATGGTTTGTTATTTAAATTTGTAGCAAATATTACTTTTTGTTTTTAAACTAAAAAGGTAATAGTAAATGTATTTTATATTTGAAAAAGTTTATAAGTTTCGTCTGTTAAACCAGATCATGTGTTTTACACGTGAGTGTAAATTGTTGTTTTTGCCCTTATTAATTAAATCTCATACTACCTCTCCCACCCCACCCCACCTTTATCTCTCTCTCTCTCTCATACTCTTTTTTTTCTCTCTCACAAATACACACACACACTATTTCTCTCTGTATCGCAATCATCATCAACCACTCGCCACCGCCTTCTCCAACAGCCTTGAACACAACAACCGAGCTCCAACCCATCACCACCCATTTTGCTCATCTTATCCCCCACCGATAACCGCCACAAACCTTAGCTTCACATACATACTCTCCCTCTATCTCTCTCTCTATCTCTCTTTCTCTCTCTAACACGTACACACACGTACTCTCTCTCTCTCTCTCTCTCTCTCTCTCTCTCTCTCTCTTCTCTCTCTCTCTCTCTGACACATACACACACGTACTCTCTCTCTCTCTCTCCACACCATTCAAATCTCACCACCATCAACACCATTTTCACCCAAGAGTTCTGTTGCTTCTACATTGTCGTTTTGTCAGCTAAGCTGCCATGAAAGGCCTCTGCTCAGGCTACCTAACCCGCACATGATTTTAGATCTAGCACAACCACCATACTAATTTTGTATCTAGCACCACACCATTCCAATCAGCTAGTTTCATCCTTTTTATTCCTTTTTCGGTAAAGAAGGGTTGAAGAATTGGTGATAGTGCTTATTTCAATGATGTGGTGGTGGTGTGAGCGGACGAAGTGGTTATGGTGTTTTTGGTGGCGATGTGGTGGTAAAAATGGGGTCTCTAGTGTTTTTTGGTGATTAATGTAACGGTTTTTGTGTATGATGATAACGATAAAAGAAGAAAATGGATGATTTGGTGGTGATAGAGGATGATGATGGTAGTGGCGAGTGGTATGTGAGGGGGTGAAAAACTAAAAAGTCAAGGTGTGATAGGGGTTGTGTAGGTTTAGTTATGTTTCTTTTGGCCTATCATTTAGGTTTATTATCATTTTTTTAATTTTTAAGTGGGGTGTCCTCATGCACAAATCAGATAACTAGATTTAAAGGTCAAATCTAACACCCGTTAGAGTAAATGATGAAACCTGCAAGTCTTTTTAAATGTAAATGACGTATACAGTAATTTTTTTAGTTTAAGTACGAATGTTAAAATTTGCTACAAAACTAAATGACGAAATGTGTAATTCACTCTTTAAATTTCTACTCTCTATTTTTAAGTAAATTACTATTTTAGTATGAAATTTAGGTAAACTAAAAAATTGTGAAGAAAAATCAAATTTGATAAAATAGTTTCAACACAAAGATTATTTTTTAATTTGATTTGACTTACAATCATTAACGATTACAGTATAATAATCGTTCATGTAAATAACTTGTATCGATACTAGATGTCACGTCGTTCAAACATCCACTTCATCTAATGTTTAACCAATCGTCGTTCGTTAATTAGAGCCAACCACTAATAGTAACTATTTGTTTATTAAATTTATAAATATATATTTTAAACAAAAATTAAACCTAAAAAATAATGTAAATTAATAAAGTATCACACATTAAAAAAATATATAAATAAAAACTCAAAAATCAAAATCTAAAAATGAAAAAAAGAGGAGAAAAAACAACGCCAACATTCTTTTGGTCAAAGATGTTTGTTTATAAAATCTATTAGTACCAATATCCTATCCGTTTTTCATTGGTTTATATTCTCTTTTCATTTATATATTTCATACTATTCACTTAGAAGTAACGCTCAGTCTTTACTATCATATCAAACAATCTAGTTCTTGTCATCCACAAAAAATGATTGGTCTTGCTACTATAAAAAAAAAACTATTTGTGGTGGACAAAACCATAATAATTGTGTCACAAAATGCTCTGAGTGTGTGTGAGTGTGACAAATGACAGGCCACCAACATATCATGAACATATAGCAACAAATACATAAATTTATTTAAGTTTTATTCCTTATAATAGACATAACTATCATAACTACTTCGATTAAAACCATGAGTTACCATATGTTCATCCAACCTTTTATACCACCGTCTAGGGGATTGTTTCAGCCCATATAATGACTTCTTAAGAAGACACGCCTTATCTTCATGCCCTTTAACTTCAAATCCCTCAGGCTGTTTCATGTAAATCACTTCATCTAACCTTTCATATAAAAATATCGTATTCACATCCAGCTGATGCAACTCCAGATTCATAGAAGCAGTTAAAGACAACATAACTCTTATAGAAGAGTGTTTAACCACAGGTGAAAATATTTTATTATAATCTACATCTGGCTTCTTGTAAACCCCTTAGCAATTAGTATAGCCTTGTACCTTGGGGCTCACCTTCAGAAAACCCTTCTTTAAGTTTGAACAGCCACTTGCATAACACTAGCTTGTGACCCTCAGGTTTCAACCAACTCCCATATGCTATTTTTATAAAGAGATTCCATATCTTCCTCCATGGCCTTACACCATTTTGAGCTTTCTTTTACTGAAATAGCCTTAGAATATGACAAAGGTTCATAGATACTTTCTTCTTCAGCAGCTATAAAAGCCAATGCAGACAAGTCAATGCCCTCTTTGTATCTGAGTGGAGGAACCACTTGTCTCCTTTGCCTATCCCTAGCCAATTTATATCACTTATACCATCCCCTTGACTATTATTAGTGGGTTGATCCACATCTTTATCACCCAAATCTGGCTGCTCCACCTCAATCTGAACCCTACTTTCTTTTGGACCTTCTGAACTCCTTTTTCTTCAATATCCTTATATAGAACATCTTCTTGAAAAACTACATCTCTACTCACTATTACCCTTGGCCTGCCACCATCTAGCTTCCATAATCTATACCCTTTTACTCCATCAGGTTACCCTAGAAATACATATTTGCAAGCCCTGGGTTCTAATTTTCCTTGGCTGACATGAGCATAAGCCAATGATCCAAACACTCTAAGAACACCATAGGCATGCTTTCTTCCTGACCAAGCCTCTATAGGTGTCTTCATGCGTAATGCAGTTGAAGGAGATCTATTAACTAGATAGGTTGCAGTGGTCACAGCTTCTACCCAGAACTGCTTTGGCAAACCAGAGCTAGACAATATGCACCTTACCTTTTCAAGTAAGGTCTTATTCATCTTTTCAGCAAGACCATTTTGCTGTGGATGACCAGGTACAGTACGATGCCTTGCTACACCTTATGCCCTACAGTACTGATTAAACTCATGGTGACAAATTCCAATCCATTATTAGTTCTTAGCCTTTTGACTTTTCTCTCAGTTTGAGTTTCTACAAGGACCTTCCATTCCTTGAATTTACTAAAGGCATACTCTTATTCTTTAAGATGATCACGTAAACTTTCCTTGAAAAATCATCTGTTGGGGTCATGAAATATCTAGCACCACCTAATGAATCAACTTTGGCAGACCCCCATAGATCAGAATGAATGTAGTCTAATATTACACTTGTGACATGCTTTGCCCTTGTGAATTTGACCCTTTTGTGCTTCCTAAAAATACAAGTTTCACAAAATCCAAAATAACAATTCTTTAGCTCACTTATAACTAGTTGTTTCTGTAACTCCACCAGTCCTTGTAGACTTATATGACCATGCCTTTGATGCCATAACATGGCCTTAGAACTACTATCACTAGGGGTGGTTACCACATAAGAACCTTCTACAACAGCACCAATAGATATTATTATATTTTCTATTGCTAGATAATACCACAATTGATCCCTTTATTACCCTAGCCTTACCATCTTTCAGACTGACATGGCAACCAGACCTTTCTAACAACCCTAATGATAACAAACTTCTTTTAAGGCTAGGAATGTACCTTACATCATAGAGATCCACTTCCATTCTATTCTTCATCTTTATAGTAACTGTCCCTTGACCCACAATCTTACAAGGTTTATCATCTCCTAACATTACAGATCTAAGGTTCGCATACTTTAGATCTTTAAAGAACTCTTTAACAGGGGTCATATGGTAAGAGCAACTTGAATCCATCACCCATTCATCCTTATTTCCACTGCTTGAGACAGCCAGCACATCTGCACTTTCATATCCTTCAGAGAAATCATCTTGTGCATTGTGACTAATGAGTCTTTGACCCACTTGATTCACCCTTCTTCTTTTTCCAGTCAGGACAATCTTTCTTGAGGTGCTTTTCTGACCTACACACATAGCACTTCTTTTGTACTTGGACCTTGACTTAGAGACACTTCTTGGCTTGAAGTCTCTCTGCTCATATCTTCCCCTGACTACCAAGCGCTCTCCACCATCTTCTTTGTAATTAGTTCTCTTTTTCAACTCCTTTGAATTAAGAGCTGCCAGCACTTCCTCCATGGTAAGTATGTCCCTACCATACATTAACGTGTCCACAAAGTGCTCATAGGAAGGTGGAAGAGATGTTAAGAATATAATCGCTTGGTTTTCATCATCCAACTCAACTTCTATGTTTTCTAAGTCTAACACCAACTTGTTGAATTCGCCAGTATGGTCCTCAATCGACTTTCATGGTGCCATTTGAAAGGTGTACAGACGCTTCTTGAGATATAACCGATTCACCAATGACTTGGTCATGTACAGTCCTTCTAATTTTGACCAGACCCCAGCAGCTGTCGTCTCTTTCGAGACTTCTCTGAGTACCCGATCACCCAAGTTCAAGATGATAGAACTATGCGCTTGTTCGAGCATCTCCTTCTTCTCTCTGTCTAACATTGTGTTCAGCAACTTTGCTTCGCCAGCTAGGGCATCCACCACTCGTTGATGAACGAGAAACACCTTCATTTTCAGTCGCCATAACCCAAAGTCATTCTTCCCGTCGAATTTTCAATCTCAAACTTTGTTGACACCATCGCTTTCTCCAAACGAACATGGATTGATTCTTGTTTCTTAATTGAGCTTCTAACCAGGCTCTGATACCAATTGTTATAAAATTAAGCACAAGATTATGCAATTCAACAAGAAACAAAGAAGATGAACACTCCAATTTACATGAATTCAAGAGAGATTTTATTATCAAGTGATTAAGTCTTCAACTACTCTAACTCCCTTTTAATACCTCTACAACAAACATGTCAACTAACCTCCGCAGCGGACACATTAAGTCCACAGCGGACACTCAACAGTGGACGGTTTAACTAACCACTACAACGCACACCGTAATTAACTCAACTTGAGATTGAGAAATATGCACTTGGTACCCCTAACCTTTGCTAACTATACAAATCACACCCAAAACTACTAACACATACTTTTTTTACTTTTATCTCCAACAATTGTTATAATCTAAGTAGTGATACTTTTAAGTCTCATTACTTCTCTATTCAAGTAAGATTAATTTCTCAATGCTTTTATGGTTATATGTGAAATTAGAGCTATAATTTGATTAATTATAAGTCATCCTAAAACACGTGTGTAGTTTTTTTTTTCATAAAACATGTTTTTGACCAAACACCAGTTAGTGTCCCTAAAAAGAACCTATTGCATCTTACGGGAATATATATACATTACACGAGACACAAGATCCCAAAGATGTTATCTTTGTATCAATTAACTCTATATGAATTGTGAACATCTTTGTATCAATGATTAACTCTATATGAATTGTGAAGAATGGTGAATGTAGTTCTTCCTTTTTATTCATCCAGATGTGTTTCACTCGTTCTCTCTTTGCTCACATGCTTGTCCTCTTTATTATTATTCGATTTGTAAACTATTTATATATTTTAAATTAGGATAGGGTCATAGTAAAAAGGGTATTTGTTAGTTATCTTTTAAAAATTGTTTTTCATAGTTATAAAGTATATTTTGATGCATATTATGTAAATATTGCATACAGTTTTTGGTTATTTTATACAACATTTGTTTGGGTGGAATGAAATTTATTTTGATTTGTTTCGGTTGATTTTGTAGGATTGATGTGTTCGTGAAAGGGGCGAAAGATTTGGAGAAACAGAAAAAAGGTTGTTGGGAGAACTTGAAGGAATCTATACAACGGAAACTTTAAACGCCCGTGCAAGAGTTCATTGACAAATTTTACGCGGTTGTGCAAGCTTGCAAGAAAAATTTTCTAAAACTTAGAAGTTATTGTTTGGGATGATTATCACTAGATTTTTCTTAAGAAAATAGAAGAAACTAAAAAGTCAAAAAGCGAGGATCTGGAAATCAAAGGTTTATTATAATATAAGAGAATGAGATAATCAAGGAGGCATCTTGAAGACTTTATTTTGGCAATCATGTTCAACGAAGCAAGAGATCAGCTTTTAATTTTTTTTGTGGAATTCTCTGGATTGTGTAGGTAATTAATTATTCGTGTTTTGATTTGTAAGTTTTATTTATTTTAATTTTGATTGATCTAGTCGTCATGTTCGGTTAGAACAATTTTAGTTTTAACGTTAAGGTTTAATTTCTCTGATTTGGTTTGAACTTATGTGAATTGTTTATGAGATCCTTTTATTTTAATACTTTGTTTGTTTGATTCTTGATCTTAAACCATATATATTATATTGCTAATAAAATTGACCACTCTATTAACTTCTCTAATAAAGTTCTTCAAGTTTTAAAACCTTAACCAAGTTTTGACTTTTGATATAAGGAACAATTAACGGTTTGAGTTTGTTTATGAATTCATTCTCGCTATGGAATCATACAATCTAGTTAAACACACCGAACGGCATGTGTGTTTAATTATAATCAATACTTCTAGCATTGCAACCCGCACGCTATAATCTGAACGACGTGAGCCTAGGGTAGCGGGTTGGCTCTAATCAACGAATTGCGCTTGATTAGACATTAGATAAGGTGGATGTTTGAACGGCGTGATGTCTAGTATCGATACAAATCATTCATTAAAAATGATCATTGCATCGTAATCGTTAATGATCATAAGCCGAATCGAATCAATAAATTACCTTAGTATTGAAATTAATTTTCATATTTAAAATTTCTTCACAATTTAATTAACGATTTTATTAATTCTTTTTTCACAGTTAAAAACAATAAAAAATGTCAAATTTCGTTTTTCTAGCAGAAACTTTACACGGCGGCGTGAAATTTTCTTTACAGTTTGACACGGTCGTGTCAGCTTGCTGGAATTTTTTTTTCTTTTTGCACTTTACTTCTAGTATTATTTTTTAGTAAAAACCCACCTAAATTAATCTATAACCGGTTAGAGTAACTGTGCTAAAATATTTTTGGTATTAAAATACTTAACCTGTATTTTTGACGACACGAACCCTACTTCCGCTCATACTATTCTTAGTGTGTGCATGGTAGGTTCACTTTTTATTATTTATTTGCTGGATTCAACACCCAATAGTATTTGATCTAAAAAGTTTAAGAAGGATTGTGAGCTTGACACGTGTCCTTTTATTGTTTTAAAAAGGATAACAGTTTGGTCATTGTGTCAAATACGTCAGCTCATTGTGTTTTATTCGTTTATTGTGTCAAATATTAGTTAACTGTGTCATATATTTTATATCATTTGTTATATGTTACATCATTTTGTTTTATATTTTAGATTATTTTGTGTTATTTTTGTCATTGTTTTTTACAAATAGATGTACACAATGATATACTTTCATCAATTTATTTTCCAAAACTCATAATGTTTAAGATAACATTATGTGTTAATTTTTGTCATTATTCTTATTGATTATATAAACTTATTGTTATCTATCATCGTGTTTTATAATTATAAGCACACAATAATGTTATTTTATCAGTGTATTTTTCAAAACTCAAGTATTCAAGTTAACACAATTACATTCAAAAACCATAGTGGTACATTGTGTTATTTTGTCATTGTTTTTAATGTATTAGATTAATTAGTTGTTAATTTATTATTATGTTTTACATATTATAGATACACAATAATGTTATTCTACCATTATATTTTTTTAAAATTTATCATTTTATAAAAGCACAATAGTATTAAAAAAAACACATAACTAACATAAAAAAACCCAAAGAACTGCAGTAAAGACACAAAGATCAAATATGAGCTTAAAAACGTAAATAAATTTATTATCTTTTTATATAATAATATTGTACTCATTTTAAAGATAAAAAAACGGTTGCTTTTATGATGTAATTTATATAACAAAATGATGTCGTAAATAAAAGTTACGAACGTTTAAAAAAATCTGTGAACTTACAAAAGTAAAAAAAGTGGTTATTTCTAAAATAACACTCTAACAAATTTTTTTTTACAATTTAAGTCAATCATTGATTAAGAAGGTTGACAATTAAGATTACTTTTTATTTTTTTTTTAATTTTAAGGTCTTTTTTATCTGAACCTTTTATTTTAAATTATAGGTATGTGGGTTACTCTTTAACCAAAGGGTTTATATAATGATATTTTATGTGCGCGTACCGATGTCCATTCTAATAAGATTAATGATTCAAGTCATATACACTGACAATAATGTAAATTTTGAAGTTGAACTAAAGGAGTCCCTTCTAAAAAAATATGAGTTAAAATTTTGTTTTAGAATAAAGTAGAAAGTTATTCATGATTGTTATAGTGCTAGCATGAACATTTGATACAACACATATAATGTGTTATTGGTTGAGAGTCAACATTTAACGTAGATCATGATAAGTTTTACGTCAACCAGGACACGTGTTATTGGTTGATTGTCAATTGGCGTCAAAGCAGTATGTTTTCGTGTCAGTAACTAATCGTATCTTTCTTGATTTGTAGATGGGTTAAGAAAAAAACCATATTGGTTTTTAGGTGGATTGTGAAATTAATTTGATTTCTAGATAATTCATGGTATAAGATAACGAACTCATCAGATTGGTTAGTGAAAGGAGCAAACTCAAAACCCAAAGTATTGAGTTTCGTTTTTGTTTTTGGTAATTCATTTTTATTAAAATATTATGTTACATATGATAAAATTGGTTTGTTTTTAAATAATATAAATAATTATCTATATTAATAAAGTGAAATAAAATTTTGTCACGTGTCATCTTCTCACATCCTTCTTGTCACGTGTTATTTTCTCGTACCGTTCTTATCATTGTCACTATCATAAAAAGTTAACAATTTAATAATCATATTAAATGCTTAAGATATATATATTCTTCCAAATTATAAAACATATTTGTATTCAAAATTGTAATTTTTCTAAAAATAAATAAATATGTTTTTTAACAAAGAACCTTTTTTATAAATGAAGTTTAGAAGAAAAAAATTTATGTTTAAAAAGCATTTTCTAAACAAAAGTTTTTTAAAGATAAAAGTTTAAAAAATATTGTTATTACTTTATTATTCAAGTTAGTTGATTATAAGTAATCCGAATCATATCTTATCTAAAAAAATATTTTAATAATTTTTAAATATTAATTATTAACTATAAATTTAATATTTTAATTCAACTCGTGTAAAGCACAAGTTTCTAAACTAGTATTGATCATATTTATTCAAAATTTTCCACCTTTAAATACTTTGAGAATTATCAAGAGGTTAATAGCAATTAAAATCTCATTCATGAACAAATTATTGATAATCCATGATACTATTTCATAACAGTTGTTAATTAGCGAGATAAGCTAGCCCACTACAAACTACAAAACACATGCTTAATAGCATAAACAAAGATGATACAATCAACTAGACTCTTGGCTTAAGTTGACCCTCATTAGCAAGCTTGAAAACCTTTGCTTGGGCCGCTGCAGCCTTGTTTGAGGCGAGTGCCACCAAGAAACTGTCTCGGACATGGCTCGTTGTGAACGGAAAGTTCTTGTTCACAATGGAGTTTAGCAAAGAAGCTGTTCCTTCACGGTAAAGTGCGCCAATGCCATCGGTTCTAGTATTTGCAAGTGCTTCTTGAAAGTTCATGTCCAACCCAGGAATGCCGCCTAGTCCTGTACCTCGGCTGATTGTGGCACGCCACCACTTGAATAGATCCGACAACAAGTTCGGGTGCCTCCTCCAGAAACTATATCTGTCATTTGTCCCGTTAAAACAATGTATAAAAGCATAAATCACACATTACAAATAATGTATATGTGCATGTATATATTATGCGCGCGTGTATGGTGAATATATATTTTTACTAGACTCTTTAAAAACGTTTAGTGAATGACATGCAAGTGTCACATAAGTAAATACGTCATAACAACATTAATTTAAAAGATACTACATAACATATATAAAAAAATTACACCATTATGTGTCGTACCATCTCGATCCGCACACATTCGGCTTGTAATTAAAAGAGTAATTTTGTAAGCGTGTAAATAATAATCATAATATGTGATGTACATTAAGTATGTGTGTTGTGATGAATACATTCTATGCTAATAAAGACAAGCATGTTTCCATATAACATGTTACATATTTGTATGTTACTTACTCGCACGTGCCACCAATGAAGGGTATATTCGGGAAAAACGGAGGTGAAGGAAACGTGTCACCGGCAACCGGCGGGGCTTTTGCCCGTGGGGTGGTGGGAGACGGTGGGCTACCGGATGGTGCGACGGTGTAGGGGGTGGTGGACGGTGGGTTGATGTATGGAGTTGTGAATGGTGGGTTGGTGGCGGGAGTGGTGGACGACGGAGGGGTGGCGGTGGAGGGTGGTGGGTAGTAGTAATATCCGGCGGGTGGCGCCGGAGAAGGGTTGTGTTCCTCGACGGGGGAGGGTGCTGCCACCGGTTCAGCAGGAGTGGTGATCGGTGGTTCACCGCAGTTGCAACCACCGCTTGCTGGTGGTGAAGGGTTGTACGCGGTGGGGGAAGGTGGTTGTGGTTCTACAACAGGTGGTTCTGTAAGTGGACTGCCACCGCCACCGGTGCTTGGTGGTGGTTCATTATGGTAGCCGGTGGGAGGTGGCGGAGGGGGGTTGTTATAGCCGCTAGCTGGTGGTACATCACAGTTAGTTGGTGGTTGTTTTGCAGGGTGATGGTGGTGGTGGTGGTGGTGGTGGTGATGATGATGCTCGTGCCGGTACGGTGGATGGTGCACCGGCGTTACGACGCCGCCTAACGGTGGTGGATTTTGGTATGTAACTGAAAACAAACCACCGTAAATCAAGATTCAATTAGAATGTATACACAAGATTACATAAAAACATAGACGGATACACAATTTACAAAATGTATCATTACATTACTTGGAATTTATAAACTTTTACCTGCGGGTGGACTTGAAACTGCATACAAACGATACAAAAAATAATCATAAAGTAAGAATCACAAATATATGAAAAAAATATATTTTGCAATTCAGGATTCAATATTTATAAACTTTTGTACCGGGAGGTGGTTCATTTGCATGATCCGTTGGCGGATTTTGATAAGAAACTGCAAATAAACAGTAACTGATCGATCAAAAATCATGAATAATATATATCAGATTACATCAAATATACAAAATTCTACAATTGATTGCATATAATATATGAACGTTTTTACCTGTAGGTGGTTTATTTGCATGATCTGGTGGTGGATTTTGGTAAGAAACTACAAACAAATAACAATAAATCAAGAATTATGAATAACATACATCATAGATTCATAGTACATCAAGTATGCAAGAATATAGAAGTCATTGCTCAAAATGCTTAACTTCTACCTGCGGGTGGTTCACTTGCATGCTCTGGTGGTGGATTTTGATAAGAAACTGCAAACAAGCAATAATAAATTAATAATTATAAATAGCATACATCAGATTACATCGAATATGCAAAAGTTTTACATTTCATTAATCAAAATTTATTAACGTTGGTACCTTGAGGTGGTTCATTTGCATGATCTGGTGGTGGATTCTGATAGGAAACTGCTAGCAAACAATAATAAATTAAGAATTGCGAATAACATACATCATATTATATCAAATATTTCTAAAAAGTTTACAGCTCATCAATAAAAAGTTTCTAAACTTTGGTATATTCGGGTGGCTCATTTGTATAATTTGGTGGTGGATTTTGGTAATACTTCATTCAAAAAGCAACAAATCATAAATCATAAATAAGTAACAACATACATCAATTTACATCAAATATTCAAAATTCTATAACTTATTGCTCAAAAAATTATGAACTTTTACATGCGGACGGTTAATTTGCATGATCTAGTAGTGGATTTTGGTAGTAAACAAAAGTAAATTAATCAAGAACCAGGAAGAGGGTCATCAAGTTCAATGAAAAGAACCAAAATTTATGAAATTCGTCATTTAAAAACTCTAAAATTTTACCTGCGGGTGGCTCATTTGTTTGACCAGACGGTGGATTTTGGTAAGAAACTGAAAACAAACCCACAAATCAAGATTCAATAAATTGTTTCGTAATATTTCATACCAAGATGCCAAAATTTATTATACAAAAGTTCTAATTTTTTTTACCAATGGGTGGAGGAGAGCCTGCAATCGGGTATGGTGTGTATTGAAAGTTGAAGTTTTTCTCTTCTTGAAAGCTTGAAGAAGCACTTGACAAACTAACAACAAATACACATAAAATAAAACAAGTACTTAGGGTTTTGCTTGTTGCCATTTTTGTTTCTGCAACTTTTAAGAAATGGTGAGGATGAAGGGTTATGATTAAAGTGGTATATATAGCCAAAAAAGAAAATGAAGATGCTCGATGTCTTGATGTATGCATTTAAGATGCCATTAATTGCTGACTCCGTGGTTTTTAAACAAGTTTAACGAGCAGTTTTGGCCTTGTCTCGATAATAATAAATATAAATAGATAATATATATCATATTATATTAATTTGGAGTTTTTCTTTTATTTTCATTTCTTTTTCCTCATGATTTGCAATTATAATTATGTTTGTTTTAGTTTTACAACTTCTATTACAAGTTTATCATAATAAAACATTAGAACTATCAATGTTTTGTGATTTTTATATAAAGTCTTTCACCTTGGTTTGATATATAACATTTACTGATTTTTCTAAAATGAACATATATGCAAAAGAAATTATAAAATAACGCCAACGGTAATAATTTTTTTATAATATAAGAATGTATAAATTTATATTAGAAATGCTTAAACTAGCGAGTTATTTTTACACCACTAGAAAGTTTACATAACATATATATTAAATATATCATATATAATTGGTATTTATTAATAACTTTATATATACGTGTATTTTAAACAAGTTATATGGCTGTAATATATGAAAATATGATAGATGAGTCCTTTTTTTCATATGAAATAAGAATAGAATTGAAGTATCTTATTCATTTATTGGCTTCAACCCATTTGATATATTAATCATAATTTTTACATGTGTTATAGTTTAAAATCATTAGCATGTGTTTTCTAAAACGCCAAACACACCTTGTCTCTGGTATTACTTTTAAATCTACGTTATATATTATTTTTTATGAAACTCAAACCATTAATCTTATAGTGGGATACCGCTATATATATACTAGATATTATTAAACTATAATTTTTTTCATTAAATTTGTTTGGAGATATAATAATATTATGTTTGGTACCAATAACAGATTGATAATCCTTATGTTAAAATTATGACAAATTCACATAATCTTATTTTGTAATATGAAAGTTAATAAGAATGGCTTGCTTTAAAATAATCTCACAATTGAAAAATAAATAAAAAGTACGAGGCCTTGGTTTATGAGTTGCCCCAAATTACGCAGAAATAATAGTATTCATATAAATGAGTAAATCCTATATCATATAAGGTTGTTCTGACTTTACTACAAAAGTCAAACTATATCTTTATATTATTATAGTGTTAATATACAAAACGAAATGGAATTTCTAGAGGTGTCCAGTTGAACAAATGTAACATACGATTGCTTATTAATTTTCCTTTCCAGAGTTTAAATTTCAAATTATATATTATTAAAGTAGATGCTTATGTTATCATGCTATCACTATCACTTTTTAAAATTAAAAAAAAAAGACATTTCAAAAGTTTCAAGATTATCATATGGCCTTTTAGTTTTTTATTTTTTAGACCAACCAATTTATGACAAGTATTTTTTTTCTTTTTTTTGGGTTAATGATGTGGAGCCTAATTTGTTTTGGTTTTTTCTTTGGGCCGATGATGTTGAGCCTAGGCTCATCTGAGACTTCGTTAAACATGTAATATGATGCCTAGCATTAGCTCGTTTGAGACCTTGCTAGACATGTATCTGAACCATGATTTGTTTTGCTTATTGTCTTGAATGGTTGAGGTCATACGTCGGTCAATGGTTAAATCGAATATACCAAACCCTATGATATTATTTTGTTTGGTGAAATTGTAGTCTAACTTTGATGTTTTGATTATCTTGCAAGGTTCAATATCGATGTTGATAAGCCTGTGTTCATCTTATACTTTTCGCCTATAAAACTAACTTTTTTTGGGGCTAACATTCGAGCCATGACAATGAGTCTATGATTACTTGGGATGTTGTTGTTATTGAGAATATCAATTTCTTGCATTTTTTATGGCAAGGTTGGTTTGTTTGGTTATTTATTTATTATTATTACCATGGTGTTTGGTAATTCAAAGGCTGTGATGGTAGAAAAAAAAATAGATTCAGTTACCCTAGTTTGATAGCCATTCTAGGTTCGTGGTTGTAACTAAACATCAGTTTGTGAGCCTTATTGTATCTATTTGCTTCCTACTGTTAATTGGGTTCCATAATTGGTGCATTTGAGTTTACATCAATTCGGTTACCCCTAAATGATTGTAACTAAACTTTAATAAACTGGCAACATAATAATTAATCTATGTGCGTTTATTTGAGCCTTATTTATTCCATCCATCACACACGCAACGCGCGTCGAGAAACCACACAAGTCAATATATAATATATTTTTTTTATCAAATTGAAAACTTAAAATTATATATAATACTAATTATCAAATGGTTTGTGCATAGGGTGTGGTACCTTATGCTTATAAATTGATTTGGGCTAGAGAGTGTTGTACTATGTGTTTAGTGGGTTGTACCCATCTTTTTGTATTTTTTTATTAAATGTTTAACTTTTTCATTTTAACTTAATACTTTTACATATTTTATAATTTAGCCCCGTCACGTTTTACTTTCAACTTTGGCCCTCTATACTTTTCATATTTTACAAATATTTTACACAGAATTACAGAAAACGTCCTTTAGGTTTATAAAATAATGCAGGTTTCACCATTTGTCTTTAAAAAATACTGTAATCATCCTTATGTATATCTTTTATAATGGATTTGGTTCTTTACACTAACTGTTGTTAAGTTATTATGTTAAGTCAATGGTAATTTGGTATTTTTACCTCTAAAGGACTATTTATGTAAACATAAATGATGTTTTTCTGCTGCAACTTTTTTATCTTTAATTAATTTATGCATTTTTACAATTATACATATACATATGATTTTTATATATAACATAACATATATTATTTAATTATTTTCATTAATATTTTAAATATAAAATAAATTATGTAAATAGTATTATTATTTTTTATACTTACGCTATTAGCCCTATATATTTTACCTTTAGTATTTTTTACAAGATATTTTTATATAATTATAGATTACTATCTTAAACTTGTTTTTTAATCTAAGATATAATAATGACTTATAGAGGGGTCTGCATATGGTTAGTTCTTTTAGTTAAGTTTTAACTAAATTTCATGAACTGTTTCTCCTGTATTTTTTAACTAAAAATATATTCTAGTTTTAAGTAAAAATGAAAAAATAAAACAAAACAGAAAATAGATGTAAAAAACATTGAACTACGTATGTGAAACGCAAAACATTAAAAACAATAGCTAAGTCGATCTACGACCTGCGCGTTTTGACGTGGCTGATAAACTGAAAAAATTGGCATAAAAACATGAAATCACACACCCACATTGCGGCTTGTTAACTTGTAAAAGTTAGACCGAAGAGTAAAACAAAAAGTTTTATAAAAGATGAAAGTATAAGGGATCAAAGTTGAAAGTGAAAAATTATAAGGGTAAAATTGTAAACGATGTAAAAGTATTAGGGTTAAAAGTAAAAAATCAAAGATAAAAAAACTAAAAGTCGATACAAGTTACAACCACTATGATACACAATATATTTGATAATTAGTAATATATATAATATTTTTTAAATTGATAAAATTTGTTTTGTGTCTAAATTTTACTAATTATAATTTATATTAAAGTTATGATAAAAATTTGTAAATTTTTATAATATATGTTACTTGTATATCTTTATTAAAATAAAATTATATAAAAAATTATATGTATAACAAATTTTGAAATAAAAAGCTAATTACGAAAAACGTCATTTAAATTAGGTTTAGAGTTTCAAAAATAGTCCTTTAAGGGGTAGAAAGACTAAAATGCCCTTGACTTGACGGAGTAACTTAACGTTCGTTAGTTTAAAGGACGTAATCTGTTCATAAAGGATTATTAGAGTACTTTTAAAGATAAAGGATGATACCAGCGCATTTTTATAAACCTAAAGGATGTTTTTTGTAATTTTGTCAAAATTTTAGTTTTGCATATCGGTCTAAATTTTGAGAGTTAACACGCCACAACATGTGTGTGTTAATGTTTTTACACTTATTTTTTCACGTTTAAAGGCTCCATCGTAACGCGCTAGTCCTATATCGCTTACATATTGTTTATATGTTTTACGTTTCGCCTACATGGTTCAACTTTTTTTACGTCTCATTTTCGTTCTTTTTACTTCTTTTATTTTTATGTGTTTCGTCTGTGTAGTTCAATGTTTTTATGTTTACTTTTCGTTTTTTATTTCTTTTTAATACGAGTTTTTTCAATGTTAATGGTTACTGGCGATGGTGTATCATTGGTACTACTTGGTACGGTTTTACACCCCTTGCAACGCGGAGGAGGCGTAATACTAGTATATAACAATGATCACAAGGCAATCGCCGACAGATTATCATAAGAAATATGTTACCACATGTTTATCTTAACTTAATCAAAAATAAAAACTAAACTTAAATAACTCTATTTCTTCTTTTCACCAAAGCTTTCTATCCAAGATGTTTATCTGGCAAACGTTTTAATAAAATCTTTTATAAACATTTTTCAGTGTCTTATAACATTTTATTCTTACTTAGAGTTAAAAAGATCTATCCTGATAATACTTTACATTTCTTGACACATGACATTCATTCTCCTATTTATTTTTCCGCCTAAACTATTTATTTTATTTTAAAAATCAAATAACTAATTTCTAAATCTTTTTTTTTCTCTCTCAATATTATAAATCTAAATTCTTCTTGAATCAATAATATTAAAAAGATAATTTTTCATTAAATAAAAACTAAGTATTTTTGATTAAAAAATACATTTTTTTCAAAAACAAAAAATTCTAAAACTATGATTTTTTTTTTCTAAAAAAAAGACTTTTTTAAATTATGAAATTATTTTAAAATTAATCATTTTATAAAGTAAAATTTTATATAATAAATTAAAAAAAACTTGGAGTTTTTAAACAACGAAATATTGATAAAAATAATTTTTTTTTCAAAGCAATAATTTTTTTAAAACAAAAGTTTTAGAAATAATAAAAACGTTTTTTCAATTAATCAAAGTTTTACTAATACGTAATTTTAATTATATCTTATATTAAAATAACGTTTTATAGTTACTAGCTATTTATTAATAAATATTTAGTATTTCTTTTGTTTATCACTCAGGGTTATCCAAATAAAATGTTAACTTAATCTAATCGAAACAAAATAAACCTCTTGATTTTGGGCGGAGAATTCAATCTGCAACCATCATAGATTTCATCGACACCCCTCTTTCTTCATTACTTGTTTTTCGTTGCTCTTCACACACTCTCGCTCAACTGCTCCGCCTAATTTCGCCAAAATTCTTCTTTCTCTCAATCAATTTCAAGTAAGTTAGCTTTTCCTACAAGCATTACTCACTTTCATCCTTGATTTTGATCCTAATATCTCCACTAACAGTTCAGATCTTAGATTGAGTGTAATTGCTCGATCGCTACCTTCATTTTGATGTATCTATGAATGCTGTAGCTGTTTACTTGATTACTTGTGGATATGTTTATGATACTGTGTGTGATTTCTGCAGCGGTTGACATAGGATATGGATTCCGCCGCCGTGACATTTTGCAGTAAGCCGATTACGTCTCCTCCGGTATGATTGATCAATTTCTTCTTGTTATACGCATATTTGTTAGCTGTATGTGTGTGAAATTGAATTAGAGTAGGCGTGAATCTGTCTACTGGAACATTAGTGTAAGTGTGGAAGTGTATTTGTAGTTTTATGTTATTTTGGGGGATTAAATGTGTGTTGTTTCGTAATTGTGTGTGTAAGTTGTTAAGGATGATGGTTGATGCAAGCCTTTTGTGTTAATAGTTTAAAATTTATTCCTTGGATTGTAATTTGTTTGTTTCTAGATGCTGATAGAACTATGCAAAGAACTATTTTGCATAGCTAGACATCTGTTATATAGTGTTTTTGTATTCAGGAAACTTAAAAAATAAAAAATGTGCAGAAGCTGCTTTGGTTGAAGATGTGGGTTGAGATTTCTGTCTCATTTCACGATATGCAGTTGCCTCCAGCCCTCTAGATACGTTCTGTAGAAAAAGATGTTTTTTTTATGTGCAACTTTCTATATAGATACATTTTAGACAACTATCACTTGGTTAGCTATATTTAATGATTTAAAACCCTGGCCCCCTTCATAAAAAGTTTATATTCTTCTGCAGTAATCCATCTGTCTGAATCCTATTTCTGAAGGTGAACTGAAATGGAATTATTTGTAGTTGATTTTCAATTCAGCGAAAGACTCCTATAATTTGGAACAAACCAAAAGCCAAAGCTTATATAATTCGGAACAAATAGTGTAATTATTAGATGACTAGAGATTATGATGTGAATATTTCCTTGTAGAGTCTCCCCCTTTTATCTTATGCAGGAATTAAACTAATTGTATGTTCTGTAAGTTGTCCGTATGTAAGCAATCAAGTAAACCTTCAGTAAATAAACTGTGTTGCAATCATGTTTTGAAGTGTTTTTACAAATTTATTATTGGCTACTTCGCTTACTGCCTTATCATGTTTATTTCTAATAAACTCGTGTTGCAATCATGTTAAAGTGACCGTGTTTGTCTTTGTACAACTGTACTATTACAAACTAAATTTTAACATGAATATATTTTCTTGATTAGAGCCTCTTAGTCTTACATGTGATGTTTAATACCAGGGTTTATTCGTCGGGAGGTCTAGTGGAATTAAGAGTTCCCAGTGTAACTTCTTGGTGGGAAATAAGTTGACCTTTCCTAAGCAAAGATTTCAGGCCTCTCAAAAGGCTCATAGATCAGTGAAACGTGAGGGAGCTCTTGGTGTCACCTGCCGTGCTGAAAAAATTCTGGTGGCAAACAGAGGGGAAATTGCAGTGCGTGTGATTCGAACTGCTCATGAGCTAGGGATCCCCTGTGTTGCTGTGTACTCTACTATAGATAAGGACGCACTTCATGTGAAACTGGCTGATGAATCAGTTTGTATTGGGGAAGCTCCTAGTAGTCAATCGTAAGTTGATCTATCTACCACACATATAATTGTTAGAAATTTTATTTCATTATATCTTGGAATATTAATCGGAGACCTAATTGTTTGTTCAATTCCTGGTATAGTAAGTTGTTACTTTTTTTCTCACCAGGTACTTGCTGATACCCAATGTCCTCTCTGCTGCTATCAGTCGTGGATGTACAATGTTGCATCCTGGTTATGGTTTCCTTGCTGAGAATGCTGTTTTTGTTGAAATGTGCAGAGAACATGGAATCAACTTCATTGGGCCAAATGTAAGCAACTTATCACATGTATTTCTGGTTGGCAATGAAACTTATAAGTGATGATAAATAAATTATTCGTTTAGTCAATACATGTTTTTAAGTTTCAAATGCTATGAAATGTGAGTAAGATGCTGCCTGGAGGGCTCTTTGATCATCTAACGGAGTCATGGACAAGTTAAAGCAAGTTAAAACAGATATATAATTGCATATGTTAGTTTTAACCTTCCTTAATTCTAAATTCATACATAATACTCTGGTAACAAGTACTTAATATTTTCTATCCCTATCCTTTAGTCATGTGTAAATATGTTCTAGTCACAGCGATATTATATATTTACCCTTACATATGTCAAAATACCTAATTTTGCAGAATATATAAATTTTCTAATGCGTCTATTTGCAGCCTGACAGCATTCGTGTTATGGGGGACAAATCAACTGCACGAGATACCATGAAGAATGCTGGTGTTCCAACTGTACCAGGAAGTGATGGTCTATTACAGGTATTACAATTAATTTACATGGCAATTATCATGCTAAATCTTTTGATGCCAAAATTCAATCTTTTCAGTAACATTTTTTTAATTATCTCACTAGAGCACTGAAGAAGGCATCAGGCTGGCTGATGAGATTGGCTTCCCTGTGATGATTAAGGTAAGCTGTAATATAACTTTTAAAAGGAGTTGCATGTAGAAGACATTATGCTATTCTGATGTAGCATAAATTTGATTGAAATGGAAAACCAGGTTTTGCACTTAAAAAAGGACTATTTGGACTTCCTTACACTCAAAATTTAGATTGATTTTGTTGTGCACTACATACCTCTCTGAATCCTAGAGTCCGTTATGTCTGTTTCATGACTTATGCTTGTCAATAGTCCTGGTCATGATCTATATGATATTTAACCATTATTTTTGAACACGGACCAATAAATAAAAAAGCGATCCACTGTATAGTAAGCGATCCAATAGTTTAACCACATTTAAATGGACCAATACTAGAGACACCTTTGTATGTATCCTGTAATTGATTATAGTCTTGTGCAGATCTCGTTAGAATTTTGAATGGTCCTCTGACATCCTCTTATGATAGTTAAAATCTAAAATAATAAACCCCTCCGTGCAAAAAAGAAGTTTAAATTCATAAACATACAGGGCGATATGTATTTAAACCATACTTGTGTTATAAAATTGTATTCTACTCAACATGAGTTTGGTATTATACTCTAAAACTTGTACCATACACGGTTGATGACTTTGTATTAATGTAGTGGAATTGTTATAACAACTATGCTATGTGTAATCTGGTATTGTATTGATGTAAAGCGGATGTACAATGAGGGGGAATCCTTTATAAATAGAGGTGGAAACCCTAAGATATGGCCCATGGGCAAGAACTAACTAGGCTAATACAAATGGGCTTAAACTAATATTTACATCTAACACTCCTCCTCAAGTTGGAGTATAGATGTTAATTATGCCCAACTTGCTACATATAAAATCTATTTGTGGCTTTCAAAGTGGTTTCGTGAAGATATCAGCAAGTTGAAATTCTGTCTTGACATAAATCGTTATAAAAACTGTGGTATGAAGAAAAGCATATATACTGTGCTTTATAGACTTGCATCAAATGTAGGCACATTTTTACGTGTATGTTAGAACTTTTGTCTCTCATCTTATGGAAAAAGTTAAGTGAATGGGTCTTGGTCTTCATCCATTTAGATAAGTTGGATGATATTATACCTCCCATCCTCCCTCCCAAAGTTCCAATTCTATCCCCCCAAGATCAATCACTTTGCTAAGGAAAAACAGTGAGTGAATGCAACTTATTTTAATAGGAAGCTTACGTTAATATTTTTTATGCTCTGAAGGCTACAGCAGGTGGTGGAGGCCGTGGAATGCGTCTTGCAAAAGAACGTGACGAGTTTGTAAAGTTGTTACAGGTATTTAATAATGCCCTGCAACGAACTTTAATCAATGTTATTTGTACTTTTTATTTCAATTGTCATATTCAAACTACTCTCTCTATATTTTTTTCTCAATGATTAGTAATTCTTTTCATTGTAGCAAGCTAAAAGTGAGGCTGCAGCTGCATTTGGAAATGATGGCGTATATTTGGAGAAATACATTCAAAATCCAAGGCACATTGAGTTCCAGGTAACTCTTCTTTTTGTCATAGAAGCTGAATAATTAATCAACTACAACAAAAAACGAACACTTATTACCGAAAGAAGAAGAAATACAATGGGGCAGCTTTTAATATTATACTTGCCATTACCATATAAGAAAGTTATTTTGGGTGTTTATTTACCAACTTGATATTTCTAACTGCATAATGCATTCTCGTTCAGGTTCTTGCAGACAAATATGGAAATGTTGTTCACTTTGGGGAGCGTGACTGCAGCATTCAGGTGCAGATTTTGAATTTTATCATTCAACATGCTTGTTACTATGAGCTGTCTAAACATTACTGTACATTCTAGGGTAGTGTTTGGTATGCTGATTGCTGGAATCAGAAGTAATGGAATTGAACTTTTTGTTTTGTTTTGTGTGATTGTATGGAATGTATTGCTCTGAGGTGATTCCTTCATTGGCATGGGGTGTTTAGCTATAGCTCTTTTATTTATGCATTCTACAATAAGATATATCCTTTTAAAAAATGCTAAGCTTTAGCTAATTAAACCTTTTGTTTTCTAAAAATAGCTAAAAATATATCGTTCTGATATTCTTAATTGAGGGTTTAATGAGCTTCAATTATATTTGATTATTATTTGCACAAAAAATGTCCAATAACTTGTATATGAAGTAGAGATAAACAAACATGCTACCTTTCTGATTCATTGGACCATTGCTTGTCCATTTCATTTTTTTCCTTCCATTAAAGCCAAACAAACAGTACCCAAGTGAACTTGAACCTTTAATTTAGTGAGCTACTAGCATATTAGAATAAGCAAGCTCAATTAAAAAAACTATAAGACTGAGTGATAGAAATCAGAGCATTATTAATAGTAACTTAAGATGTTAATGTACATTAAATTTGCTTGCTTGTACAGAGAAGGAACCAGAAGCTTCTAGAAGAAGCACCCTCACCAGCATTAACCCCAGAACTGAGAAAAGCCATGGGTGATGCAGCAGTTGCCGCAGCAGCATCAATTGGCTACATTGGTGTCGGTACTGTAGAGTTTCTTTTGGATGAAAGAGGTGAATTTTACTTCATGGAAATGAACACTAGAATCCAGGTCGGTTAAATAATCTATGAACATATGTAGAATTAACTAACTACAAATTCCATTTATTATTACAAGTGTTGTGACAAATCTTTCATAAAAAAGGTAGAGCATCCTGTGACGGAAATGATATCCTCAGTTGACTTGATAGAGGAACAGATTCGGGTAGCTATGGGTGAGAAACTCCGTTACACACAGGTACAGAATTGTTAGCTTCAGCTTTTTAGGCATTAAGATACTATTCTTTTCTTTTTCCTCAGAATATTAGTTTACTGCATTGTGCATCACAGGATGAAATCGTGCTCAGAGGACACTCGATTGAATGTCGGATTAATGCAGAAGATGCTTTCAAAAATTTCAGACCTGGACCAGGTATCATCTTTGGTTTTATTAATCTTCCATTTGCAAGCCATGTTTTTTACATCCAAATTGTCAACAATATTCTTTTCTAAAACAAAATCTGAACAGTATATTATGTTTCTATGCATGCCAACAAATAGTTTTCTTCATTGTTATATAATGGCATCTTAATCTGCCTTGCTCTCGAGGTGCCAAAATGACTGGGTTGGAGGAGTTGGGTAATAAGTCAAAATATGTAGTTATTTGGTGTGGGTCGACCATAAATACTTTTGTTTATAAACTCTTATAGATAATTATTGGGTCAAATAGGATTAAATAATTAAATATTTCAGTGATAATCTTATTTTTTAATAAATGATATAGGAAGTTTTATATATGTAAGATTAGCCTTTTGCAACTTCCAATATGTTTAACCCATTTTACCCTTTTAGCTTATATTAATCTAAAATTTTACCCCTTTGACCTGAATGCGTAGAATAGTTTAATGTGGAGTTCGGAAAGTGTCACGACTATATATTTTTTTCTTGGATTTCTTCATTGCTACATAATTTTGCTTTTGGTTCATTTAATAGATGACCTTTTGATTCCTTCTGTTTTTTTTAAATATCAGGGAGAATAACATCTTACTTGCCATCTGGAGGTCCATTTGTAAGAATGGATAGCCATGTATACACGGATTATGTTGTTCCACCAAGCTATGATTCTCTACTCGGAAAGGTTTGTTATTCTCTAGAGCTCATGAAAGTTTTTAAATCGATAAAATCAAATGGTAGTTTGCTTCTTGATTGAAATATACTAATGTAGTATTAATAACATTAAAGAAAATACTTTTTAAGTTTGAAGCATGGTATTCAAAACAATCATGTAGTTGACCCGTGTTTTTTTCTTCAAGTTGTAGAAGAACTGTTTGCATATTCCAAAAATAAATTATGGTTTAAATGTTTATTTTGCAACAAATTAAAATGTAAAGTAGTTGAGATAATTCAGTTGTAAATCTTTTACAGCTCTGCGCATACAATCTTCTAGCTTAGTTTTTGCACTTGTAAATCTGTGGAATCATAAATAGAGTTTGCCAGAGGTGGCAAAAGGGGCAGGTTGGGTAATTGGTTGAAAGGGGCGGGTTGGGTAATTGATTGAAATGGGCTCATATACAAATGGTAGCTTTTTAAGTCATGTTACGGCCAGGCCAGCTGGGTTTGATGGACCCACAAACTCTCTTTATATATTTGTTGATTTTACAAACTTTTAACGTTTCAATATGATACTTTGATAATCAAACTCTGCGATAAAGCAAGAAAGGAGATTCTATGCATTTTAAATTTTGAATGCCTATTGCCTGAACTCCAAACCTTTTGACCTCTTAGAGATAAAATGTAATCAAAAAACTATTATTACTTTGATAATCAAACTTTGCGATAAAACAAGGAAGGAGATTTTATGCATTTTGAATATTGAATACATATTGCCTGAACTCCAGACCTTTTGACCTCTTAGAGATAAAGTGTAATCCAAAGATCCAAATCGACCTATTTTCTCATAAATGGGTCAAAATAGCCACCTCATATACAATTCTTCAGAGAACTTCTTGTTGAGTCGACATCTTCTAAAGTTTGAGTTAACAAAGTATTGTATCTTCATCAAATCCGTCAATAAAAGTATATCCAACTTGTTTGCATCTCATTCGCAGTACTGTATTCTTGTACTTAATTCAAATGCCAATATTGAGTTGCTTTCGCCTTGACCCATAACTTATTGATCGCGGTTTTTAGCTTATTGTATGGGCTCCAACAAGAGAAAAGGCAATTGAACGCATGAAGAGGGCTCTTGATGATACTATCATCACAGGTTAAATTAAATCAAGCTTGCTACGCATGTTCAGGTTCTGTAAATGCATATTCGTTTTTATCATTTTACATTTCATATTTTCAGGGGTTCCAACCACGATCGAGTACCACAAGCTAATTCTTGACATCGAGGTAAGCAACTTGTCATGTTTTTCTTATTTCTTTTTCTAAATTCCACACTTTTCATGTATTTTATTTTTCTTTTTTCTTTTTAATTCATAATTTCATTTCAGGATTTCAAAAACGGAAAAGTTGACACTGCTTTCATTCCAAAGCACGAGGACGAATTAGCTGAGGTAAGGAGCTGAAATACCTACAAATGTGGCACCTTTCTCTTTTAGTAACCGTCTAAATGTTTAATTTCGTTGATGAACAGTAAAGCAAATCGGTTATTACTTGGTGAATATTCTCTAATATAATCTATAACTACTATTCAAAAATTAAATTGAACCAGTCAAGTAGTTAATTAAAGGATTATTTCATATTTATCTTATTAAATTTCACAATATCATATTTACCTTTCAAAGTACTATATTTATCATATTTAACCATTCCATAAAAAATAAAATAAGGGGCAATTTACTAAGTTTTGAGGAGATATGTGAAACTATTCCATAAAACAAAACCAATTACTTACAATGGTTTGTCTTACCTAATAAATGTAGCAAAACAAGGTTAGCATGTGAATCATCTTAGCATATAATGTTCTCTTCCTTCCAAGTAACCGATTTTGTTTATTTACTATAATGATATGGGTCCGCATGATATTGCTAGTCTTCATAAATGTAAACATGATATTACGAAATTTAGAAGAACAATATACAATAAAATAAAGTGATTGAACTTTTAGCAAAATATAATATGAAATTCGCCACATATTATGATATTTATTTTGACTGATTATTTGTCTGCAATCATGCTTGCAGCCACAGAAATTGAGTACATCAAATGCTGCTAAAGAAGTCACAAAGGCTGTAGCTTAAAGTGTGTTTGGCCCTCATTTTCTGTATGAAACAAACTTTTTTGTTTATCAGGTCTTTGATCCTACCAAATGTCTTGAGATGACTTTCAGCCTGTGGTATCCGTTTAATTTTTTGAGAGTTCCATGGACGATATAATGATTATTTGTTAAAAGTTGATTATAAATCTTTAAACCAAAATTTGTAACTCTATATAATTTTGTTTCTGTATGTGACACACGCATAGATTTGAGTGGTTGTATTTGGTTTTTAAGTTTGTGAGATCAATCTCTCTATCTTCTATCTTCTAGGAGAAAGGAAAGGTTTTGTCCTCAACTCATTCTTTTTTCACCTTGAAATATTGTTATGAGTGAGATTTGATTGGATACCTTTTTTAATTAGTTGGAGATATGTGATGTGATTGTTGGAAAATTAGATTAAGCAACAAGTCAAAACACTTTAATTAATACAAAACATCATAAATTACATTGACCCCTTAATCTCCATTTATACTAAATAAATACTAATCATTACCAAACTCAAACTCAATAAAACGATCAAATAAATAAACAAATTCAATCGTACTCTAATATAACCTATACTAAATAAATAACAAAACTACTATTAATACTTATCAAGATTAAATCCTTTAGTGACAGTCGGTGATGGATGAGTTGGTGGTGGATCATGGCTTAAGGCTTAAGTTAGCGGTGGTGGTTGTCGGGTGCTTGGTGGTGGTCATGGGGTGTTGAGGTGGGATAAAGACAGGGGGCTTTAAATTCTATTTACTTTGTCGTAACTTATTTTCTAAAATCAGTTGAAGTATAAAAAATATTGAAGAATTAAACATGACAGTTTTAGACTTAAAGTTTTTAAGGTTTTATTATAGTATAAGCTTCAGATCCTTAACGTTTTAGACCTAAAAACAATGATTGCACGTCACATGTTTCATGTTTTAACTTGTTTATCCAATGGCGTTAAATTAAAGCTTAATTGTTGAAAAATATAAGAATTGAAGTTTGATGGTCTTGGATGAATATTGTATTTCCTACCCTATATTATTTTATTATTTATTCTTAAAATTGACACCATCAAATAAGTTCACGAACAAGAGTAGATAAACCGGAGTACAATTATGAGTTTAAATACAAAAAGTTATCAACTTATCACAATTCTATAAAAAGATCTTAAATTTTGATTTAGCTTTACATCTCTTGCCCCTGATAATTTCATCATTACTTGAACTATAAAGACGGTAAATGAAAGCATAGAACAAAAGAATAATTCGTTCAATAACATTTTTTTTTATCAAATTATATAAACCATTTATGTCATTTTTATTTATTTATTTTTGTTTCTAAACCCAAGATATCGAGATCATTGTATGTCGATTTCTCTCAGCTTTACCATCTATTGTTCTATCTTCAGATAAAATTTAATAAAAAAAATTAAAAAAATTCTATTGTTCTATCCCTTCTCTTTTCAATATGAATCGTTCATATGAAATCTGTTAATATAAAATGAATCCAAATAAGCCGGCACCATCCGCTGTCATCACCACCTAAGGAGCGTCGCTAATACATAGCCGCTGTCGTGTCATCGTCTTTGCTCCCGTCACCACTAGCCTCCATAAGACTATATAATCCATTTTGTCATCTTTTCTCCTCTATAACGCACCGTTTCAACCCATAATTCTTTTGACCCTAAACCAAACCGCAACTCTTTTAAACATTCCAAATTGACACAAAGTTGTCACACAACCGTATGTGACTCGCTCATTTTACTAGACTTAATTAATATAGATAAGTTCAAATCTTCACATATAATTAGGGTTCTTTTGTTTAAAGATATAAAAACTTAAGTTGAAGATTGGGTGTAACACGAAACCTTATGCGTCCTATCAACAAAAAGAATGCCAAATCATATTACATGGTCCGTGACAAATCAAAAGACTACCGTTATAATATCCAAAGCAATGTTTGTTAAGCAACTAACATTCAAATTTTCATATGTTTAAAAGGCTTTTTTTTTTCTTTTTTCTTTTTTTTTCAATTTGTTGTATTTGTGAAAAAATACTATTGTAAGTTACCGATTATATATTATTTACTTGACAGATTAGTTTTTAACTAGGTCCCTGTAAAATAAGAATTAAGTTCCAGTTTTAACCCATAACAGAAGCATAGATGAGGATGATGGCTTACACTTTGAAGCTTGGATCATGCCGTCTAACCGTTCCAATCGTCATCTTCACGAGAGAGAAATCGTTCTGATAGTTAAATAGTTCATCTTCAAGAGACCATCGTCGTAAGAAAGGAGTTGAGCAACACACGTTGAGGCGGTGATTTAACACATAGCAGGCGAGGATGACTCATGCTATGGTCGGTGGCATCGTAGCCACTGACATAGCACTTTAATATATAGTATAATAATTAAAATAATGATTATTAGCCTATACAAGTCCATATTAAATACTTTACTAATAACACTCTTATTTTTCATTTGTTATCAATATATATTATTACCAGTCAATAGGTTATAGTATAAATTACATTAATATAATTTGTAAAAAAAAGTTAGTAATTGTAATGTGTCAAGGTACTAAGTTTGAAACCTTTTATGTTCTTAAAAATTAAGATCGACATGCTGCGACGAACCCATAGGTTTAATGTAAGAAAAATGAGATTTGGATGTTGATAACGTTCAATATACATTTACTAAATTATAATAAAGAAAAAAACCTAAGAAAAGAAAATAAAAAACACAAAAAAAGAAAAAAAGAAATAAAAAACATAAGAAAGTTTGTATAACTTGTTCATCCATGTTTCGGTGATTTATACATTATCGCATACAACTCTGCTTAAAGCGAAACTTATATCGAAACATGTACAATTATAAGCTCATTGTAACAATCAGATTTTAAAAATTATAAATGAAAATAAAACTATGTTTAGATTTGTAATTGAACCAAAATAAAAGTTAGAAACATGCGAAAAAATATAGGTTCAACTTTTAAGTCTAACTAAATGTGAGGGAGCAATATTGTAACTTTTTAGAGGGTGTATCATAAACTTACAAACTCATGCTCTAAAGGCTTGTACATCATGCATTAAAGGCCTATAAAATGATCGTACCACATGTTAACGCTGACATTAAACCCTATGCTTAGACAATTTGTACCTCTTGCATAACTTGTTTCACAATTGCCACCGTGGCTATAGCCAGATGATAAAAAGGCTTTGTATTTTTAAGAGAAACCAATGCTCAACTTCAGTGTAGTAAAATAGTAGATTAGAAAACAGTATAGTTTAACAGCATAAGAGCATTCACAGCCTGCTTTTCATTTTTATTTGAGTGGGTGTTTTTTATTATAGGGGATGGTTATGAGTGTTTGTGAGTGAATAAGAAAAAAAATTTATGGGTTGTACCGTGATTCTCTAAATATGAAGAATCATGGTAAAACCCCCCATACATTTTTTAATATTTTTAAAATTGATTGTGAGTGAACAAAAGAGAAAATATAATAATAAAAGTATAAAAAATATTATTTAATTAGAAAAGAGAGAAAATAATAGAACTTTTTAATGTAATTATAAGGATGGAGATGAGAGATGAGGGATGGATTGTGAATGCTCTAAGAGAAGTAGGTTTATTATATTTATGTGAGTATGTTTTTTATATTTTAGAGAATGATTGTAAGTGGTTGTGAGTGCATGATAGAGAAAAAATATTTTTCATTTGTATATTTAGAAAATCATTGTTCAACTCTTATAAATTTTTTAATATTTTTAAAAGTGATTGTGAGTGGCTGAGAGAGAAAAAATAATGATAAAGTATAAGAAAAAATAATAATTTTAAATGTAGTTATAAGTATGAGGATAAAAAATATGATACGAGCGCTCTAATAAGTTATTTACTAAAAGGAAAATATAATAAGGGTCATAATATACAAACACCCCGCATTATAAATCAGCACCCCATATACGTCTTGTATGGCACCATACACGGCATATAGGGTCAAAAATACTGATAAGGAGGAAAATTCAGGGGGGACTGTCATAGGACTATACGCCTCATATTACCCTATACAACACGTACAGGGCTATACAACGAGTATAGCAAATTTCGACATTTATTACGAGGAAAAATTCAAGAGGCTGTCAGAGGGGTTATACTCCCCCTATAAGACTATACGACCCTTCTATGCGACGCGTATAAACAATACGATACGTATAAAAATTTGAGATGTTAATTTATATTTTTGGGATGTATAAATATATATATATCTATTCATGTAATAGTTGTGAGTTGTGACACTATGGTTCACTGGTATGGTGCATTTATGAGAGGAATATTGTACACCTCTTCCCCTTGCTATATATAACACTTCATCTTCGTCGAACAACCCCCAGCTACTTCACTCACTTCACTCAACGCACTCAAAGCTTCACCTCCAGCACAGAAGATCCGACCCGTTAAGGTTCGGATCTTGTCTGCATTTTACTCTACAATTAACACTAGTAATCCTCTAACCTCTGCAACTTTTTCATATAATAATATCTTTATTTGCTTGCTTTTCCACCTTTTCACTCGAACATTCCACTCATGCACACTCAAAAAGCTGAAGATCTTTAGATCTATGAATAATTGAACATTGATTATGTGTTTTGTGGGTTGATGAAGATTTTAAATGAGATTTTTTGTTAATTGTTTATTGTTTGCTGTTTACTGTATGCTGTTTGATTGGTTTTTGAAGTGGATTTTGTTAGGTTTGAGATTTGTGAGTTAGGGTTTTAGATCTGTGTGCTTGAACGGCGTGATTTTGGGTGTTTACTTGTGATGATTTGCAGATCTATGCTGCATGCAGTGGTATTTTGAAGTGAATTTGTTCATTTTTTCAGTGTGATGCTGATTGTAATATCTGTGTTGTTGATTTAAGATGTTTGGATTCATGTCTTCTGTGTTTAGGGATTTGTAGGTCTGTATTGTGAATGGTGGTTTATTGCAGGTTTGGTACAGTGGTACTGCAATACCTCTGATTGGAAGTTCTCCCCTGCCCCCAATAGAATCCAATTTGTAATAAATACTATTTTCTTTATCTAAGGGGTGTTTGAATGTATTCATTGTAAAGTGATTGTTAGTTTGTTACCACTATAAGCATAAAATAATCACACAGTTAGTTGTTTAAAGTTAGGATGATTAGCCATATAACACTGATTATGGCAACTTTGAATCACAATGATATGCTTGAATGCACATCCAAACACCCTTCTGAAATGGTGTTCTTTTTGCTTAAAACTTGTTTTTCAATGGGAGACCCTTTGCAACTGTAGGTTTTAGCTTGTTATCGGAGTTGAGTTGTTTTCAGAAATATTTTGTGGGTACAAGATATAATTGATGTCCATCACTTTCTACAATTATTAAGCAATTGCTGTCTTTACATGTGCACATGGATAACTGATAACTCAACTTTTCTGTGTTCCACTGTGTTCCATTTTCATCATCTATTTGATTTTATAATGTAGATTATAATTGGATCTTCATTATGGCATTTATATCTGCAAAATGTTGTTTTTATTGTTGAGGGGTCCCTTGAAGATATAAGGCACATACAGGGCATACAACACCAACCACACAAACTATTACAACTTGACCAAAGATGAAAAAGGAAGAAACTCTATAAATATCTTACCTTGTAGATCAGTAGATGGCACCACTTTCTGCCCCCTGCCCCCGTCTAGTGGGCTCCGCCCCATCCTTGAGCGGCCCATTAGGGTTGGCCAATCTGTCCTATAGAATGGGGTTAAGCTTCCTTTTTATTTAGGAAGCTGGGCCAACCCTAATGGGCCTCAGGATGTCATGAAGCCCACCGGATTGACCCATAACTGCATAACAGGGTACCATCCACATTACCTCAAGAAAACATAAAGAAGATCTTGTATTTATTGAATGATACTCAGGGGGTGTTTGGCATTGTGGTTTCAAGATGATATCTAATTAATGCCTTTTCAAGTTGCTGATAATCAATTTCTAGTGTTTGGGTACAGTGAATCGGGAAATATTATATTAATTGTTTAGGCCGTTAAGGATAAAATGATAAGTTTTAAAGTAGCTAGCAACAAAATTGGTTCTGATTATTTTGAGGTCCTTTTACATTCAATCCTTAAACAATTAAAGAACTGATTCTCTGATTATCACACTTCAAAAAGCAAAAGCAAGTCAAACATTATCCTGCTGATTATCTGATTCTAATTAAATATCACATAAATGATTTAGAACACAATGCCAGACACATCTTATTTTTGTTATTTTACTATTCTATACAAACCTATACTACTTTCTTGTATGGTATAAGGTATTGCAGTTTTATAATTTGTTCTTTACACAACAAACATTCATTTTTCTATTTTCTTAGATACATATGTTTTTATGAATTGTGACAGGTTTTCATCTCCCAAAATGCCGGACCTTGAAGCCCCGTTGGTCCGCCCCAAAAGAAAGAAGGTTTGGGTGGACTATTTTGTCCAATTCAGATGGATTATTGTCATTTTTGTTGTACTTCCAATCTCCTTCACTCTATACTTCCTCACATATCTTGGGGATGTTAGATCAGAATGGAAATCATACAAACAACGCCAAAAAGAACACGAAGAAAATGTCAAAAAAGTAGTCAAACGTCTAGAAGAAAGAAACCCATCAAAGATGGGCTCGTATGTACCGCCCGAAAACCATGGATTGCTGTTGGAATGAGAAATGTTGACTACAAACGAGTTCGTCATTTCGAAGTTGACCTTTCGGCGTTCCGGAACATTCTTGAAATCGATCAAGAAAGAATGATTGCAAAATGTGAACCGTTGGTCAACATGGGTCAAATAACACGAGCCACAGTCCCATTGAATCTTGCACTTGCTGTTGTTGCTGAACTTGATGATCTAACTGTTGGTGGGCTGATCAACGGTTATGGTATCGAAGGTAGTTCTCACTTATACGGGCTTTTTTCTGATACGGTCGTTGCTTATGAAATCGTTCTTGCTGGTGGGCGAGTTGTTCGGGCTACAAAAGATAACGAATATTCCGACCTCTTTTATGCAATCCCATGGTCTCAAGGAACTTTAGGGTTACTAGTGTCTGCTGAAATCAAACTTATACCCATTAAAGAGTACATGAGATTAACTTACAAACCTGTTAGAGGTAATGTAAGAGAACTTGGAAAGGCATATATCGACTCATTTGCTCCACAATTCGGGGTAGAAAACAGTGAAGAAGTTCCTGACTTTGTGGAAACAATGATATACAATCCTCATGAAGGTGTTTGCATGACCGGAAAGTACGCCTCTAAAGAAGAAGCAAAGAGAAGGGGAAATAAAATTAACAGTGTGGGGTGGTGGTTTAAACCATGGTTCTATCAACATGCTCAAACTGCACTTACCAAAGGTGAATTTGTTGAGTACATTCCGACAAGGGAATACTATCATAGACACACACGATGCTTGTATTGGGAAGGGAAGCTTATTTTGCCGTTTGCTGATCAATGGTGGTTTAGATATTTACTCGGGTGGTTGATGCCACCAAAGGTATCTTTGCTAAAAGCTACACAAGGTGAAGCAATTAGAAATTATTATCATGAAATGCATGTTATTCAAGATATGCTTGTTCCACTATACAAGGTTCCTGATGCTTTGGAATGGGTTGATCGTGAGATGGAGGTAAACACTTTATTATTTTTAGTTTTTACATAACCCGTTATAAATAGCTGGCTATATTTTGAGGCATTAGTACTTAGTTCTGAATGGGCCGTTCGGGATTTTTGTATCTCTAATGGGTCAAAATCGTAGGTGGTAATTTCGACCCATTTGCCAACAATGAGCGGAGTTTGTCTGTATTATATCTTATCAGTCAAACTAGTAACAGTTCTAAAATGGGTTGGCTGGGTCACATTAGTAGAAGGTCACCCAAAGTGTTTTCAAGTGTTTAAAACATCTTACTGTGCTTTTTTAAAAACTTTAAATGATTATTTCAACAAATAGTCTTATTTAAGATATTAGTTATCCATAAAGAAGGTTAAAACTAGACAAAAAATGTTGATTTCGGTGCGGCCCACCCTTTTAGGCCCATAGTGAAAAGCAAGTCTTTGGATCTTTTTACCTAAATCACCTTACCGGTTCAACACTCCTTTCAACCTGTACCTTGAAAGGATCTGCTTTAACCCGACCCCATTTTGACTCGTTACCCAACCTCTCCAATCCACTTTCTTGTAGAGCACATTACACAAGAATTATTTTACATTATTCTCAAATTTTAATCATAATCCACAGGTATATCCCCTATGGCTTTGCCCACACCGACTATACAAGCTCCCCTACAAGACCATGGTATACCCCGAGCCAGGATTTGAGGAACAATGCAGGCAAGGTGACACTCCCTATGCTCAAATGTACACAGATGTCGGTGTCTACTACGCACCAGGACCCGTGCTAAGGGGTGAGGTTTTTGATGGAGCCGAGGCCGTTCGTAGAATGGAAAATTGGCTAATCGAGAACCACGGGTACCAGCCACAATACGCAGTTTCTGAGCTCAATGAGAAAAACTTTTGGAGAATGTTTGATGCAGGGCTTTATGAGCAGTGTAGGAACAAATATGGAGCCGTGGGAACGTTTATGAGCGTGTACTATAAATGTAAGAAAGGTAGGAAGACCGAGAAGGAGGTTCGAGAAGCCGAGCAAGCACAGGTTGAAGTCCCGTATGCTGAAACTGATTAGCCGATGCCAATGTCGGGTTCAATGCTGTGGTTGATTGGATCTCTTGTTCTTGTTTCTTTTAACCATGTGTGATATATCTGTTGTTGATTTCTTTTTCTTTTGTTTGAAGATTAGAAACCTGGCTTGATTTGATTCCACTTAAATTGATTTGGATCTTCCATCTTTTTGTTTTTTCTTGTTGAATCGACAAACGGACCACGGATGATTCCAGGGTTACGGGTTTAAGGTTGACGTGTTAGTTTTATTACTTTTTTTATCGACAAACCTATATTACTTGTAAATTATACCATAAAATACTCGCTATTAGGTTTAAATCTAGGTTTACTCTAAAAAAAGATTTTGTACCTTACTATTAGATTATTATATATTTGTGTCTAAGCATTATATAAAGTAACATTGACTACATGCTTAAATGAAATGAAAATGTGTAACCGAAATGGTAATTTTGATCAAAATGACAAAATTAAAATAAATAAACAAAATCAACAATCTAGTAATAAACTAGTTACTGAAAAGCTTTATTATGTTTTCTGAAAGTTATTGATTTAGTGTTGGTTATTTGAGTTACCAATCCTTTTATCATTAAAGCATAGGACCCTCTCCTACCTTTATGTAACAAGTCTCAAGATGACTTTTTAATAAGTCATTGAAAATTTGATCATTAGACAATATGTTATGAAAACGTCCTGAGGTGTTTTTTGGTGCCACATCACACAAACCACGCCTCCATAACCATTAAACATATGCTTGATTGAGGGCGCTAGGCCGGGCTCTTGGGGCTGGTCATGACGTTGGAGAGGGTTGGGAGCAAGTAACATGTTGTGTTTTTGTTAAATTAATGATTATTTAATCTACTAATCAAACCCCCAACCAAGCCTCTCTCGTTACATCCCTTTTAGGCATTTTTGAGGGATATAAATTATGTGTCGACCACATATCAGTACTTTTTTTTCAATTAAAACCTTAACCAATCCTCATAACAGGTAGCTTTATATAAGGATTTAAAGAGCTTCAACATCAAGCTCCAAAACTTGTGAATAACAAAGTCTGAAGAGTTTACTCATGAAGATTCAAGACATGAAAAGATTAGAGGTGCAAACGATCCAAGTCAGATCGCATACTATTCGGGATCGGCTTGAAAATAGCTCGAGTCGAGCCAAGCTTAAATGAGTTCGTGCTCGAGCCCAACTCGAGCTCATATTATGGCTCTTTTTAACTAAAAGAGCTCGAGCCCAAGCTTTAAATATCGACCTCAAGCTGGCTCGCGACCCTAAACGAGCTTTTCTGTTTATATAATTTTTATTTACATATTAAATATAAATTTATGTAAATAATATTATTATATATATAAGTATATGATACAAATAATTATATAATATATATTATGTTATATATAAAAGGTAAGATTATAAATAAATATAAAAAAAATTATAAAAAAATAAATATTATATAATTATATATAAATGAACCGAGCCCGAGTCGAGCTCGAGCTTGAAAACTTTCTAACGAGTCGAGCTTGAGCTATAGAAATAAAACCACAAACAAGCCGAGCTCGAGCTTGAGCTCAGGCTCGGGCTTGACTCGGCTCGTTTACACCCCTAGAAAAGATGTACAAATCTCCTCCGGGTTCTTGTAATACCCAAGCAATTATTAAAGGGAGAATTTCATATATATCCTTAAAAATTTTAAAAATATCACATATATTCAATCTAAACTTAAAATATCATATATATCCTTGAAAACTATTTTAAATATCAAATATATCCATTTCATTTATGAAACATTAATAAAGGACTATGTTACCCTTTATATATGTTTAAAAATTTATACATGTCAAAGAAATAATTCAAGCAACAAGAAGGTATGAGAACCATTATGATTAGATTTTCTACTTTACTGCAGCGATCAAATGTACAAGAATTAATCAAATGTACAAGAACTAAATCATCAGATTTTTAAAAACGAGCACTTTGTGAACTCACACAAATGTTTTTTTTTTTTTTTTTTTTTTGTGGAGTTAGTGTTTGAATTTCAAGATTTGGTATTTGCGATTAAAAGATCACCAATATTTCTATGAAAAAATTTATTCCATAGAGAAGTTTATGAGACGTTATAAAAACTAAAAATAGGTTTAAATTTCAAATACTTAACAGGGGCAAGATGGTAATATATTAAAGATTCATTTAAATTGAATATATATGATATTTTAAATTTGAGAGGGATAATATGATATTTTTTAAGTTTGTAAGGATATATATGAAATTCTCCCATTATTAAACGTTTATTATTGTCAAATAAGCAAAATTGTGAGGGAGAAACATGAAATGAATGTCTGGTAAAAACTTAAATAGTATAGCCATTTTTCAGACTTAATAACTCTCTTTGTTGTTTACAAGTAATAGCCAGTTGTTTTCTAACACATCTAGTCTTTTCTGTCACGTAAAGAAAGTCTATTCCAAATCCATTTTTCTGCATAACATGATTCTGATCCCATAACTTACAATTATTGAGTCAATCAAGGCTAGTTAGTATGAAACTCTCATGATTTATATAAACTTTAGGGTGAACCAAGAAGAAGAACAAAAGCAAAGAAAGGGTACTGAAAGATCAAGAGGCAACCCTAATTACAGTGAAGCAGTATACGATGCTTAAACTCGTTTATTAAATAAACTTTGATATGACTTGATTCAAGGTTTTAACGTGTTGATCTCGAGTACTTTACAAGCAACTTCATTTGTTCACAACAAAAATTAGCTCCGATTTTAAAGAAATAATGTTCTCTGAAACAAATTTGATAAACTTTCATAACAACCATATATCTAAAATATAAAACCGTTCTATATTTTTCGTAAAATATAGATATACCATAGCTATAACCAAGTCCGGAGATGTAGACAAATATTACCTTTACTATTGGATAGAAAGTTGCTTCCAGAGCTCCCCGGCTTTAAAATCATATAGATATCATTTAGTTTATAATTAGTATTAAGCTCCCCGCGTTACGGCGGAGGTGTAAAACCATGCCTAGTAGCACTAATTTCACACCACTATCAATGATAACTAACCGAAAAAAACTCGTATTAAAAAAATATAAATGAGAAAAATAAGACCGAAAGGAAAGTAGATGTAAAAACATAAAACCCCGCACGTGAAACGTAAAACATTAAAAAACCAACTAAGTCGATCTAAGAATAGTGCGTTGTGACGTGACTGTTAAACGGGAAAAATAAGCGTAAAAACGTTGAACCACACGCACACGTTGTGACGTGTTAACTCGAAAAATTTAAACCGAAACGTAAAACGAAAAATTTGTAAAAAATGAAAAGTATATGGAACCAAAGTTGAAAGTGAATATTTGTATGAGTAAGTTGTAAAAGATGTAAAAATATTGGGGTTAAAAGTAAGAAAATTAAAAAAACAAAAATAAAATAATAAGTAAAAGCCATTAAAGTTTAGGTACAACCCATGATTTACAAACCATTTGATAATTAGTATTATATATAATACTAGTTTTAGTAAACCCGTGTATTACACGAGTTGAATAAATAAAATATTAATATAATAAAAACTAATAATTATAAATGATATTCTAAGATATGATAGGACTGAAATTACATATGATAAATGATTATAAATAATAAAACAAACTGTATAAAAATATCATTTTTAAAAATTTTCTTATTGTAACTCCTAAATTTGCTTGTTTTTGGTTTTTAAAAAATTAACTTTTTAAAAATATTGTTTTATAAAAAATTTATTTATTTAGAAATAACATTAATGAATAGATTTCTTACTTAATTTATTAAATCTAAAAAAATATTAAATAATATTATTAACAATTAAGGTAATTATTTAATATGAGAGAGAGACGAGAAAATTTTGATGAAGATGATTGTGGTGCTGCCACGTGTCATCTCAAGTTACTTTTATATTAGAGTACGAAGATGAAGATGAATATTAGTTTTAATTATTTTAAAATATTATTTTCAAAATAATATTGAATTAAATATATATTCTCACAATTTGCCGGTAAGTTGGGGGTAAGTAACGGGTGCATGAGCCCTTCCTCATTTCCCAATTCAGAACGATGAAGTTTGCAACAGAGCAAATCAATACCATCAAATCGTTGCAGTTCAGAAGACCGATCACTCAACTCATAACCATGGGTTCGTCAATCATTTGTTTAAACATTCAATTGATTTCGTCCAGATTTACTGAAATTCTTTTGAAATTTTCAATTTGGTGGTGATTTGTAGTTGTTAGTTGTTATTGTAACTATTTCCTCATGAATCCGTACCGATTGATTCAGGTCTGATGCGAAAGTTGTAGATCTTCATATGTTGTTCAGTTCAGTGTGTAGTTCACTTGCTTGATTTGTTGATAATGTCTGTTACTTGCTGTATGATGAATAAATGGAATTTGGAAGGTAGAACGTTGAATTCATGTGTAACTGTTAGTATTGAGGTTGATTGTGTAGAGATTTGATCGTATGATTTGATTTGTTTCGTAATTGCGATTTCTAGTTGTGCTTTAGGTTAAGAATCGTTGCAGTTCAGAAGATCGATAACTCAACTTGTGATCACGAGCTTGTCAATCTTCTGTTTAAACATGTAATTGATTTCATCCAGATTTACTCAAATTCTTTGGAAATTTCAATTTGGTGGTGGTTTGTAGTTGTTATTGCAAGTATTTTCTCATGAATCCGTACAGATTGGTTCAATTATGATGCAAAAGTTGTAGATCTTTGTATGTTGTTCAGTTCAGTATGCAGCTCACTTGCTTTATTTGTTAATCATCCTAGTTACTTGCTTTATGATGAAAAATGGAGTTTGGAGCCTGGAACATTGAATCCATGCGTAACTGTTGGTATTGAGGTTGATTGTGTACAGATTTGATCATATAACATTCGATTTGTTTCATAATTGCGATTTCCAGTTATGATTTAGGTTATGAATCGTTGGGTTTGTCAATCTTCTGTTTAAACATTCAAGTGATTTCGTCGAGATTTACTGAAATTCTTTTGAAATTTTCAGTTGGTGGTGATTCATAGTTGTTAGTTGTTATTGGAACTATTTCTCATGAATCTGTACTGATTGATTCAGTTCTGATACCAAAGTTGTAGATCTTCGAATGTTGTTCAGTTTAGTGTATAGTTCACTTGCTTGATTTGTTGATCATCCTTGTTACTAGCTGAATGATGAAAAATGGAGTTTGGAAGTTGGAACGTTGAATCCACGCGTAACTGTTAGTGTTGAGGTTGATTGTGCAGAGATTTGATCGTGTTTTAGGTTATGAATTGTTTGTTTACTATGCTTTTCAGGTATGGTTGTTACATCAGCATTGATGATATGGAAAGGACTGATGTGTATAACAGGAAGTGAAGCACCTATTGTAGTTGTGCTATCTGGGAGCATGGAACCTGGATTTAAGAGAGTAAGTGGGCCGGTTTGTAATATAATCCATTGAAGTAATAGTTTGCACATTGATATTGTAATTTGTTACTCAAGTATGCTTAGTGTATATACACAGTATGCACAATCATTCTGCTCTTGATGAACTTTTGGCTTTGTTACTGACACTTTTGAAATGTGTTGCAGGGTGATATTCTGTTTATGCGTATGAGCAAGGACCCAATTCGTGTAGGAGATATTTTGTCTTTTAATGTTGATGTGAGTTTCAAGTTGTCTACTTATTACTTTACAGTGAAGATATAGCAAGAAATTACATGAAAAACACAATTGTGCATTGACTTGATATCTCACTTGCACATATGTTGTGATGTTAAATTCAGCATGTATTGCTCTTTTGCTAACTATTAAATTCAAAGATATTGTTTTGTTCTTTGTCACATTCAAGTAGTGTTCTCTTCAATACAGTTCTTTGCAGTATTCTTGAGCTGTGCATCAATGGTTGGAAGGATATTTTATTGTTGATTTTAAATGTGCATTTATACTCGTATTTTGTTTGAACACAGGGACATGAAATTCCGATAGTTCATAGAGCAATTAAGGTAATTGAGCCACCTCTTTTGACTTTATAGCCACTGTATCCAATAATCTTTATTAAAAGTAGATGCTAATGGTTTCTAAGGCCAACATATATGTTCTGGTTATAACATGTGACTACAAAGTTAGTCACTAGGTCATAAAATGTCTTATAAGTTTTGAAAATGAACTACTTTTTACATACATTGCGGTCTTAAAAAGAATGTTGTTAGGAAAAACAAGTCACCTGTCAATGAAAATTGTTGTCAAATTAAATAGGCACCTTTCAAAAAGTTATATTAGTTTAATCAAGTGACTTCATAACTTCCAGTCTTCCACCATGGTTTTAAGTTGATTTAGAGATATTTAGGTTAGTAAAAGTGTAAAACATCTTACCTTCAATATATTTCTGTAATAGGTTCATGAGCATCAAAATACTGGAAAAGTTGATGTCCTTACAAAAGGTAATGCACATCAGTCATAACATATGATTCACGGAAAGGGTAAAATTCCGTTTGCTAATTTTATATTTGGTCTTACTTTACTTTTTTATATTCAGGCACCTTTAGAAAGTTACTGCTAAGTTTTTTCTGAAAAAATTTTATCTTGGATGTTATTAGGAGACAACAATAATTTTGGAGATGACATGTTTTTGTATGCCCAAGGTCAGATGTGGTTGAAACAGAATCATATCACCGGGAGGGCGATTGGGTAAATTAACTATTTCTTATCTTAACATCTACAATAACTTATTGACTTTTAGTCAACATATTTGCTCATGCGTCTGCTCCCTCACTCAAAGGAAACAAAAAATCAAACAAAATCACTATTATTATCATTTTCTATTACAGATTTTTACCCTATGTTGGTTGGGTGACGATCATACTGACCGAACAGCCCCTCGTCAAGGTTTGACTTTAATACTCCCGCTTTTTCTTGCTCCTTGCCATTTATCACTATACTGAAGTAAAAAGTGACAACACAATTTTGTCTCTGTTCAAGTCATTGTGCCTAGGTCATACACAAGCTTTTAAGCAGATAGTCAACTTATTAGGTGCAACTTATTCCATCTTAAAGCTAAACTTTCAATTTTGAGTGCACAAGAATAATCAATTATAAAATATGCTTATCTTAAACTGCTTATTGAAAACTACTTATTCTCTAAACAAATACCCATATGTACTTTTCTTCATCCAAACACTCAAAAAGTTCTTATCCGTATTTGAAAAACACAATAAGCGCATAAACTGTTCCGATAAGCAATCCTAAACACACCCTTGGTGCTTTTTGAAAGATAGATATAAAGGTAAGACCTTTAGTAAAAAGATTTTTTTTTAATTGTAAATTAGGTAAACCTAATACAATGGTGACCAAGAATAATTTTTGTTCAACAACGAAAGGCCAAATTAACACTCTTCCCCTTAGATCTTTTAAGTAATATACTAGTAAGTTGGCTTATTTTGATGGTCAACAATTTGGTCATATTGATCACTTGTGAATCAAGATCATACAAATATAAAGAGTGCACACATGTTTTTCCGATGCACATTTTCACTTGTACTGTTCTAGTGTTTACATCAAGATTTCTATACTTATTGATTCTGTGGTTGTATGTGATGATGCAGTATATTCTAATAGGTATTCTGGGACTGCTTGTAGTGTTTTCTAAAGAGTAACCAGCCCTCTGATCCAACAGCACTGAAACAAAATACTTTTGGATGATTGTCATACATCCATATTTGATTTCATAAGCAATTCATATACATACATGTAGACACACATACATACATGTAGACACACTTATATATGATATAAAGGTCTGAGTAGGTGACAATTCGTATTCATTTATGGGTCGGTTTGGCTAGTTTGTGGTTTATCTCAAATTGGTCAAATAGGTTAAGTGAGTTTGAAAGTTGTCTAAGGTCTATTTTCTTTGCATGCTACTTCCTAAAGCTTTCTATTCAAATACTTTGATTATTATTCTAGTCATAGTCAACATAATTTTCCAGGTTTATTTGTCGGTGATTTTAGTGTCGTTAATGTTATTGTGATCTAATTGGATTTTCTTAAAAACCAAATAGGATATTATAGTAAACATTTATACGAGCTAAGAGGTGTGGTACATAATCAAGACTACTATGACGATCTCCTAGGCTAGGGGTGTTCCAAGGGAACACCATTTTAAAATGTCTCTTTAGATTTGCATGATTGATTGAAAACTGCATGAAATTGGTGATCAGAAAGAACTGATAAAATAGTAGTAACAACTAATCAACTACGAGCTTCAGTTGCAATTCGATTAGCAGCGCCAAAATTAGTTATTGGTAGCAAATGAGATTGGCATAACTAAGTTATTGTTGATGGAATTTTGTTGGAAGTGTTTCCTACTTTCTTAGCTGTTAACTACCAGCAGTTTTAATCACCAACTGCTAACCACCAATTGAAACATTGTAGTGGTCCCTTCCTATATAAGCGATGCATTGGTTTGTTTTAACAACTTTCACAACTTCATTTCTCACAGAAAACTACATCTCGTTTTTGAAAAACATTGTCTTATTCAATTATTGATTTCGTATGCACACAAGATACGTTAATCTAAATGCGCTTTCTTACACAATCCAGAAATTCATCCAGAGAATTACAAATTACAAATTACAAAACTTCAGTTAACCCAATCCGGCCCGTTATATCTCAACCAGCAATATACAACAAACTCTTTTCAACCCAAACTCAATTAGATTCATCACCTAACCCGTCCATCTCGACACCAGTAACCAAAAATCAAACAAACTAACTAAATAAAACCCGACAACTCGATGATTTCATCATCAGCATGCGGTTTCATGCCTACCTAATCAAATCAACAACCATGATCACCAACACTTATGGTTCACCTCACAGGCTCACAGTCACACCGCGGTCCACAGATCACTAACAATAATCATACAACACCAAACGCCGCGAACACAACGTGCAAAAATACTTTCGTTTGTCCACACACGAAATCGGGATGCAGCAAAACTTCCATTTGCTCTCCACATCAACCGCCACAACCTTTCCTTCGCAGTGCGGACACAGCCCGCTCGCGGCTCGTCTCCGGAGCTCTCGTTCTTCTTCAACACAAACACACATCAATCTCATATCGATCTTGTGTATCTTTAAATGGTAAGAAAGTTGAATAAGGGAGATAGAAGGCTATTCAATAAAGGGAATTAAAAATGAAGTGTTTTATGTTTATTTGGTGTGGGTTCATTGGTTGGTAAAAGTGGAGGTTTATATATATATATATATATATATATATATATATATATATATATATATATATATATATATATATATATATGGTCAAACAAAATTACAAAAATGTGTTATATTTGTTTGTCGTTGCAGGCGGGCTGCTGTAGAAAACGTGTATTTTGGTCCCAATGGTTGTTACCATACTAAAACGTGTCATATCGCGTGTTTTGCACGTGAACAGGTTTTAAATGAGTTAAAAAATCGGTTTTTGGAAAGTGATCAGTTTTGGTTTTAAACCGGTTTGGTTTGGTTTTAGAACATTTACATCTCATTTTTCATCTCCATCTATATAATTACACTAAAAATTATTTTTTTTTCTTTTTTTTAAAATAATATTTTTTATACATTTATTATTATTTTTTTCTTTTTCCTTCACTCATAACCACTTAAAATATATTAAAAAAATATAAGATTTTGAACAGTAGTTCTGCAAAATACAGATTGAACAGTAACATTTTTTCTCTCATTCACTCACAATCACTTATAACCATATCATATAATATAAGGAATACACTCACATCTTTTTAGGGAACCGGATATGAATGCTCTTAGCTGGTTTAAGAGGAGAGGTGTTTTAAGCGATCTCAAACCGACGGGTTAGGTCGGTTTCTAACCGGTTCCTTAGCCAGATTGGTTCTGGGTTACATACAGTTCTAGTTTCGGAAATGTTTTTCCGTGCTTTTATCCGTAGATGTTCTGTTTCTGTGTTTATAAACACGCATGTTTATAAATTATATGCATGGATGCATTAAATATATGTATAATGTACAGGTAGTCTCAAATTTAAGTTGGAAATTTTGATAATTGTTTAACTAGATGTATCAATTGTTTTAATCGTGATATATAGAATTGTTATGTAACCTCATGTTGTATTTATTTATTTATTTGGCTACACATGTTTATATCATGTACATAGAAAAAAAAAACAATAAATTCAACGCTTACATACCATACAAGATAATGAAAATTCAATCGGGTATTATATATATTGTTAATTTTCAATTTAGTTATGCATTATTAGTTGTACCTTATGTTTTTATAGGTTGTATTTTTGTGTTTTTTTAATTTATTTTTTACTTTTAACCCTAATGGTTTTTATCTTTTACATTTAATCTTAACATTTTTTTTTTCATTTTCAACTTTGATCTTATATACTTTTCATATTTTATAAATTTTTCGTTTTTACGTTTCGGTCTAAAATTTTCAAGTTGACATGCCACAGGATGCGTATGTGGTTTAATGTTTTTACCTCTATTTTTACCCAATTAAAGAGCATGTTGTGTTTTACGTTTCAGTCTATTTTTTGGACATATTAAATCCTTGCATCGGGTGTGAATGGTTTAATGATTTCACGTCTACTTTTCGTTCTGTTTTATTTTTTTTCACTTTTATTTCTTTTGAGTTATGAGTTTTTTCGATGTTGGTGGTTGCTACCGATGGTGTGACATTGATATTACTTGACATGGTTTTACGCCCCATAGCAACGTGAATGACTTAATACTAGTTATGTATTATTGACTAACTACATACAATGATAATGCAAATTCTAATCAAATCATATTTTTAATTATGATAAAAGTAATTTTAATAACCTTACCAATATATTTTATCTAGTGACTTAAAACTTTTTACTATCCTTAAAACTTACGAGAGAATCGATGAAGTTTTATAATTTCTAAGTTTTTTTAAAATACTTTTTAACTGTAACATTTTTATTTTAGTGTCTCCTAAACTATTACGTTGTTGCATTAGTCCATAAGATAGTGGTAGAATCTCATGAGTGTTCTTGTAATATATTCTTAAGATTAGGACAATCTTAGATACTTCTTACTTTTCTATCTTTTATAATATCAACTTCGTTCACTTTTTAACTAATACATAAGCTAGTGAGCTTATATAAAAAATCGCTTTTGTACAACTATGCATACACATCAACTCAAGGTTGTTCTTATCAATAAAAAATATTTAATAAGGATAAGTGTCTTTTGGGTATTGGATTGGGTCACTTATGGAATTATTTTTTCTTTTATTTAAATTCAGTGTTACCAACTATTAGATTCATATGGTATATTACTATGGGCTGAGGGAAATGGTTATTAAGTTTTGTTATGTTGTTATTTAGGCTCAATTCTTTGAACACCAAAGTTATCAAACTTATTACTCAACATCTTTCTAGTCTTGCCTATTTTCCAATTATGAAACAAGTCATTTACTAAGTTAAAAGAAGAAATGTTGATTACTGAAATATTAGAATGGTTTGAATAAACCATGAGCATGTACAAAATGACCTTTCTTATATTAACAACACTACCACTTGCACCATTTGACAACCGTAGCGGTATGAATATGTCTCGGTTATTTTATAAAATTTACATTAAAATATAGATAAAAGTGATGCAAAAAATAACTGCATCGTAAAGTATTATAAATTAGCAAGATAATTATATTCTAATAAAATCATAAATAAATAATTAAAAACTTCAACGATAGATATCAAAAAAATATTTAAAAAAATAGATTAATTCTATCCAAATGACACTAAAGTTGCTTCTAAAATTCAATAAAACCGAATACAATTTGGGGAGCATAGTGGATAATTTCATTTTGGCCCACCGAGTTCGTTTATACCCTGACCATTTATTTTGTCAATGCCATAAAACTAAGATATGATTCACATTTGGGATCAAACAGGTGGCAACCTTAGCTTGACCACATATAATTTACTAAATTGTATCAATTTAAACCACAAGTGCTTTATAAATATACAAACGAGCAGATCGGTTTTATTCGGTTTAAAAACAAGCCAAGTACGAACAAAGGTTCGTTCTGTTAGGCTCGGCTTTACTCACTCTACTCGACTCATGAACATCCCTAAAAACTGGTTTTGTGTGTTTGGAACAATTATACTTCTACACCAACTTTTTTTTAAATAATCAGTGGGTACCGGGCACGTAAGACGCATGTGTCATCGTGCCCCACTTCTAGTGGCTCACCGTGAATGTAACCACTCAAACCAATTTAATTTTGTAATCTGATAAAAAAATAGTTATTTTTTTATTAATTCAATGTTTATTTTAAGACTTATTATTTAATTTTTCTCGAAGATAATTCCAAAAATAAACAGAATATATGCGATCCTTTTTTTTTCCTTTAAGAACATTCTGATTGAAATTTACGAAAACAAGGTTTTGTGTTTGGAACAATTATATTGGCGCCATCCAAATAGAGCTCGGCTCGGAGCTCGTTCAGAAAAAACTCGAAAAAAGCTTGCTCGAAATGGCTCAGTTTTAAACTGAACCGAATCTAGCCGGCTCAGTATGAAAATTAGCTGAACTCAGCTCGGTTTAGCTCGTTTGTTAGCTTGGTTCGGTATGGCTCGGATATTTTTACTTGTAATATATATATTTTTATGTATATAACATATATTAGTGCATTTGTTCATTTGTTAAGAATATATATATATATATATATATATATATATATATATATATATATATATATATATATATATATATATATAGGAGAGAGATCAAATGAAAACCATGTTTATAATTGAAAGCCGTGAAAACCACCACTATCCAATTACATAATTTATTATGATTTAACTTTTTAATTATTTAAAATATATTTGAGTAAACTTAACCTTATTTTTTAAGGTCATTATATATTTTTTCATTTAAACTCAAAGCAACAAAGATGATGACGAAACGACTTACATATACGTAACTTTTAGTTGTACACTTGGTAACACGTACTTACATATACATTATCTCTACATATACGTAACTCTTAGTTGTATACTTTGTAACACGTACTTACATTAGTTTTCATGGTTTTCATTTATAACATGGTTTTCAAGGGATCCATCCCCTATATATATATATATATATATATATATATATATATATATATATATATATATATATATATATATATATAGGGTCAGGATCATTACAGAACCACTTTTTATTTTCAGAACCAAAAGAACCATTGATTTACATAAATGTAAATTACGAATCATTGATTTACATAAATGTAAGTTAAAGCTGATGATATTTAGTTGTTTTACATAGTTTATTGTTCATGTCTGATATACACATATGTAAAATAAATTAAGTATCACCAAACTTAATTTACACTTATGTAAATAAATGGTTCTGTGGTTCTGAAAATAAAAAGTGGTTCTGTAATGATCCTAACCCTATATATATATAATTATTTTTATATCAAATTATTAAACTATGATGTTTGTATTGGATAGTTCTATGTGATACTTTTATATTTTTGTATACTAGAATGAATTATTCAAGTATACTTTCAATTTATTTATTAAAAAGCATACTATTAGATGTTATGTATTGTTGCGGGTTTTGTTCGTTCGATTTAGATAATGATGAAGTTATTTGTATTTTGTTGAATTTGAATTTAGTTTCTTTAAATTAATTTATATTTTATGAAACTTGATACAAACCGATTATGAGTTATGTAGTATGTTGAATTTATTTTGCATTTGATTTTTCTAATTGTGTTTATGAATATAAAACCGAACCAAAACGAGCCGAGCCGAGCTCGTGCCCAGATTTTCAGCTTGATTTTTAAAACTAAGCCGAGCCAAGCTAGCTCGGTTTAAATTTAAAACAAGCTTGCCTTGACTCGGCTGGTTCTGCTCGTGAACAACTCTATTCTTGTAATTGTTTTTGACATGTGTTTCAATTGAAATTTCAAATGATAAGTAATTTGTATGCTTTGTTTCCAAGTCAAAAACAAACTTTCATCGTCTTAAAGTTTGTTTTTACTAACTTTCTGAATTTTGTCTTGTTAACTTTCTGAACATGTTTTTATGTTCTAAATAATTAATGTAGATATCTAGACCTGCAATTAGAGGTTTATACCAGTTCAAGACCAGATAACTTTTAGACCGATAAACATAACGTGAGCGAAAAGAGAGATCGAGTATCTGTCTACTAGTGATCAGTTGATATCAGATCGGTTTTGTTTTTAGTAGGTTCTACCATAAAGTCAATCTAAAAAAGATCATTGTTTCAAAGTGTTAGTTTTTGTGAAATCGCTTGTTGAAAATAGTTGTAAAGTTAAGACCGGACAATGGTAGTTCGATAATAAACCATATATATTTCTTCTGGTTATATTGATCACCAGCTTTACTAATATGTACTCACAAGTGATAGCCACTCGTTTGATCGTTGTTGAGTCCGAATACACGTTGTTCTTTACTTTATTTTAATGGTTTTTTTAATTGTATTTTGTTCAATTAAAGTAGTGGTCAAAGGTAGTTTGGCCATGATCTCTAGCAGTTTCTTTTGAATTGTAATTTCTTTATGTATTGGGTTTCGAATGAAAAGTAGGACAGTGAGTTTTGAATATGAAAGTTTTTGTGTTGATTTATCTCTTGAGTGTGAGATCTAAATTAATTTGTCTTTGCTAGATCAATCTTGGCAAATTGAGCGGTGTTCCTAGACACGATTGCTTAACCGGAGTGGTGTATCTGTATCTTCGGTTGACATTGCAGCCCTATTGTTTGTTTCGGTGGTGAATCTGTATCCGAAACGAGCTTTAGATCTATATGTTCTTTTGATCGTTACGTTTGAATCTATATTCTACCGGCGTGCTCCTATCAACAAGTCTATGAGATCATGCATAATGCAGTTATTATCCATTAGGCACACAAGAGACTTTGTCAAAGCAATAAAGCATTATAGTTGCCGCTTGCACATTCTATTATTATAGACTTTTGTCGAATCAGGCCCGTCTCAACGATTTTGGAGACCCTAAGCGACAATGACGGAGCTTGAACACTCCCGTAGGGGGGCGGGGCCCCAACTATCCTCCGCCATTGCTAAGCGAATAAAAAAACTGAACCCTTTTCGATGTTATCATAATAAATTATCCTTCTTTATCTGAGTTGGCACCGGAAACAATAAACTAAAATGTTTATAATTGGCGTATTTAATTTTTTTTTTATTTTTGTAATTTGAGCCAAGATTTTTTTTGTAATTCAATATCGACTTCTTGTTTTTGTTTATTTTGCCCTTTTAGTCGACATAATACTTATATATGATAGATTCGAATACAAACTTATACTAAACAAAAAAATATTATAATATTACACTAAACAAATGAGGGCAAACTAATTCATTAAATTCAAATCTAATTCACTAGATAAAAATTAATTCACTGAATAACAATGAGCAACTTTGTAAATATTCAAACACTAGATTTAAAAACGAATTCATTAAAAAAGTGACTAAATACTATATGACTTGTAAATTAAAATAAAAAAACTAACTAGAGAATTAGACCAAGAGAGAGTAACAGTAGTATAGTAAGATCCAACAACACAAATCAAGATTAAAACTCAAAAAATCTAGAATCTAGAATTGGTAAAAGAAAGTGATCTTAAGAACTAGATTCAGAGAACACTTCCAAGCTTGTGTTTGAAATTACCGCTTGACAGAACAAATCACAATTGTGTGTGTTTTCTTAATTAATTTATTATATCTTGAAAGGAGAAAAGGTAATTTTTTATTGGATCAGAGGCCAAATTAAATTAATAAAATATTTACCTAGTCAAATTTTTTGCACATATAAACATAATATATAAAATTTGGAGGCACTTTAAAATTAGGGGCCCAAAGCCCTGGCTTTACTAGCTTTGGGTTTAAGCTAACCTTGTGTCAAAGTAGAACTTTATCATCAATTTTGACCAAACAATTTGTTGGCAATTTCAAATAGCACACATAAAACGTATTTGCTGTTTGATTTAGCTCTCGTTTTGCGTATGACCCGGAAGAGCTGGATCATTTTGCAATATGATGTATTTAGTCTTACCCTTCATTTTGTGTAATAACTTGTTTCATACAGGTTGAACCCATGAACTCAATTTCAGTTAATACACATAATTCTTTGAAGTGTGTTCTGAAACTACAGGGTCCAATTGCAACTTTTCTAAAGCTTAGGTAATTGATTACTCTTCTCTCGGCTATATTTGGTCACCACTGATGTCAATATTCAGAAGCTTCCTAAGCTATTACTATGGTCAAAACTTCCATTCATATAGTTTGGTAAAGATTTGTATCAACGTTCTTCTGTTCTAGAAGACATAACAAAAATAAATAAATAAATTTGTCGTACTTGGTCCCGTCGGCAGATACATACATACATAGATGTATAATAAATAGATAAGCCCAAAATGGTATATCTGTTTTTTGAGTGTTTTCGGAATTATTAGTCAGCCCAAGACGTATGAGACAATGTGGGCTATACAACGTTAGAGGTAGACTAGGCGCATTGTTATCTCTACCACGCAATTCACACCACGATACTTACCTAAGGTTCTAACAGTTTGGCCATCGCTCGTGGGCTAGCCACCACAAGACACACCCATGGAGGATCGAACCTGAGATTCCTAGGAGACATCCAAGCGTCCTTACCGCCGGGCATGTATGCGATGGTTATCATTTCCTCATATCAACCAATTTCAACTGATTTGATCATCGAGAGCTCATCAGTTTATTTTGTTTATTTGATTTGTTATAAGAGCTCACCAATTTATTTTGAGTTACTCAAATGACTAAATGAACGTGTCACAATTTTTTTCTATATGTATAATGCATTTTCAAACCGATATACACTGTATGTGACGCTAACATGATAGTGAAAAAAGAAAAGAAAGTTAGAATTTAAAGATGTTTTAGCTTTTAATGAAAGTTAGAACTAAATTAAATTTAACATGTGATTACACTATGTGTATTCAAGTCCGAAATTGGATAGAACAAAAGAACTGGATAATACCGAAGAACTTTATTGACAGCCAAGAGAATATAACTCAAAAAACTTAATTACAATACTTGCATAATCATGAGTTGGAATATGCATATTTTGTAGCCAACATGTATTTTCTTTGATCATATAAAATAAATTATTATTAGAAAGTGTTTCACTTTTGGTTATTTTCAGTGACCTTGTTCAGTAGAAAAATTCTTCAGAGTTCTAATGATTAAAACATGGTGATATTTTTGAGACTTCCCTAGGGATGTTATCATACTATTCTCATCTAAATACGCTCAACTGTTTAAACTTTCTTTCGTCAAAAGCAAAATGTCCTAGAGGCATTGATGTTACTTAAGGCTAGACGTATCACATATGATATACCTTAGGAACCCACCATCTCTCTGATGTGAGATTCGACGAAGGTATTTCAATAGAAATCACCATGTCGATGAATAAATAGATTACAATACCAATTCAAACCCTACCTTGCAAGAATATGTGAAAAAGAAAGAACAATAGACTGAGTTTACACATAACGTTTTGTGGAAATTTATACTGGCCATTAAATCTGTTATCAAACTCGTGGCAATCGTATGATCACTTAGATTGAACACGAGAGACGATATATTAGTTACAAAGAATATAATAGAATCGCATTGCTTCTTACCTTAAAATTTTAAAATATACAAAGACTTCAAGAAAAATATATAAACATCAACCCTCCATTACCTTGTATTCTTCTGGCTTTCAGGATCACTATATTCATGTATGGTCTGTTTAAAATGTTATCTACTTGTATATCCATTCATTTGTGCGCCCTCCCGTCTCATCCATGTCTATAAAGATGCTGACCGCCTGAATGATGACATGGCTCGTTTTAAGTTGTGTGTACGTATTAAAAAGATCTTAATAAAAAGTTAACCGGGTGTTTGGCATGCGTTTTCAAGTACAAACAATCTGTTTCAGTGTTGGGTTTCTGAAACTAGTATGATTGTGTGATTTTTAAGGATCAGTTTATATGCAAACCTTAAAAAGTCCACCAAACACTGAAACAACTATATATTGTTAGGGTCGGCTCAGGTGTTTTAGGGCCTTAAGCAAGGCCTTGTTCTTTAAGAAAACTTTACATATTACTATTTTACCTCTTCAATATAAAATATATTTTAGGCTTTTCTGTGAAGTATTTAATTTCAGTTTAGTTAAAAACTATTTTACAATCTAGAACAAAGTAGATTAATTTAAAATCAGTTTGGTAAAAATATAAAATCAGCCTAGGCGCGCCTCAGGGGTTGCATTTTAAAACCCAACACATAATCACTTTCAAATGCAATACCGACCACAATGTTTGAATTGTCACAAATCTAATGAGTGACTAATTGATAACTAAATTACTTAAGCGCCACTTAGTAAACATACTTAAGTTATGACTTTCTGTTAATGGATGGATACATAGAGTTCGAATTTTGCAATTGTTGCGGAAAAAAAGGCAAATTGGATTTTAATAATCTAAACTATTACTCGTTAGCCGATAATAATTCATACTATTGATTTGGTCGGTAATAATCCTAACTTTCATTTTTATTGCCAATAACAGTCCTAGTAGCATAATTATCATATATTCACACTCAATTTATACTTATTTTAGGCTCAATTTAGCTTGTATGTTTTTTTCATTTCGTTCATAATCATTATTGTAAACGAAATCGAGTTGAAATCAAGCGTAAATTTTTAATAATTATGTTACTGGGATTGTTGTTGGTAATAAAAATAAAAGTTGAGATTGTTACCAGCCAAATCAATAGTATGGATTATTATCTGCCAATAACTAATAGCTTGGATTATTTAAATCCAATTTGCCAAGAAGTGAAATGATTGCATTTTTTACAAAAATGAGTTCAAGGGTCACATGTAAAAGTGGCAATTTCTACCCATTTGTGACTATATGGTTTACTTGGGTTGTATATTGATAACAGGTCAAAATGAGTAACATGCAAAAACTAGCTAAAAACAAAAAGGACAGACCCGACCCATAAGAAATACGAAAATAAACGTACCTTTCCAATTCGAGGCCGTTCTTTCAGTTTTTCCAGACTGTTCCGAATATGAGAGACAGCTCCCCAGCATTTCAATGTATTTGCCACGTCATCAAGCCTCAACAAGTACTCTTCTTCAGTCAGAGGAAAAGATCTCTGTCATACAAAATAATAAGCAACATATCATGAGGCATCCGTTGATTTAAAATGTAACATGTCCTTGCTCAATGTGGAACCATAAACTTCAGGGTCAAGAACTTGCTTACCTGCTCCATGTACTTCCACATGACATTCATTGCAAGAAGATTTTTACCCATGAATTCCTGCAGCATATTGGATTAATAAGTTAAACTGTTGTAAAACAAGAATGATAAATTTTAAATCCTATTACTCTTTTGAAACAACGAAAGATTATAAAAAAAAGCTTATACCTTCTTTATAAGTTGAACATCATATGATCGTCCATATTTCTTCCTAATAAGTGTTGCCAAATCAATACCAGAAAAAGCAGAATCATCTGCACCGATAATTCTTTCTAGATTTTCTCTCAAGCTTTCATTGTTGACCTGTAAAACTGAAGGTTAATCTTTGCAGCTAAGATATGTATCTATGTATGTATGTGCATATAACACAGAATGGAAGTGAATAACAAGGTGCATAAAACAAACTCTACTAGAGGAAGTGATGATATTATTCAATGCCTGGGGATTGTATTCCTATGCCCTCAAATTTACAGAAGATGGCACATATAATGGCAGTTCTATTTATCACAAATTTGGCCAAAAACCAAAATTCAATACCATTGGTTGGCTGGGTAATGGTGGGCCCGTGAGTTTTCTGGTGACGGGTTCTCGTGCTTATAACAAAAGGTCGTACTTCCTAGATAAAGGAACTCAGGCAGACTGATTTGTAATTTGTGACATCAACTATCTTTATTTAACGTGTCACTATTTTTAGAGGTTACAAAAAGTGAAAGAAGATGTATCTTCTTACCGATTCAGTTTCACCATCAGAAGGTTCATCGTCATTTGCACCGGAATCATTTCTTTTTGCATCATCATCCATCTTACTAGAACAAATATGATGCCACCGTTTACCTATATGAGGCCCATGTACAACGTACTGCCTCTGGAAAAATACTGATTTACTGCCAGAAGGACCTAAACCTGAATCACTCAAGCATGGAAAGTTACGACACTGTCCTCTCAAAACATACTCATTACCCCCAAATGACCAGGTACAAGGAAGGCTCGCCTGGACTCCTACCATATTCTGCAAAAAAAAAAAGCATGGATTACTCATCAAGTTCTTGTGAAATTTAAGGGTGATTAAAGCATTCCTATCACTGAATCCCAATATTAGATAAACATGTTAACTTTCATAGTTTATAGATTGTTTTTTAAAGGCTTAGCATCATAAAAAACCAACATGTTCTTCGTTTTGCGTGAAAAAGTCACTCTTTGGTATATTAATGTCCTAGAACGAGTTTAGTTGCATGTATATGAATCAACGATAAACGTTGGCTGCTGAAACCCTAGTTACATATGTGGAGGCTTTTTTTAACAGGCGAAAACACACACACACTCTATTTACACCTACCACACTCCTAAAATCACCACATCTATATTCTGTATGATTTCTACCATCTAGTCTAGCACACTAGTTACAAACATGGAGGCTATGCAAATGCTTTTTCGTTGACATGGATCACTACCTCATTGTTTTTTGCATATTTGGAAGGCCACTTCATCAAATTTGACCCGTTTAAGGGGTAGCAAGTCATCATTATTATTATTTTCCACATATGCATGTGTTTTAGACAAGTTTAGAGATTTTAATATATGAAAACTGGGTTGAGGGACTTTCTCGTTCGAAATGAAACTAATGTTGGTTTTTTATCGTATTAACCCCTTTCCAATTCCTAAATTTTGAAGTGATTTTATTATCATTTGGAAGATGAAAAGGTTCGTTAGCAGTCTTGAATCTCCTAGAGGTCAGCTGCAAAAGAACAAAAAGAGGTATAGGTCTTGTGTAAGGGATGCTCGTTCACATATCATATCATAACAAAAAAATTGTGTAAATCTCTATTCATATAAAGTTTGGATAGTAACCCTGTAACCTTCGACCAAGCAAGCCAAAATCCATATCCACATTCCAAACAGATAAAGATCATTCATCAAACCATAACCTATACTAGTATACTCTATTCACACACTATTCCACATTCTCTAACGAAAAAGGAAGCAGAATTTCTTCCAAAACCTAGTAATGGATCATCCTATTAAGCATCAAAACGAAACCTAAAAGTAGTTTTTTAAATCATTGCAAATTCCACCTCCAATTACAAAACACAGCTCCAATTCCAAATTCAACCTAACAGCTCTCAAATCCAAAATCTATACTGTACATGCTACACACTCAACACCAGCATTTCGTCAGAAAAACTGAAAAGCAAACAGTAAATTCAACTCCTAATCTCTCGATTAACCGCCTTGATTAACTTTGCTATCACTTGCTAACTATGATAAACTAATATTAACACACAATAAGCATTCAATTACCGTTTCGAAGCAACAATACGTTCCCCTAGCATAACTTTCATAACGATAATCCATAAACACAGATTTAAAACTAAATTGAGTATAATTTAGATCAGTATGATGAGAAAGAACCTTATATGAATACCGGAGGTCAGTAATCTGAAGGGAGAATTGAATTGAGGGTTCGGTGGTGGATGAAATTTAGGGCTTTGGGGGTCATGGACTGTGAGAGATTGAGAAGCAAAGTGAAGGAAGAAGGATATTTGTGGTGAAGACGTCAAGTGATCACGACCATTAATATCTGTTGCGTCACGGAATCCGTTAACCACTGGCTTGCACGTTATAACCGTTCGACTCGGGTTAACGCTTAACCTACGTTTCTAACCTTTTTTATTTTTATTTTCCTCGGAGATCTATATAATTATTCGTAAGTAATGGCTTTCTCATTCTCTATCAGTATGTGCGAAATGATTAAAGTGATATACCCAAGATTTTATTATAATATAAAATATTTTGGATTCAAGTCTCATTTGTAACATAAAATGAATTTTTGGTTGGGCCAGAGAGTATTTTTTCACACGTGATGAGTTTCCTCCTGAGAGAGGCCTCGAGTTGCATATTCAAGTGATGAAGATGATGGGGTGGACTAGTAGTCCATTAGTGATCCAATTAGTCGTTCAAACAAAAAAACTTTAGTCTAAAAAAATTATATCTATTTTCTAAAAGCCTATTATATTAGAATGTATCACTATATAGGGATTCATTCATATGAAAACCATGTTTTTGGAAAAAAACTATGAGAATTAAAACCAACCAATCAGATTTTTTTTAAAAATATATTAGTTTTAATAGAAACAATAAATATAAAAAGGGTAAAATGGTAAATTAATGAAATCAAATTTGTTAGTGGGCTTTGATTTGAAACTGTTCCCTCTTTCCAATGTAAATCGATCTGAAAAAGTATTCATGCCCTGTTTTGCGATCAGATTCAAACACATCCAAACATCATTAGCAGATTGGGAGTGCAACAAAATTGGCTCATATACTTGACTCATCATGGGTAACGATTACTGTTCCAAGATTGTATTGCATTATCAGCCAAGATTAAGAAGCCGATAATATGCAAATCAAAAAGATTTTCGGATAAGAATGATATGATAGAAGGGACTGAGTAATTTTTTTAAATGATGGTACGGATCAACAGACTGTAACATATCAAATTGAACGTGCTTTATTTTCATATTTGCAGATCGAGATGGAGGATTCGAGATAACGTCATCGGGAATTTATGAGATGCAAGCAAATTCATATATGGTAAATGAAAACACAGGCAAGATGGTTCCAACGAGCAGCAACGCTAACTCTAATGATGTTAGGAATTCAGAAGCAGTTGAAGATGTTGGATACGATGGTAGAATACGAAGTGACCAGGATCCAAAATTGACAAATTCATATCAACGGTTATTGATGCTGGATTCTACATATCATAATAAAGGGAAGGGAGTAATGACTGAGCCAATTGATGAAGGCGATTGCTCTTACGATATGGAGGGACTCACGGATAAAAGAATGTATGATGCAACTTTTGAGACATGGCCTAACTGGGATGACACAGGTATTCTTGTTCATGACAATTTAGGTGATGTTATGATAGGTTATGGGTGTTGGAAAGGGAATGTAATAGTAAGAGGAAAATCAAGGCTCTGTTAAACTGATACAAAGAACTTCAACACGATGGACTGCTGACCAGATAGACTAAATACGGAATGAAAACTATCATTAAACAAAAGAGCTGATGAAATATGCATTTATGCATAAAAACCTAAATGGGAATTTTGCATCAGTAACTCACACAAACTATGATTATGGGGAGAGCAAAATCATAATTTGGCATAAGCAAAACTTTAACTCATATTACATATGCTTCACTCTTTTTTTCCAACAATTTATTAAATGACTAGAAATTAACAAATTGGGGATTAGGGAATAGCAATTACATAAAATAAAGAAAAAGTAGAATTGTTACAATTTACTACTTCTGGTTTGCTGATATATTTTTTCTACTAGCAAAACTAACATGATGATACGACATCTAACATGATATGAATTCTAAATTCTTTGTCATAGAGGATCAGCAGGCTTATGAAGAGGGCGATTCAAAAATAATTCACTCACCAAATGGATCAACATATTGGTTCCCTATAGTACCACAGGAACTTAAGCCCGTTGTTGGTGTTATTTACTCTTCTTTTGTGGAAGCTAAGAACATGTATGATTGCTATTCAGATAATGTTGGTTTTTTAACTAGAAGGGGGGCAGTGAAACGAAAGAAAGGAGAGATCACCCATCGTTACCTAATATGCAATAAATATGGAAAGTCAAAGACAGTTCCATATGATACTCTGGAACAAAAACAAGAAGGATGTCCCAAACGGATGAGTAACTTTAAAGTTACAAATTGCCAAGCAAGTGTGAAGTTTAAACGCCTGGAACAACAAAATATTGTTTGTATAAGTTTATAGAGGCACATAATCACAACCTATTAGAAGATGACAAAAAGTACTTTAGTAAAGCTAGAAGAAAACTGCAATACGCTGATAAAAGGTATATCCTTAGACTTTCAACTTCTAATATAGGACCAAGTATTGCTTATAGAATTAGAACGTTGTCTAGTGGTGGTTATAGCCAGGTGCATGGAAATGTGGAAGATTTTAGAAATTTTAGGAGAGATATGAACGTGTACATTGGGTCAAGAGATGCACAAATGCTGATAGACAGAATGACAAAGAGAAAGAAGAATCACCCTGACTATGCATTTGACTTCAAAACAGATAAAAATGAACTGGTTATGTTATTTTGGGCGGATGAAATTGCAAAAGCCAATTATGAAGCATTTGGAGATGTATTGCATTTGATGCAACGTATCGTATGAACAGGTACCACTATTATCATTCATACATTTATTGTTAGATTATTTATTTTAAAATCTTAACTGATGAATGTTGATTTGGTTGGGCATGAAGGTATAAGATGGTGTTTGTACCATTCACAGGAGTTGATCACCACACGAAAAGCATTACATTTGGGGGAGCTTTGATTAAGAGGGAGAACATTGAGTCATATCAATGGATTTTGGAAGCATTCAAATATGCACACGGCAAGCAGCCAAAGATGGTTCTTACTGATCAAGATCCGGCAGTGAAGGTGACAGTTGAGGCAGTCCTACCAGAATCATCTCACCGTTTGTGCATGTGACACATAATGGACAAGTTGCCAATTAAGGTATCTAATATTGGTATTACCTTATGTATATGGTATACTCGCACATTAATATTTTCTTAGTATGAATTTATAGACGAATACATTTTTCAACATCAAACAGATTTCCGGAGATATTTTGGCAAATACGGATCACAGAAAGCGTATCAATAAACTAGTTTGGAACACAAATCTCACACCATCTCAATTTGATGCAGGCTGGATAAAGGTAGTGGATGACTTCAAGTTGCATGACAACAAGTGGTTGCAAGATATGTTTGATATAAGAGAATGATGGATTCTGGGATTTTTCAGGGATCTCCCCATGTGTTGTTTGATGAAAACAATATCAAGATCAGAGAGTGCAAACACATTTTTTAGGAGATATGCTAATCCAGAAAACACCTTTCTACAATTCATGGTTAGTTTTGAGTCTACTATGGATGACCAACGATACAACTAGAAAAAACTTGATCATGCAACAAAGGATAGCACACCTTCTTTTAAGACAAACCTAAAATTAGAGCGATACGTGGCTAAGGTATATACACGTGAAGTATTTTTAGAAGTCAGAAAGGAAATTTGGAAGGGTGACATGTCGTGTGCTATTAAAAATTTCACCATCGAAGATGGTAATGATCAATTCACTGTTAGACATAAGGACGAGATATTGAATTACATGGAGGATTTTAAGGTAGTCATAAAAATGTATCTTATATTTATTATTCCAATAATATTATGATACATTATACCGCAATTGAAAAACTTAATGGAAAACTTTTTATGTCGTTGAACAGGTTACTATAAATAGCAAGGCCCAAGAGATGGACTGCTCCTGCCTAAATTTTGGAAGGATAGGGTACTTGTACATACACGTATTCTGTGTGTTAAAGTATCTGGATGTTGATAACATACCAGATCGATATGTTCTAAGACGATGGAGACGCGATCCACTTTCTGAATATTATGCAGGGATGAAAGCATCTAACGAAGAGGCAAAGGATGAACGTGAAAAATTCTTTTGTAAGGCGGTTAGTATTGTGGAGACGTGTGCTGGAAGGTTAAGGGGGGATGTTGATGAGATGAGATTATTTGTGGATAGGCTAAAAAGGATGTAAGAGGAAATAGAAAACAAGATTCCAGATGAACCAGTAGAAAACTGCAACAAGGAAGTATTCAAAACGTTTTTTGATGCAGAGTCACCAGACAAAGTGTCTGTTATCCACCACAGGGCGCACGCAATAAGGGTTGTGGTACAAACAAACGAATGATAGGGCCCAGAGAAAAAGCAATCAACAAAGCAAAAAAACGTTAAGGCATTGCAATATGTGTAACGGGTATGTGTATCATGATACACGGAATTGTGACTTAAATCCAAAACATCAAGAAAAAAGAAGACATCAGAAAACAAAAACGCGAAAGGCCACCCAGTAGGAAAACATAGAATGTTTGGGAAAAGATTGAAAGATTTATGTTATTGAAGCATTGAATAAAGTAAAATTTGAGGAGGAAATGCGTGAATGATGGGGGAAGCAACAACTTACTTAATTTCATGTTCAATTTTAATGTTGATAAGTTGGATGTGATATTACTACTCAGTTTGGTTGGGTTATTAACGTATATGCGTTGATGAAATGTTGATTATTAATATGGCGATAAATATATTATGATCACTAATGAATTGTAAATGAGAAAACTATAATTGAATAAGTATAAATCTAGAAAGAGTTAGATAAGTAGTTATTCTATTATACAATTATGGCAGCACTAGCTCATGTTAGTGGTATCATAATTATTCATAAGCAAATTAAAGAATAAAAGAACAAGGAAAGTAATATATTCTATCCCAATAATAATTTATTGTACATTACCGCTTTTATCATCGATAATAATAAGGAATCTGTAGAAGATATGAAAGAGTTGTTATGCATAATGTGAATTACAACACATATTATGAGTTATGGGGCACAATCACATATTATGCATTACTGCAAGAAAAATGTCATGCAAACAAATATGATATGACTAAAAACAAAATTAATAATATTCTCTTATATCCATAACCAACCAAAGTTCTAATAAAACATAATATTTATATACCAATTGAATATAGCATGAGTTAGAATACGTTAAGGAAAGCGAGTATACCAAATCGTTAACTTGTTCATGAACAATAATGCAAACACATTCATTGATTTTTGGAAAAAAGAAATAAAAACAATAGGAATTATCAAAAGGATGGGATTGATAACATAAGTTTAGTCAACAATATTGAGCTATCTACGGATATGACAAATCACAAAACACTCAAATCACCGTGATTTATAATATATTCATTTCTTTGGCTTCACAATAGCCTTTACTATCTTACGTGTTATAATCGACTTGGAAGATGAATCTTTAAGTTTTTAGCAGACGCCTTGATAGCTTGAGTTTCTTCCCAAATTCAATCAGCAGCCTTCATCACTTCATGCCTATATATACTAACCTCAGAGAGAAGAATCTTAGCAGCATACTTGCATCGCAGCCTTCAATCTGCGTTTTCTGCTTCCTCCCCTCCTCCTCGAAAACATTGATCCACTCCCTTTAAATCCCTTTGAATGATTCCATGTGCCTCATCAAAAAGATCCCGCAATCATTAAAGTTCTTTTTCGTCGCCCAAGGAAGCACCGGCTTAATTATCTGGGCATCTTTCATCTTAACGCTTGATGGATGTCCAACAGACTCCAGAAAATTCGCAAAAATTTCACGCTACAAAGATTTAAAATATTTATATAAAAACTTTCAATTTAACGGGTGTAAACAATAAATTAAAACAAAAAAACAGGTTTAGAAATAGACTTACATATTTAACAGTAGTGTCTGCGTCGTTCTTAATAAGCGTGAAAATGCTCCCATCACGGTTCTCAACAACAGAGGTGATAGATCCATCTGGAAATTCAGCTTTAGAACTGTCGGGAGATATGTTATCAATCACAATAAGAGATGGGCTTGATAGGTCAAAACATATAAGGTAAAAATGGTTAACATTATGGACAGGGAAGAATACGAAATCATATTCCGAAAGGTTTAACTTCTCAACATTGGTGTCAAGAATCCATATCATGTTTTGCCTGAATACTTCTAACTTTGCATCAGGAGACATCTTCCCCTCCTGGAGCATTCCTTGAGTCTACATCAGAAATAATTTTCAGCATTCATACATGAAAAAATTAACAGATTCAAATATTACCAAAAAATTCAACGGACACTTACTATTACATCCGTCATGCAGAACAAGATGTGGGGGGGGGGATTCAGCAGATCTATATGACTCCTCGTAGTTCAACACAATAGCCCAACAGTCAATAACACCATTAAACAGCCACGTCTCAGGCTCCAGCGACTCAAAACATTCAAAATCTGTTGAATAACCTTCTTTTGTACCAAAAATGATTTTACTACAAAAATAAAAGAAATCAAAATTATCAAACGGTTAGCGAATACGCATGACTTAAACCAGAACTGGAACGTATATCCTAAACACACACATTAGTATCCATAATAAAATTATAATTGTTTATTAATTAGGCCGAATGTACAATTCCAACTATATAATTCGATTCACTGGTTACCTATTTAGGTATGGTAACGACCATAAATAAACTGTGTGAATAAATGCATGTGTTAAGTTGGCATGCATAAGGTACACAACATGTACAAATAAATAAATAAGAAACTAAGCTATTTAAGACATAAATTACAAAGAAAAGAAATTAGTTTACTTGTGCGAATCGGCCGGGCCAAACAGAAACCGCCAAATCTTCTCCTCTAAAGCCGTTGTTCATTGTGACACATCAACAATACGATTAACATAAGGAGATTTGGCAATGACCGCCTTTGTGATTTTCCTTTTCTGACGAGCCAAAGGAGATTTAGATTTCATTTCCTTAAGGCGGTCGGCTAGGGCAACATTGTCTAATTCATCTACATCATGTGTTGCTGCAACATCGTCAAATAATTGGGTTAAACCCAAGCTGAATGATAGATAATCCATTTGGGTGCTACCTATTTTATCCTCTTTCTTTTTCTCTATTTTGTCCATTTGGTCAATAATTTGCGTAGTAACCACGGGATCAGACCAGAAAGCTTCATCTGAGGATGTCTCGTTTACCATTTTTGCTTGTTCTTTATTACAATTCTCCACCTCAGGAGGATGTTTTTTAGGGGTTTAGGCCGAAAAGTTATCCATCGGGTCAGGGACTTGAGGTGGTTTGAAAAGATCGCCTTCTGAGGTAACAAATGTGAAAAGATCTTTGAACTTTTTTTCATACTCCAGCCAATCCTCGTCTCCGGGGACATCTATAATTGCATCCCTCAATGTACCACCATATCGTGCCTTATACGCTACCATCCTCTTAAGGTGTGTGTCCAGGGTGTCCTTGTACTACTGCATAATCAAAAAATATAGGAATTAACATCAACTATGTGACTTGTATTATGTGCCTTAATGCATCATTACCATCTACCTAACACATGCTACATACAAAGAGATCATAGATGCATATTGATATACAATATGTATGATAAAATCCTGTGATAATAGATTGGATATAATGGGATACCAGATGATAAAAACTTCATAGTGTAAACCACCATAAAAAAAGTTAGGAAATCAGATATAGTAGAAGACTATATTCAGCATTACAATCCACCAAACCCACGTATCATATCCATTAGATTTGATTAAAAAATGAAACTTCATGTATAATCAAACATCTGAATAATAAAAATAATATAATGATATGATATGGCACTTTAGTTATATGATAAGGTCGACATCTTAACTTAAAATCCCAAGACTTAATAAATTCTTCGTATGATAGTATACAATTATCATGGTACTAGCATTAGACATTGATACCTGTTTAGATATGGTATGGCCTTCTCCCCTACCATCAACCAACTGCCCACTTCCAAACCCTCCGTTGCCGATCTCAACTTCTTCACAAACCCGCATATTTGGCAATGTCCATGCACTACTTTGCAAAAGACGAATATTTCTCTGCAAACCTTCAATCTCAAGTCCATCCAAGTAAATTAACTGCGAGATTGGATGTAATTAGTTATTTGATAATATAAATTAAAAAATTTGGAAATTTTAAGCAACTACAAAGAAATAGAGATTTATTATACCGTTAAAACAGTCATAGGACCAGTGAACGGACGACGCTTGTTGATGTCCCATTTGTTTTTACATGACTTTAGTTTATTTAATATGAAGCCACACCTATCAAGTTGACCCAGACCAGATCCTAACTTAAGGCTTTTTAAAAGCTTCATGTTGATAAGACCAGATTTCGTGCACTCAATCATAGTTGTACAAAACAACATAATCATATCGAGCTGGAATTGACGGTCGACGGTTCCATTTCTGAAAAGATTTTCCATAATATCATTCGCGGTTAGGTTGCTACGGCCATAAGCTTTGAGCCATTCATCAATAACATCATGCGACGATTCGGGTTCTTCAGCGGCAGTAATGTCTTTGCCTCCCAAAGGTAACCCAATAACATCATGAATGGTGTTGACGGTGACTGGAATTTGGCCATGAGGAAGCCGAATGGACATCGATACAGGATTAAAAGCTTCAACTACAAAATATGCAAGCCTAGCCGAAATCCCATCCACGTTAAAATACCTCAAACGCTCAAAACCGATCTCGTATAGGCTATCCTCTTGAAAAGGGCTGATATTCTTAACAGCTTGACAAAGCGGACGAGGACTCGTATGTACATGAAGGGAATTCAATTTTTTGGAACCAGCCTTCGGTTTCTTCGGGATTGCAGAAATCTTAGCACCCTTCACTTTTTTCGGATGACTACCTTTATACCTTACATAGTGATCATTACTCTTATTACTGCCCTCACCACCCAAACATCCTTTACCTTTTTTGGAATTAGGTAAATCTTCAAAAAGCAATGAAGCAGATATTATTAGCCTCAAAATTACAAATAGATCAAACATCAACATAAAAAATATGAAAAGGTTTAACAATTATACATACAAACATGATCTTGATGATAATCAGATTATTTTTCAACTAACATCAGTAACAATATAGATGGGAGAAACAGAAAAGAAGCAGAACATAATCTATATTATGAAGACATTCATTCCTCTTAAAAAATCAGAAAAAATTAATATATGCATAACTGCACATTTACTAAGTAAAACCAGGAACAAATGCTATGACAAACAATTAAAGGACACTTCTAATTTGTCATCATCTTTGCCATCAAATTTAACATCCCAATATAGAAAACAATAAGTATAAGATAAAAACTCAATTGAAATCAATATAATTGAATAATGATAAATATACACAGTTTATAACGTAAACAAAAACAGAAAATATAAAGATTGACCATGAAGTATATAGATTACACGTGCACTTAAGTAACAATATAATCATATAAACGTTATTTATTCAGTCAAAAAAAAGCTAACGAGATCTATAAAACAATCAAAATCAAATAGGAAGAAAAATATATACCTGCAATAGCAGGTACCTTTCTCTTCCTCTTTTTAACATCAAAGCCTTTCTTCTTACTTGAATCAGATAATGATAATACCTCATGTTCTTGGACTTCAACATAATCCATCTTTGGGAGAACCTCTTTGTCTACATTGACATAATATTCACATATGAGAAACAATGAGCATTTTATGATACAAACATGGTATTCAGGATCACCACATTATTTTTTAAACATCCTCAAATAAGAAACATAACAAAAGAAGAAATAAACAGAAAATTAGAAGAACATAATCTGTCACAGTCAAACATGCAATGCTGTTGGAAAAACATTATAATTTTATATATGCTTGGATGCACATTTACTAAGGAATAACGTGAACCCCAACTGTACCATGCCCTTAAAACAAAGAGTTTATTTAACATCAACCAGTGATGCAGAGGCATCTTCTACCAAACCATACTAAAACCAATGACTTAGACACTGCAATATACTAAACAATTAATATGATATAAAAACTTATTTCTGATTAAAGAAGTTATGTACCAAAAAAGATACACACTTGCTAACTTTAAAAATAAGCTAAGAATTTATAACGTGCCCATGAATAATATAGATTAAACATGCACTAACTAAACATATAACCCAAAAAACATTATATATTCAAAGAATTTAACGCCAATCAGACCTTGTAAACAATTATAATAAAATACCAGAAAATTGGACACCTGGATTATCATGCATCTTCCTTTTTCTCTTGTTAACATTAACAACCTTCTTTTTAGTAGAATCATTAAATTTGATGATCTCAGGAGTTTGGCGTTCATGGTTATCCCCCTTTCCTAGAACCTCTTTGGCTAAATTGACATCGTAACAAAAATAAATAATAATTACAAGCAATATAAGTTGTATGAATCGGATGCAACATCAAGAGTATATTACCAATCATTGACTTCGTATAACGTCTTGTATTAGTATTATCCGAAATTATTATAGGAGATGATAGAATGAGGCCTGATTGAAAATCATTATAAGAAGAAAAGATTAAATACTAAATTGAGCAGACATCCTATAAATAACATCTGTGAAAACAGAATCTAAGTAATCATGTATAAGCTCATAAAAGTTTTTTTTGGATGATAAGGGGAGAGACTAATTCCCTTAAATGATATGGTTTACTCCTATAATAGATTGACAATTGGTAACTGTATCATCCGACACAATACCATGTAAAATCATGACACTATGATAAAATAACATACTAGTGTATAAAACATTATTATACGAATAAAATTGATACAAAAAAAGGAAAAAATAAATCAAGCCCTGTTATAATCTAATAACCAAATTAGAAATGCAATAAAATATATGAAACAAGTGCTCGGGCATCCGTGTTAAATGATATTATATTGAGAAATAATAACCTGAGGGTGCATCAGAGGCTCTTCTTAATTTGAATATATCTTTAGAACACTGTTTACTTAACTGAGAAGAATATACAGGCTCAAGAGGATGTTTTTCATGCTGCTTAATCTTTCCCAACACCTCTTCAGCTGCATTATAAATGTTTAATATAACTTAGACCTATGCATCTATAGTATACTGTATGTTTACCTCTTCGGATAAAATGGAGAAATTACCGATCATTTTTTTGGTGTATCGTTTAGGTTGAGATGAATTCGGAATAATAATCAAAGCTGGATCAGGGCACCATGTTTTTAATAGTGTTAGATAAGACAATGTTAGGGAATAATAAATCCCTACTGAATGAAACTATAGGGATAATCATTATAAGCTTTGAAAAAGTAATACAAATAACAAATTAATGGAGGATGAGGATGTTGATAATCTTTTTGGGCAGGACTAGCATCATGAACATGCCCAATGGAACCTTTGGAATTATCAGAGATAATTATCGGACTATGTGGATCTCCATTCGGTGTCTTAGTTAGGGCTCTTTCTTTGGAAGCGATCCTAGAGCTTTTGCGCACTAGTGAAGAAAATAAAAGGGACATGTATTAGTCATCAAACATAAATAGATTGGAGGGGGGATTAAAAAACTAAACTATCGGCGCTCATGATTCCGAAACAGCTTCTCCTTCCAAGAATATATTGATACGATTGCTTCAACTGGATGAATAAACTTAGATCAGTTAAACTAAGTTGCATATATTTATACAAATAACAATGAACAATAGGATTAGGAGACATCAAACAACAAATGATCAAAGAAGACAGATATTGATCATCATGTATCAAAAAACAATAAGTACTATGTTTAGGATAGAGTGAAATACAGAAGATGCCTAAAATTAAATATATAATATTAAATAAGAAGTTATGTAATACGCTCACCAATGTTTCCACCAAAATTAGTAGTCTGTTTAAGAAATCTAATAGGAACATCCAACATTCATTGGGTATAGATGAACAAAGAAGCAACAAGGCTATAAAAGGGAGCTGAAAAACATTGAAATACACAGGAGCAAAATTCATATTCAAGGGTTAAATAGATATACACGACAATGTAGGCAAAGATAACAATAATAACATTATCACCATTACAGGTTGATAGCTACATTACAGATTAACAAGTACATGATATCAAAAAATCACAAACAAAACATTAAAATAGCCAAGAGGGAAGACAATTTATACTCATACATCTGCTGTTGTTAAAATACGACATATAATTTTCAACACAAAGAACAATAAAACCGAAACAATAATAGATACAAATTCGGCAATTTCTTGGGGGGCGAATACAATGTATGTGCTAGAATTCATAAGAACATTCAGAAAAATTGAAAATTGGGAGGCAAAGCTAGTTACATACCTCGAACTAAGTTTAAGAAATGATTCAACGGCGTCAGTGACGATGAAGGGATTTGGTTCTGACTTTGGGAGTTTTATAGCATCAAAAACATTTAAACTTCAAGGAAAATGGAGTTCTTTAGGGGTCGGATTTAGTCGCAACTATGAAAATCTCCAATACAGCAACAAATTGTGATAGATTTTAGGCAACAGATTGAATCGATTGTTGAATGCGAGAATCAATTAAGGAGATGAGATTTGGGTTACTTTCAAATTTTGCTTCCCAAGAGTATCTCGGAGGTGGTTAGTGAAAGGATTGTGGGGAAATACCATTACTGCCCATGGTATTTTTCCTTTCGTGTATTTTACCCAAGAGAAAATTAGGGAATTACTCTTTAAATCTAAGCCATTGATTCTATAGATCAAAGGCTAGGATTGGTTCCTTAGGTTTTTCTTAAAAATTAGTTTTCATTAGAATGCATCATTATATATTACTATATATATATATATATATATATATATATATATATATATATATATATATATATATATTATTTGAATTAAATAATGTTTGATTATTTTATATTACTTTTTCTCTTTTTTTCACTTTCAACCACTAAAAATATTAAATAATAAATATGAGAGATGGATAGTAACCTTAGGTATGAAGATCATTGTGGTTTTCTTTGAAAATACAAGAGATGAAGATGAGGAAGAATACGTGATATATGAGTAAAGTTGTATGTTTTTCTTGTTTCTTTTATAATTTAGAGATGATTGCAAAAATAAAAAAATTGATGTGAATACTCTAATGTTTTGTTTAAAATTATATTTATGTCAAGTTGTAGATAAAAAAGAAAAACATTATAACATTCATAAGATACGAATAATACGCTGACACTCTTTTTATACAAGAAACAAAACCGTGAAGTAGTTCTGTGATCAATTTATAAAGAATGAAAGCTATGATACATTTATTTGCAAATTGTGTGTTTTAAGTTTGATTAAAGTAGAGTAGGCTGTATGATAATTATTAAAAAAAAATACTTGAGAGGCTTTAAAATACAAAAGTTTTGTGGAAGTATATGATAATTATTCAAAAAATTTTTTTTAAAAAATTAAGTACAAAAATTGCGTGGTGAAGTTGTAAAGAAAGAAAACTACATTATTCATTTCATTTGCAAATTGTAATACTTATGTATGAATATGATTAAAATGTTAAAGTAAATAACATACTTGTACTCGGATTTATGTACCTTTATAGTCATCTGTATGTTTTTTAGTTGTCTTTTAATCTAGTGATGTTAAATAAACATAACTAACACAATTCATGAATCATTTAACATGAAAGAGAAAAAACATTCTTTGAGTACACATGAATCTCAAAGGGAGATATGTGATTTTGATTTGAGTGTCGTTTAATATAGTCATACAACAAGATTTTTTTATACACAACTAAAAGTAGCTAAATAACCGAAGTGTCATACGTCTTATAATTATACGTGTTAAATTATTTGTGTATGTGTTTTAGGTTTAATATATCCGTAAAATAACTATTTATGTGAAATTACCGTGATTGTATATATTTGAATTGGAATATTTTTAGTATAATTATATATTTATTCAACGTAATTTTGTTTAACTTAAGTGTATAAAAGCAACAAACTAAGACATGTACGTTAAACTTAATGGATGTTGTAATTGCATGGATGTTAAACTTATCCAACCCTTAAACTTAAGTGTATAAAAGCAACAAATAGAATGGATGTTGAAATAAAATAATTAATGAATAAAACATCATACGTTAAACTTAAGAATTTACTGAATCTTTAATTTTATTAAACTGTAAGTATATTATAAACTATTTCAGTTCTTAAATTCCATCCGGCCGATCCATCAGTAAACCTGTAAAACTTCCGATTCTCCATTTGATCCGGTAACAAAAATATGGTTATTGATAAATCCTTTAAGAGTTAATTATACGAAAGGTCCATGTGGTTAGGTCTGTTTTCACTTTTGGTTTTTAGGTTTGAAAAATTACAAGGCCGGTCCAAACGTTTGAAAAAACGTAACACAAATGGTCCCTGTCATGGATGGCCGTTATCTTTTTCCGTTAAGTGCTTGTAAAATAACTAAATTACCCCTGCTATTTAAAAATTTATAATTATATAATATAATTAAATAAAAGATTTGTTTAATATAAGAGTTAATTACATATGGAACCCCCCACACCCTCGTCTTTCTAAGTTCAATTCCAGCACACCATTAACACCTCTGGCAAAACCACCACCGGCAACCTTCGGTAACACCACCACCACCTCTGCTAACCTCCGGCAACACTCACATCTCCGACCATAGTCCCCAAAGCTTCAACTACAACCTCTGTTTATTCTTTAAACCCAACAACACCCACATACCACCGCCACCGCATACCACTGCCAAATCACCACACCAACGAAGGTGGACGAAGAACACGAAGGAAGGGCTGGCGACAACTCAATCAGTCCGCAGATCTATGCTTCAAAAGCATGGAAGGTATACTGTTTAACCTGTAATTTGTGCATCGGTAGATGCGTTCGTTTATGACCGATTAGGCAACTTCAAAATTGACCCGTGATCTTCATAGGATTCGGAACCACCACATCACCGCTATTGCAAGAAATTATAGAGTGGTGTTGGAGATAATGGAATGGGATGTGTATGCTGCGGTGTTGGAGATAATGGAATGGGATGTGATGGTGGTTGTACTGGTTGCGATGGTTGCGATGTTGTGGTGGTTGTGGTATCATAATAGGCGCGAGTAATGGTGGAGCTGGTGGTCGTAATTGATTGTGGTGGCGACGGTAATTGGTGGTGGTATGGCAAACGGTGGTGTGATGGTGGCGGTGGTGGTGGGTGATCAGTTAAAGAAGGGAGAAGTTTAACGGTGAGGTATAGTGAATAGTGGTGGGTGGTGGTCCCATCAATATAAATTCTGATTTAATGGGTTTATTTAAAAAAAAGGTACATTGATCATTTTAAAAAATTTAACAGAAAAAGATAACAGCCATTTATAACAGAGACTATTTGTTTTACGTTTTTTTAAACTTTTAGACCGACATTGTAATTTTTCAAATCTGAAAACAAAAAATGCTTGGGGTCGGACTCATTCTTTCGATAGCGATTTTTGGTGCATTTACACGTGCCCAACCAGAGTAACTTTCGTCTAATTAACTCATCCTTTAAACTTGAGACAACAAACAAAGAGGTCTTATCAACGTTTACCAAGTATCCCCCTGCAATCAATGCTTCAAAGTGTTCGTTTCACATACGCCGCCACCGCCACCACCACCACCACCAGCACCACCACTCTCCTCCGCCGGCCAACGGCGGTGAACCGGTAAACCCATAAAGATAACATTTTTCACATCGCAAATTGGTTGTGTTTTCACCACAATAAAAACCCTAGCCCCCTTCAATTTCTTCATTCCTCCTTCAAAATCAACATCTCGAAGACCCAAATTCACATGATTAATGGTGGAAATCAACATGATACATCACCACCAGCAGCACACAGCTGCAATTTCATCATCCCCAATCAACCCCCCTATTCCACCTTCTTCTTCCTCTCTTAGGTCACCACACACAACCCCCACCACCACCACCACCAACACCACCACCACCACCTCCACAACTAACAACATGCATCAGAAACAGCAACAGCAACAGCAACGGCATCAGATCCCTTCGCCGATCTCTCTAGCGTCTCAGCGCCAACAGCCGAGCCATATGGTGACGCCGATTTCCGCCGCTCACCCTACCGGCGAGCCGGCGGTGATCACGCCTACCGCCTCGCCGTTGGCGAGAGTGAGGCTATCGGACTTGGTGCCGTACGACGGGGTACCGACGGATGGCTATTTGAGAGCGGTGGAGACGTTATCTGGTTCGCTTACGAGGCACAACGCGGTGGTGATTGAATTGGGGGCTGAAGATGGTGCGTTGATGAGGTGTGGGTTGGAATCAGCGAGGTTGTATTTTAGAACTAGGGCTCAAAATGGTGGTAACTGGAGTAGTGGTAGTGGTAATAGTGGATATTATAAGTATAGGGCTGGAAGGTATGTGTTTTCTCCGTTTATATCTTCTTCATGTGAGCTTTGAGGTTGTTGGTTTCTTAGATGCCTTATAGACTTGGAATTGTTATCTCTTGCTGTTAATTGCATCAAATGGTCGATAGTTATCTGGGAAGTCATTGATTTTGCTAATGCACATTAATGCCTGATGCAAGAATGCAACTTTAGTTATAACATTTCAGGAGTGGATATGTTTTTATGCAAGAGTTCTGTGTTATAAATGGCTGATAATGGTTAAAAACATGGGTAAATGTTTGGAGAAATCTTGGTGGTGATTGTCATTACCTATTTACCTGCCCCATTTTAGTAATGATTTTGTAGTCTATGTAGCTTAGATGCTTCGCAGTTGGCACCCTTTTTTACTATGCCTCTGTATTCATGATATTGCGTATTGATAGATATCAAAAGATGTTTTGGGAGTCTCCCGTTTTGAGCATGCCGATTACATATACAGTTGCTTAGCTTATCAACTACTTATAGCTATTACTTGTCATACTATTGCCATTATTGTTTAAATATGTATTGAAGTACTGCTCTGGCATTTCAAAGTTGATTTTTATTTTGAAAGTTATTGATAAATATTTAGTAACTGGTAGTCACTAGTTAGGGTACTTAAGGAACTGTGAATGGTGATTTCATGGTGTTGCAAAATAAATACTCAAGAAATACATTTTTTTCATAGAGTGATAGAGAACCTCAAAACATAACGAGTAGTAGAGTACAACACAATAACACATGTAGACTATGAGGCAGGATGATGTATATTATCATGGATGCGTAGATAATGGCATAAATGGGTTTTAATCTAACTAATATAACCATAGATCTAAGAAAAATGCCTTCAGATTCTTTAAGCTGGTTATGGATTTGACATTAAGTGCAGGTGCTAATTTTCTGTGATAGTGTTATATGAAGGCTTGTGTATAGTATATTTGCACCTTTTGTCATTAATACTGTCTAGCTAGCGTTGTTTGACTTGTTTCTGTTTCATATTATTTGTGAACTTTTAGTAACTTATCCTACTGTATCTGTGTGACACATTTGGATGTTATTATAAAATTGTCATGTGACAGGGCCTTAGAAGATATGGATTCATCTCCACCATGTATGGCAGATGTTTTCAGATGCATGGGAAAGGCTGCTCGTGCTGCTTTATGTGCAATTGCTAGGCACCTTCGTTTAAGAAGCGAGTAACTATTTTCTTATTTCACTTTAGTTTCTCTTCAGTTTTACTTTATTTATCTTTTTAATGTCCATGTATATTACTAATACATGTTAAATTTACACTTAATGTCAGTGCTTTTAACCATTTACTTGATGACAACCCATTACCTGCTAATGAGGCATCATCATCAGTGCTTGTTGCATCCTACCTGCACATACCATTGCAAAAGGGAAAAGGTGCCATCGGTGGTGGGAACATAACAACAAATAATGAAAGTGAAAAGGGATTATTAACATTGGTTAGTTCAGATGCACCTGGTCTTCAGGTATATACCTTCATCAATCAACTTCAGTTGTTAGTATCCTAGTTCAACATTTATGTAAGTTTGTGAAGTTTTCATTTTTGGAAGACTGCCTGTTACTTTTGTATCTTTTGTATGATCAACTGTTTATATTTGATCACTTATGCTACACTTGTAGAGTTGGCGATTTCAGTGGTATTTATCTCTAATAGGTCAAATTGAAAATATTAGCTGAAAATGGAACAGGTCAAATGTGTTGAACAGGCTCAAAGTCACCCAAAAATGCATATAAAATCCTGAGTCGTTTATAAAGATTGAGATTCGTAATTGTTCTAGTATTTTTTTATGTGATCTTAATTTACAAGTTATTTTCATCCATTAGGTTCGTGATCCCAATGGCCGTTGGTACCTAGCAGATTATGGTTATGCCCCTGGGGATCTTTTACTATTAATAGGGAAGGCACTCAGTCATGCCACAGCAGGCCTTCGCCCAGCGGCTTCATATAGGGCCGCAATCGATCACACTCCAGCCAATGCTAATGCAGGGAGGTATATCAAATTTATATAATGGTACTATGATCTTTTTAGATAATATGATATACTAATCTTTTGAATAACTAAACTATTGTAGGTCATCATTAGCATTTAGGCTCATGCCACAAGGTAATGCTGTATTAGACTGTTCTCCAGTTAGAACAGCTGGCCATGTGATCCCTCAAAGCTATGTACCAATTTCTGTTAGCCAGTTTATGGATGATCTTTCTGCTGACGAGGACATACCATGTAACGGCTCTGATAATGCTTTTGTAAGCCAGTTTTATCATCTACATGATCCAATCTGTTGAACTTTTCACCCATTTGCCAATATCCTAATTTAGAAACAGATAAGCAAGTTTTGTATTAGTAAAAATTAATGTGATAATCTTCTGGTAAAAAGCTGTTAGAAAGTAAAAGTCTCACAGTGGGTTTTGAATTGCAGGCGGGTTGGAAAAGTTCTAATAAAGAACCATCATTGAGAAGTGTACTGTCTGATTCATTGTCGTAAGTAAATTTTGACAAATCTCCTTTTGATTGTTACTCTTTACTTTTTTTTTTATTTGTGCACCTGCTTGCTCGTCTTGCTCTATAATAACCGGTGGTTGAGTTATCTAAATTTTGTGTAATTTCATTTGTTCTTGTAATATGCACATGGTCAACTTATGTTAGAACTCTGCTTGCTACTATTATTATTCTTTACAAAATATAATGGATTTTAATGCAATTTGCTATTTTATTTAGTGGTGCATTTCTTGAAGATGCTATGTTTGCTCCATGTGGGCATTCATTTGGTGGCATGATGCTCAAGAGGGTCATAGAGACGGTAGGTGATGGACCACTTCTTTATATGCATGGGCATTAATCGCAGTTACAGAATGTGGATTATAATTCCATTCATACAAAAATGTCTGAGATAGAAGTCAAAAGCTTCTTTTAAATATTAAGATGATCGAAAAGTGCATTACTCAATAAGGGAGGTGTTTTGTGAGTTATTAAAAGCAGTAGAACAAAATAACTATTTAATAATCCAAACAGTAACTTTCCAGAAATGATTTAAATCAAAAAGTATGGGAAAAACAGAAAAAATGACAGAAATCACAACCTTTACATTACAGGGAAGATGTACTGTCTGTGACGCTGAAGTTGGGAGTTCATCTTTAATACCTAACCATGGTAATGTACATCTTTCGCTTTTTTTTGTTTTACTTTATTAAATCCCCACCACAAACCAAAAAAAAACTTTGTTATGAACATGGATTTAGTTATTGATTTCTAATTGTTTTTATCAACAGCTTTAAGAGCAGCAGCAGCAGCTGTTAAACGTGAGGATGATCGAAGGCTTTTTCACAATGCTGCTATGAGGAAACAAAGAAGAGAAGTTGGTGACCGTTGGGTATGCGTCAATGGGTGGGTCGGGTAATGGGTCAAAATGGGTAACGTTTTGGTAAGGTGGAAATACATGGGTTGGGTTGATCCGAAACACTTGTTGTCCATTTTAAATTTTTCTTTAGAAATAATTTAAATTCTTAAATAAAACATGAAACAATACCTTGGGCAACTGTCAACCCTTTTAACCTGATTTACTACAGGGCACACTTAGTAAACATATCTACCCAACTACATTTTATATGCTTTTATGTGGTAGTTGGCTAGTTGCTATAATCATAATGCTCTTGCAATCTGATGGCAGAGTCTTTACTTATAAATACCGTAATTAACACAATCTAGTGCATATCAATATTGAGAAAAATACATAAATTGTGGCTGTGGTTTGTTCAAAATTAAGGATACCATCTCTTGTTACTTTCACCTTTTGCTTAAAAGCTCGGTCCCTACCAAACTTAGCAGCCCAACGGTTTAGTATTCTGAAATGACCATTGTACCCTTTCAAAATTTACACTTATAGTTCTAGAAGTTTGATAAATGTAATTTTGTTTGTTTATAAACATAAAATATGAACACGCCCCCCCTCCCCCAAATAGTTAAAGTTAGAACCTCTAGCCTCCTCTCAGCAAACTCTAAATCAAATCCCAAAGCAAACGACCTACCTACAGCCACCCACCTCTGTAGGGAAACGGTTGGAGGCGATTCTAAGAGTGTGGCCGGAGGAGAGATAGAGGGGAGCTATGGTGTTTATTAGTTCCAGATTTTTTCTTTCCAAAAAATGTATTCATTCAAAGGTAAAATGGTCATTTTCAATAATATAGCGGTTAAGTGGTTTAACTCTAATGGACCAAGCGACCAAAAGTGTAAAAGTAGAGACGTACAATGAGTATCTCTGCAACATACTCTTAGAAATATACTTAAGATATTAAACATTAATTGTGAGGCTAACAAATATTCTGTGTGACAATTCAGGTAAATGGGGATGCTACTTCTGAAAATGGGCCCCAAAGATGCGTACAATATCCATTTTCAGTAAATGAGAAAGTTGTTATTAAGGTTGGTTTGTTATTTAATATTGATATCAAACGTACCCAGTGAAATCCCCTTTAGAGTGGGGGTGGGGTAATGGTAGAGGCCAATCTTACCTTTATCCCAAAAGGATAGAGTGGCTGCTTCAAAGAGACCCTCGGCTCACTAGTTATCTAATATTGATGATGTTTCTAATTACTTCTGTTATAAAAATGTTAAATTTAATCCTTAAGGAGCATCTTAAGTCTTAACCCCCTTGAAGGCTACATGCCAGCGGAAGATGCATTTTGGGGTCTCGTGAGTTTTCTAGTAACAGATTTGGAAAAAAAATAACGATCTAATGTGTGTGGTGTAGGGAAACCGGAGGACACCAGATAAATTTGTTGGGAAAGAAGCCATCATAACTTCACAATCTCTTAATGGCTGGTAAGTAATACAGTATATTTATTATACAGCATTTGTTTGGTTAAAATTAACAGGGAAGATTGAATAATGTTTCGTCTTTTTTATGGATATTATTTTATTTAGGTACCTGGTAAATATTATTGAGAGTGGAGAGAAGGTTAGGCTGCAGTACCGTTCTTTCTCAAAGATCCCAAATTCTTCTCCTCCCCAGCAGCCGCCCGCGGCTACAACCAGTTGATTTTCTTTATTTCACTCTCAAAATCATCTCCCTTTCGACTGTTAGATTACTTGTTATTTAATTGCTATATTTGTATAGAAGTTTTTTAATTAAATGGTAGTTTGACGTTAATGAGTTAGCGGTGTTTACAAGTCTAACCTTGAGCTCGGCTCCTTCTAGCTAAAAGAGCTTGAGTTTGGTTAATTTCAAGCTTTATGTTTAAAGATTGAGCTTGGCTCGTAATTATTCTTTTCCAATAGCGTTTATTTATTACTTATTTTCTTATTTCATTTTTGTGCGTATGTAAATATGTCTGTTTACATTCATAATTTAATTTGATCACAGGTATATCCATATATGTATTAATGATTATGAAATCATATATGTATAAGGATTAAAGGCTTGTTTAAACTTGCAAACCCTAGTAAATTAATTATTTGGTTTATGGTTTGGTTGGAAGTTTAAAAACATTAATTAGGTTAAGTCGAGCGAAACCATATTTATATGTTTAGTCCATTACAAACAGAGGAGATCAAGTACCTGAAACTTGAATCTACGACACACTTGAATCAACAAACACCCTCATTGAAAATCAGGCTATATGGTTTGAAAGAAAAACCGAATATGAAGATAAACCACAAGGTTTGGTGTATATTATGTGTGCTCATATGAAGGATACGTGCAATATATATATATATATATATATATATATATATATATATATATATATATATATATATATATATATATATATATATATATATATATATATATATATATATATATATAATATATATATATTGTTGAAACATTTGAAATTCATTGATATTTAAATCCAATACTTGTAATAAAGAGACAGGTCGAATAATAACCTTGAAAATTATGATAATAACAAATAGTAACATAACTATTTCAATATTTCCTCACAAGCTAAGGATATTGAAATGACTTGCAGCTTGGATCATAAAGAGAAATTTAAGAGTTGATAGTGATTTTGTAAAGATATCAACAATTTAATCATGTATTGAGACAAAAACTACACATGAAGATTTCCTCGAGCCACTTTTCTCTTACAAATGAAAGTCAAATTTCACATGTGTTTGTCCGGGCATGAAAGAGAGAATTAGCATAAAGGTAGGTTACAGCGAGTTCAAATGAAGATTTCCTTACGCAGTAGCCGGCAGTTGCTGATCTTGGCTAGAACAAGCCTCTTTTAGTTGGCAGTGGACTAGGAGATCAGTGGCGTTGATGCTAATATCAAAGAAAAACGCAAAAAAGAAAATGAATAGAAAGTAATTATTCGACAAAACCTTTTGTTAGTACCTGAGTAGTGAGATGATGGTGATATTCTTAGTCTTTAGCTTAGAACATTCATAGTGGATTCTTTTTGAATTAAATAATATTTTTTATATTTTTATCATTAATTTTTTCTCTCATCCACTCACAACCACTTTCAAAAATTTAAAAAATATATAGGGATTGAACAATAATTTTCCAGATATACCGATAAACAGTAACATTTTTTCTATCATTTACTCATAACCACTCAAAACCATTCCATATAATATAAAAAACATACTCACATATTTTTAAAAACTCCATTATGAATCCTCTTAAACTCTTGTAAAAGCATTCACACTAGCTTTCCTAATCTTTATCTTTATATTTATATTAAAACACTATTTTTTATTTTTTTATTAAATAATACTTTTTTATATTTTTGTTATTACATTTTATCTCTTCTCCACTCACAACTATTTTTAAAAATATTAAAAATTTTATGAGAGTCGTACCGTGTTTTCTAAAATATAAAAAAACACGATACAATCACCATAAGTTTTCTCTCTCATTCACTCAGAACCATCCCTTATAATAACACACTTATATCAAAATGAAAAACTATTGTGAATGCCGGATTCTATATAAGTTTTGAATAGTTAATTAGTTATAGTCAAGTAACTCATGAGTTGAAGTCTACACTTTTTTTGACTATTTAGTCAAGATCAACTATTTTAGTAAGTTCGTAGCACCAAGATCTATATAGCAATAGACAAATTCGATTTTCCTCGAATTTGAATTTCAAATTCCCCGTGTGGAAACTTACAATTGCCAAACATACAAATTTCATATTCATACCCTCTTCCATCCCACTAATTCCGTTTAATAATAAATTCATCCACACATATTCCACACCCACACACCTACCACCTAAATATCTAAACGTCCGTTACGTGTTTTCATAACGGTGTGAAACAAACCGTCAACTCCGTTAGTCAACTCATCTACACCGTCGGAAAACTTCTTCACCGACGACGACAGCTCCTCCACTCCGGCCACCACACGAACCCTAACGCCGTCGTCATAGCCACCGTCAGCGACGACGGCATGAAGAAGATCACAAACCACCACCGCTTGCTTTGATACATCATCAAACTCCAAAATCACATTCTGTTTTGAATTCATCAGATCGAAGATGTGTGATTGCACGCCGTTGACTGAATCGGACCACAGAAACTCCGCCGGAGCTCGGAGGTTAACGACGTCGGTTCCACTGTAGACGGCGGCGACCACAACACTTCCGACGAAAACCGTCAAAACTCCGATAGCGTAAAACGTCCGACGAACAATATCGCTTCCGTACGGCAGCTTACCGATCATCACCGCCAGTTCTCCGATCAACGCCTTTGCACGTAAACCTTTCTCCTCCGATGATTCTCGCGCACCGTCAACGGATCTGGTGAGAGCATCCTTCGCCTTAATCAACTTCTCACGAACCGGCATCTGACCGGTGAAATTCAGAACACGAAGACTGTAATTCATCAACATACGTCGTTCGGTTAACTGATGAACCGCCGACGAGACCAAATTACACAGATCGAGCACCTTCATGCTGTAATCCATATACAAAGCATGATAATCATCCTTCTCAGGTTTCAACTTCGAGATCTGGTCCTCCGCTTCGGTGTGAACCGTTGAGAGAAACGAAACTAACACTGAAAGCGAAGATAAACTGATATTTGATGAGTTTGGTGTCAGATCTAGGGTTTTGAGATGATGAATTACCTTTTCGTCGAACAATCGAGCTGTTTGTTGGTAGGGTTTGGGGATATGTGGTGATTTCTTTGTGGTTAATCGGAAATGTGACGATATGTTAGCTTTCTCTACAAGAAACATGGCTGTGCGATAGAATTTGAGATATGGTGGAACAAGTGTTTTTCCGGTGACCGGAGGTTTTTGTTGCCGGTGATGGTGGGTAGGGTTTTTTGTATGGTGGTTTTTATTAAATAAAAAGGTTGTTGAAAATAAACGAGTAGCAAACGATGGGAAACTGCTAGGAAGTACCCGAATTACCCTCAACCGATGATATTTTAATTATTTTTTGTTTATAAAAACTTTACTTTTTAAAAGCACAAATTTTAAAAAATTTTGTATTTTTTAAAAAGTTTGATGTCGTAAAAAATATTTGAGTTTATTACATGAAAGGTTCTTGTGGTTAGGTCTGTTTTCACTTTCGATCCCCAGGTTTGAAAAACTATAAGGTCGGTCCACATGTTTGACAAAACGTAACACTAAAGCCTAAAGGTCCCCGTCATGAATTGTCGTTATCTTTTTCCGTTAAATGCCTGTAAAATGACTAAAAAACCCCCTAGCTATTAAAAAAATTAATGATCAAAATACTTAATTAAGAAAGGTAGGACCCATTCACTGATTCATTTTTAACCTTTAATTTTTTTTAACTTTATCAATCCACCAGCACCACCCTAATAGTCCTACACTCCCACCACCACCCTAATAGTCCCATCACCACCACCACCACCACCCCTAAACGTTCCACCGCCACCACCACGATGTGATGACAGTGCCACAATCTGAAACCCTCTACAACTTCGAAACCCACTTGATGGTCCACTACCACCCCCCACATTCCCTTCCCTCCACCACCACTGTAACCTTCCCTCCATCGCCACCGCCTTACCATCGTGACCTTCTCTCCAAACCTGCAAACACCATTGAACCTGTTGGATTTTAGTCTCATGAAGTATCGGTTTGAGTCACTGTAATGGAGGTGTTAGCATTCGAAAATGGGGTAAACAGAGCAAAGCCACAATCACAATAGAGAGGAAGAAAGAACTTTTCACGTGGTGGTCGACATCGATTGCAGAGAAGAAGAAAGAACTTTTACAAACGGGGGAGATTGAGAAGAAGATGAGGGGAAGGGGAGAGGGAGGCTGCGATGGGCTACGGTGGTGGCCGGTGGTGGATAAAGGGCGATAAAGGCCGACGATAGTGAGGGGGCGATGGTGAACCTGCTTAGTTAGGTTGAAGATGAGATTGGGGTGGGACCACTCATTTGTTAATATATTAGTTATATATATTATTTTTCTTTCTATTTTTTATTTAAGGGTGTTTTGATCATTTAGAAAAAATTTAACTTAAAAGTTAACCTTCTATTCAAGTTGGTGACCAATTGTGTTATGTTCTGTCAAACATGTGGACCGATCTTGTAGTTTTTCAAACCTGGGGACCGAAAGTGAAAACAGACCTAATCACAAGGACCTTTCATGTAATTAACTCAAAATATTTTTATTTTATAGAAAACACATTTCTTTAGAAATTACATTAATGAAAAGATATCGTGATTTATTAAAATCTATTTTGAATCTAAAAAGGGATTAAATAATATTTTTAGTAATTAATATATATATATATATATATATATATATTTAATAGGAGATAAGTGAAAAAATTTTGATAAGGAGAAATGTGATTCTGACATGTATCTCTAAGAGTTACCATTTTATTAGAGTAAAAATATTAATTTTCTAGTATGTTTACGACAAATTGATGACGTGACTTGAGCTAATTGGCAAGATTGTTTTTTGTGGCTTTAAGATCGTTGGTCCAAGTCATTAGAAACTGCCTATTGCACAAATTGTATGAATCGTAAAGCGTTCGGCCCCTTCCTAACTCCTACTGAAGCTTTGGTTTACACAATATTAAAGTTTGATTTGATGTGAAATATATGTAAATAAAGTTAAGAAGGAAATGATTAATATTTAATCAAGCTTTGAAAAGAGACATTTTATAATTTGATAGGGTTGGTAATAGAATTTGTTCAATTGTTCTTATTATTAGCCTTTTGGAAGTCTTATTAATACCCTTAAACTTTATTTCCTTTATTACATAAGCTTACACCAACTAAATTATTTTTAAAAAATTAGTTTAACTTTATTATGTGCAATTAAGAATTAGAAGAATTAACAAAGCCATTAAAAACTAAAATTCATTACATGGTTCTAAAAGTTTATATTATATTTCGGTAGAGTTTTAAATTTGAGATGAATAAACAAAAAGATATCACTTTAACAACACAAAACTAAAATGATGCAACACTTGAAAAAATGCATTAATCTTCATTATTTTCACCTCCATCATGAAGTAATACTTTGCTCTTTTGAGGCTCACTTCACACATTCTTTAGCAAAATTTCACCTTAAATTTATTAGTGTTGTGTACAGCATCATTTAAAAACACCTTTTTTATTTTTAAATTATTTGTAAATGAAAGGCTATAATGGTAAATTAGGAATTTGAGATGTTTGGTGGATATATTTTGCTTATCTTGTGGTGGATTCAAACATGAGCTGTATATCACATAAAATCGTTGTTGGCGTAAGTAATTATCATTGATTTTCTATTCCAAAATATATAAAAAGCTTAAAAACTTTCCTATTTCCTTTTTAAAGTATATATAATTATTATTTTAAACTTTACCGTTTTTAGTGATTTTATATTTTGTCTGCTAAAAGATATCTTATCCTCTAGTAGAGAATTGGTTCTAGAGACGGGTTTTCAGAAATAAGCTTAATCTCAAACACGTCAAGGAAAGATAACCTAACTTATAAAAAAAAAAAATGCTCAAGTTACTCAATATTCGAAAGTGCCATAACCTTAATCGATATGTATTTCTATAGGCCTTACCGTAATTGGTTTATCTAGAAATATACTGACTAAATTTTTTCAACATGACATATTACGAGTCATTGCTTGTCAACCTACTTCTATTTGTCTAGATGTAATCCAAGCGGGTTCAAGTGCCTGAAGAGCGTATTTATCAAAACAAAAAACAAATAGTATTACCTTCAGCTTCAATCACAGGGTCCCCTTATGGGATACCTAAGGAAGAGGATCAAGTTAACCCTCAGTTTTACCTCTCACGTGACAACCGAGAAACAGGTCACTTAATGTTCTCAGGATTCGATCTTTTTCGAGAAACATTTCACCCTTGTTTGTGTATGCCACAAGTCGGCTCACTGCTTCTGCCAAAAGTAATAAAAACAGTAATAATTATGAAAATAATTCCATCTTGACAAACAACTACAGTTTAAGAATACAATTGATAGAATGACTTGTGTTCTATAATCCAATGCTAACTATGAATAATGTGTGCCCATAACTCTACAAAAATGTGGGCCGTTATCGATATAAACCTAAGCCTCTTTGGGCCCAACATTGAATTTAGCTATGAAAAATCCGATTGTATCATGTGGGCCTGAAGGATCAAACCTCTGGACAAGATCTTCCTCACCAGGTTTTAACCATTCCCTGAAGAAATTACAGCATTAACATCAATAATTACATTCCAGTAGAGGTGCCATAAAGCTATAAATTTGCACATGTTATTCATATAATGTCACAGCTTGTCAATTTGATTAAAATAGTAAATATTTTAGGAAAACTGATCATAAAATATGGATGCAGGATGTATGAACTTACTCAACATATCCGTCAGATGATTCACAACGACCGAGTAAACCAGGTCCCCCGATTCTTGGATGCTAAAACATATATGAAAGTGCAAAAGATTAAATTGCTGTGGAAATTTCGACCCATTTTTTATCTACTTGTATGCTTTGCCTTTGTAAGTTTGTATGCTACCATATTGTATAAGTGAGTATGTATGTTTATCTGTTTATTGTGTATTGCATGCTTGTTTGTTTTTTATCTGACAAATCAACGAGTTGAAAGTCACCCACATGTATTATGATGCATAGAACTTCTAAACTAATTTTCATAACATATTTGACAAACTAATTATTCATAAGAAAATAATTTTGCCCAATTAGCCACCTCTAAGATTAGCTTAAAAAATAGTAATCATCTACAATAGTAAGAAAAAGTTAAAGTTTCTTATTATTCTTAAAAAGAAAAAAGATGTTGCAACTAACCTGTTGTGCCAATGAAAGGAATTTATACGTGTCTAAAGCATAACGAACAAGAGCCTCGTTTTCACCTGGATTTATTGTGCATCTGGAATCCGTCCATAGAGGCGAGTAAAAAATATTCAAAAATTAGATACTTGTTAAATGAAGTACTAAATTATAATTAAATAAACAGATAATACGAATACTTTCTTACGTGGAGTATACGATAACTCCACCTGGGCGAACTAGCTGAACTGCCTGATCAAACATTCGTTGCTGATACTTCCCGTGTCTTCTTAATGATTCTATTGTTTCCTTAAAATAAAAGAAATGTTAATTAGATTACTTTTCTGTTTTCCAGAAAATAACTAAAAAGTGAATTTCTATCATAATCTTGTTTGAGAATTTTATACAAAGGTTCAAATGAAAAATCATTTCATTCCTTCTGCCTTACAGACCTACCAAACATGAGAATGGAATGTAATAATCTAGTCCATTCCTTTACCAATTTCAGCCAACCAAACAGACCCCACAAGTCATTGACAATCAGTTGTAAGTCAAATAAATGGATATCATGAGATACTTAACTTGGATTGGGATCTATTTGGGTGCTGTTAAAGATATTGTTTAAGAAAACAGGATTACCTCCGCAGCAAACAAACGTGGTCTCAATCCAAGAGCAGAACAAGGAGCATCAAGAAGAACACGGTCAAAACTGTTTGGAGGAAACCCTTCACATTTATTCACTCTGCCACCTGTCAATTGATTTTTCCCAGGCCCATTTTTCATTCTTCGGTTTTGTTTCCTTATTTCGGCTTTACTTGTATAAGGACCTTTTTTAATTTCCTCCACATCTGGAAAACTAACTAAATTAATGTCAAAGAATATATAATAATACACATAGTATTCCATTAAGGAAAAGTAACTCACAAATCTTGTTGCCTTCTGTTGTTGGAGATATTAAATCTCCATTAACAAAACTTGCTGACTCGACCTGTTGACTAGTTTGACTAACTTTATCCTCACTAGAACTTTGTGTCACCGTACCATTTAATTTATTCTTGTGAACAGATTTTAGGGCGTCCATTTTATACGCTGTTATGCTAATTAATCCCAATTCTGCAGCCAAATTATGGATCTCAAGCACCTGCAAAGGGAAAAACATCAATACTAACAGATTAATAGCTGCATTTAAGATATAATATGATACAAAATTATGTATATGGGATTATGGGGGTATGAATATGAGGTTTTACCTTATTATGAGACCTGTCAACTGCAATCACTTCTCCTTTATCCTTCATAAGGGAAGCAATTGCAGTGGTTTTTCCACCAGGGGCAGCACACATGTCTAATATTCTTTCTCCCTGTTGTGGATCTACCACATAGTGATTAACGAAATTAACTTTGCCAAATCAAAATCAATTCTCGTCAAAAGAGAAAATTATAACAGCATTTACAAGTCTTTCATTTCAAATATGAGATCCAATAAAAGGTTTTTAGTATTTACGCTGTCCAAGTAACAATTTGAATATCAATCCAGCTACAATATATTTATATTATGGTTAGTAAATGAAAGATGACTATTACTGAAATAAGAACCTACGCCTACTTCGTTTTAAGTCTTCATGAAGCTTATAAGCCGAAAACTATCGGCCCTGATTTAGGGTTTTTTAGTTATCTATATAATCCCAAAAATTCAGACATTGTGAAAAAAAATCTACTCGCATATCATCAAACTATAAGAAAAGGTAAAAGGGCTACTATTGAAAGAAAAAATAAAACAGTAAAGTGCAACAAATCAAATAGATGGTAGCAAATATATTCACCAGTATATAATCAATGTCATGACATCTTGAACATCGTTTTCGAAATGCTAGTAATATTATTTATTATTAAGGGAGTAAGGATGAAACACAAAGACATGTCAGGAGCACAGCTGTATAATGAGTGAGAAGAAAAAAAAAGGTACACATACCTAAGACGTGTGCAGTAATAATGCTTGGGAGGTTTTGAAGAAATATGTCCCCCTTCAGCACATCTGCAAAATTTTCAACAACCCTACATTTATTTACATTTAATTATGTTCGACAGAACCAGCAGCATGTATTGTCTGCATCTGTAAGAATATAGGGTAAAAGATAATTCATTACTAACAAAGAAAAACCCCACTCATTCCCAACCTAGTACACATAAACACTGCAGTGGGTATTCATTCTAGCACTCATTAGATGGCGCATAAGCACACATAGAAATACTTATGTGTATATTTACACACCAATTTGATTTCGTGATGCTTGCATATAACCTTTAACCTGTGCTCAAAAACTTGCTATGTATTTTCATTGTCTGATTCATAAGTTCAATCATGTGATAACTCATAAATATTGAACGCTTACTGGAGAAATAGCTGCCATTCTATTACAAGACTCTAATTTGATGTATGAATTTAATAGTATCATCAAATAGTGATTAAGTTGTCTCAACACTCCCTCAATATTTCCAGTGACCAACTGATGGAAATATTCCCTCAACTTCTTTGACCCCAAATAAAGAAAAACAAAAATCAAAATGCTAACAAAAATCTTAATTATCATAAAATATTAGCAAGTGCTATAGTTCTTTAGATGGCAATCACAGGAAGAGTCATGACATGTATGGCATTCCACTGCTTGAAGAAAAAGGAGAAACGTATACCATTGAAGGATGGCAATCTAAACACTCTATCAGTCATATCCACACCAAGACCAGACAAGTCACGAAATATTCCCGCCCTTGATAACATGGTAATTCCTTGGCCAATATATAATCCATCTCTTTCAATATATTGAGGATCTACAATAGATAATACATATAATAAGCATTATAATTCAATGAGCATATGAAAAAAAATACTGGTAAAAAAGGTTAATCCGTGCAGAATAAGTGAATTAAGACACTGATAAGGTCCACACAACTAACAACTGAGAATATTTACACATGATAACTACACAATTAACAAAATACTGACAAGTTGCTTGCCTGTTTTAAGTCCTTGTAGGACAATCCCACGTGTAATTCCGGTAGCCCATTCACCGTTCTGAGCTGGCTGTTCGGTACCAACTGAAACTGCAACTGCATCCCCCTTTTCAACATGAGCACTGCACGCTAATATACCTGGCACATATACCTACAAAAGTATAACAATAAACTAAAAATTTAGAATCTAGTCCTCTTTTCAACAATTAAGAAAAATCCATATTACTAACATTCACTTTTTATAAATATATAAAATAATCTATCATGCATAACTGGAATTTACCTGAGCACCTCGAAGAACAGCTTCTGCACATTTACGGCTGACTATTACCTCTTTTGGAGGCTTGTCTTGCTGAATATCATACTGAATGGCATGAGGGCCGGAACCTTTTACAAATACAACATAGTCTAGCCCGGGTATCTGACACTTGAAAACAGGGCTAGTTTCTGAGGTGGAACTATTGACCCTTTCAGATATTTCAACTGATTTATCATCATTTGTGTGCACATTCTTTAAAGCATCATGCAGTTTCTTTTGATGTTGAATTTCTAGAATCTTTTCAATGACGGATTCAGTTGTTGTTCTCAGTGTATTTACACGTATACAAGAGTAGCAGGAGGGTCTCCTAAGCAATTATAAGTGCACGTAAGTGTAAATAACTAGGTTGACTGAAAACCAATGATTATGAGCTCTATGCTATGGAATATGAGAACAGATGGTGACAGGTACGCTAAAGCGAGTTTTAGCAAAGCTTCAAAATATAACTTTACTGAACTACTGAAGCTAAAGATCTAGTAAGGGCAAATAAAAAAAATAACAGAATAGATGAACACGCAAGCATGCATGCACAGTTAACAAAAAGGACTTGCAATCAACAACTTCTCATAGCCAGGTAACCAGATAGGTTTATTGTTAAAAAATTGTCTATAAAGAGGTATAATAGTTCAAAATTGAATAGATAAGGAGCTCCATATCCTTGGCTATCATTTTACTAGCATTACAGGTGCAAGAGTGGGCAAGACACACTCTCACCTTCACATAACGCCCCCCCCACCCCAGGTTAAAACACAATCAACAGCTATAATATCAACACGGGATGATGGTCTTCACAACAGAGAACACTACGATTCAGTTTTTAGCTCAAAAAACAAGCCGCTAATTGATCCTACCCACTTATTGCAGACCCTTTACTTCCCCATCAATAAATTCAGAAACCACCATTTCCCAATCTTAGATAACTTCAAATTAGGATTGAGTACAATAATACCTCCACATTTTCTGACAGTAAGCATTTCTAATGCAAATAACCAAACATTCAAAGGCCCAAAATCCAATACACGGTCATATTCCTAGACATCAAAACTGGAACTCTGCAATTTCAAATTTCAATCAACCATTTTGGCCTCTAATCTCCAATACTACATTCCTACTAATCACACATTACCTAGATACACATAATTATCAACTTCCTCTACAAGCAAATAGGCAAATCCACAAATTCAAACATGGCATAAAACGAAAAAGGTTTAAAGTAATAAACAGCAGAAAACAATCACGAAGCGAGTACGTTAGTGCTTTGGAGATGCGAGAAAAAGCTTCAGCTCCATAAGCTTTGCTGAAATACTCTTCCACCTGAGGATTCCAATGCAACGAAGGATTGTAGCAGTAACGCTCCTTTTGATCCATCAGCGGAATCTGTAGTTGCAGATGCACCAAAGAGGATAACAAATCATCACAAATTCACAACTAATTTAAGGTATAAGCATTGATGAAGGTGAAAATGGTGGTGTACCTGCGATGTATACAGTGGTGTTCGGCTGCTGAAGCTTCGGTTTGGGTTTATAGCTTGAAGCAAAACCCTCTTTCCTTTCATTCATTCAATTCAATTAAGAAAGGTACAAAATAGGAGTTCCACAATTGACCTAAAGTTCTTATTTTTAAAAAAATAAAGTTTAAGAAACTATTTAAAAATTAGATTTTTTATAATTAATTTTGGTTGTTTAGAGTTTTATTGTGTGTTTTTTGTCATTTTACATTTTAACACTTCATAATGATTATTCTTCGTCACATCATGAACGGCTTGCTCACCGGATGGTGTTGCGTACAAAATACATAATCTTATCCTCTAAATCAATTAAATTCTAACAAGAGAATTAAAATTCTCTACTCTTGCTATTCTTTATTTCTCAAAGTTTAACAAGTTTGTCAGAAACCTCTCTTATAGCTAAGATATTAAACAAACCAAACATTTAATGAACCTTTCACAAACCGTTTAGTCGGAAGTTCATTTATATTTGTTTATATATTAAACGAACGAGTACAAACAATTTTTTTTCTCATTTAGTTAAATAAACTTACATGAATTTCGTTTATTTACGTTATGTTATGAACATTTATGTTCATTGGTTTATGCTCGTTTAAATCTCTTGACTTATACATCCACTTAAATTTAGTATCCTTTAATTAATTTTAGGAGATTTAGGTCCATCACAATTTAGTCTCCTTAAAATTAAATCTTAGGACCAATCGAGTGATGTTTAAATTTATTTTTAAACGTTGAATTCTCTTTTGTTTATATTCATCCATTTATGTCATTCGTATATCATCGTTTGTGTTCATTTTAATGCGTGAACCCTTTGTTTGTGTTCTTAAGAAAGAAAACAAACAAACATGAAAATATTCATATTTTTAACGGACGATTACAGACAAAAAAACTCTTTTTGTGTAATTGTTCTTTTTTGATCGTTTGTTCGGTTACATTTAAACGCACGATCATGAACATACCCATTTATGTTCATTCAATTTGTTTACAATTCTACTTATTATGAAATGATACATAAAGAAAACCAAAGACGAAATACTGGTTGGAAACTTTAAATAAAATAATACTATAATTGTGTATGTTTTTAAATATATTTTTAAATTACAAAATATTCTTATTTTTAATTCCACCTGATAGTGCACTTGTAAATATTTGAACTCACATCACATTTTTTAGAAGCAATCATCAATGTCATTAGACTACAAGACCATGAAATGTCACTTTTTAGATAATACAAATAGAACACACTGTAGTCACTGTAATAAGTCACCTTTCAAATTTTAGTACAATCCACGCGATAAAAGACAATCAATACACAAGTAAACATGTCAATTCAAAACACGACATGTTAATACACGGGTTACATTGACCAAACCTAAGCTTGTCTATTTTTATATCGGCTTTCAGGTGATGTCAAGAATTATAATCTGTATTTACACTCCAAGACAATACTGTGCTTGTGGCGGAAAACAAACAGGATCTAAACGTAAGATTAGAGGAATTGCGAGAGACTTTAGAGCGTAACGGATTTTGCATTAGTAGGTTGAAAATAGAGTACCTCAACTGTAACTTCAGTGAGAAAAGCAGTGAGGACAACGACCAGATTACTATTAGGGGACATTGAGTCATTGAGGGACAGGCGGTACCGATAACAAACTTAAGCATCTTAGATAATTTTTTCATAGCGATGGACACGCTGACTGTAATGTAACTCACCATGTGCAAGCAGGCTAGTGCAAGTGAAGAGCAGCCTCAAGTGTTTAGTGTGACAGGAGATTCTCGAAGAGAATAAAAGAGAAATTCTATAGGGTTACAGACCGACTGGCGATGTATTGCTAGTCATTTAAGAAGACACAATCTAGAAAGTTGGAGGTAGCGGAGATAAAAATGTTGAGGTGGATGTACAAGCACATGAGGATAGAGCGAATAAGGAATGAAGGCTTCAAAGCTAGGTTAGGTGTGGCGTGCATTTCGGGCAAGATAAGGGAAGGGAGATTAAAGTGGTTTGGACTGCGTAAAAGGCGAATGTCAGAACCGGTATGGTGTGTGGAACACATGACAATGAAAGGGAGAATGAGAAAAGGTAGATCGAGGCTAACATGGGATGAACAAACTAAGCGTGATTTAGTAGACTAGCACCTCTTCGAATGCATAATCAATGATAGGTCATCTTGGAAACGTAAGATAAAAGCAAGAGATTTTTAAAGGAACACGTTGGTGTGTCCTTTCCCTATGTTCTCCTAGCTTAGGTCTTAGGCACATTGAAATACCTTTAATCCATAGGTGTATATGTCTACTGACTACTGCTACTTAGGTGTGTCTTTAGTCATAGGAAGATGAAGCTCGATACCTCATAGTAGCCTTTGTAGAAAGCACCGGTCTTTGTCTTATTTTATAGGAGTAAAGGTAGTCGTGGGTTTTGGCCTTGGGGGTTAGGATAACAATGTGTTTTTAGTAGTAGCATGTGCCCTTAGTTTTAATTACACATATATAGAAATTTGTAGTTTTATCTGTTCATAGTTTAGGTATGCGATAAACGGAACCTAACATTGAAATGATAAAATCACTAAAGAAAATATAAAGTAATTGAAAAAAAAAAGCTAAAAGCAAAAAAACAAAAGAAAAAAGAAGCATGCACTAGGATTCGGACCAAAGTCAACGTGTCCAAAGCCCAAAAAACTACCGCTATTACCACAACCCATTTGGTAGAGGCTTTGTCTCTTAGAAGGGAGGTTTTGGGTTAAAACCAAGGCAATGGTGTAATATGGAGTAATTTAGGAGTAGAATAGATTTGCCGTTCAAAAAAAAAAGGCAAAGGAACAAAAAAAGAAAAAACCACCGAATTTAGTTAAGGCATAGAAAATATGAAAACAGATTAAAATCTTTACAATGACACAAGAACTTTTTTAACTACGGTGTGACAACATAACTTCTTTTACTTAAGCTTTACATGATCTACCGATGACAATTTAAATGATCAAATTACAAGAAAACGATGATACCCTCTTACTAGAAAAGCTCCAGCACGAGGGTCAACGTAGCCCTCTACTTTTGCACATGCGTCATCGGCATGGGACTTACAGATGAATTTGTTTACTATAATGGAAATAACTATGCCAATTCTTGCTTTCATGTAGGTTGAAATGGTAAAACCTTTGACAGTCATTTCATTAAACTTAGATAAAGTTTAATGAGCAAATACACGAATTGTTCTTTGGTCTACTATGCTGTCCCGATCAATTCGTAACTTATTAAATTTCATTTACCTCATGTACAAAAATTATGAAAGTCAGATGTTTGTGATAGCTTCCCAATATTACATAAGTCAATGGCGGGAAAAAAAGAATCATATTTAATTATGTCTTAATAAGGATTGTGTCATGAAGTAGGAAGCAGGTATGAAAAGAGTTAAACAGAGGGAGGTTATTTATAGTTACTAAAGGTGTATCCCGTTTATAAATAAACGGGCTAAGTAAAAAGATTTAGCTAAATCAAGAACGGGTCAAAAGTAACTCGTAGTTTATTTTTAGTGCAAACAACTTTATAAATTGTTTTATTTATCACATTAATCACAAGGAAAAAGTTTCCGGGTCAACCCAACCTTAATTATTTCAACCTGCACTAAAGTCACCTGTTTTGACATGTTATCCAACCCACCTGGACCCGTGAATTTTGACAACTCCAGTCTAAATGATCATGAGGAATGAAAATGTTCCACAGAAACGAATCAAGAATTACAAAAAAAAAAAAAAAAAAAAAAAAAAAACAATTACGACCATTGTATTATCTCTTTGGTAATTACAATTTCTGACAATTATTGAGAACCATACTTGATATTTCCTAGTATGCAGAAAATATATAACAAAATAACATGATATTCAAGTTGTTTGTCACTCTCCAGGTCACCTCATGCCAGTGAGTGAAAAAAATGGTGATATTACTATGGGTCATGAGCAACACATTAATTTAGCCTGTAGGACTCTTAATTAAATACTAATGAAAGAAAGTAGTGATGTATTGTTAATTAGCAGCAAGCATTCCCTTAAGCGTCTTAAATCAAGTTAAGTGATTCATAAGAATAAACTATTTATAGCTTAAACTAAAAGGTAGACTAATTAAACTCGCTAGCAAATAAAATTTATACTATAATTTGAAATCACAATGCAGTTACTCTAGCACAAAATGTAGTTTAAATCACATATTCATCATTAAAGACTATATACTTCCTTGTCATTGTTTTATTTTGTTAAACCCTACTGACCTGATCAAAGGTCTGCGTCCGCAAAGGGGTGTTATTATATTTTTTTGAAACCTAGAAGCATGATCTTATAAAACAACTTGATATATAATATTTAGGAACTAATTATCTTACAAATAAATGCACATATATGTTCTTTCAAGGTAATGACTTCAACCTGATCTCTTGTAGAAATGGCATTATTCAGAAGTTTCTGTTCTTTGTGGTTTCTTCATGTAGCTCTTACCTTAGCTATGGTTCATGCTCAGGATGATCAATCAGGTACCCAAGAATTAATTTTTTAAACAAATGTTTGTATGAAATACATTTCTTTACGTGTCGATTATTATTATTTTTTGCAGGTTTCATAAGCATAGACTGTGGAATAGCCCAAGGTTCAAAATACACTGATAAAAAAACAGGAATAAACTATGTTTCTGATGCGGGTTTCATAGACAGTGGCATAAATCAAGAAATATTATCCACGTATAAATCCGACACCCTGGATTTGCAGCTCAACACTCTTAGAAGTTTTCCTCAAAACACTAGAAACTGCTACACGCTTAGACCCAAACAAGGGAAAGGGAATAGGTATTTGATAAGGGCAAGGTTTACGTACGGGAACTATGACTTTAAAGGTCAACCCCCACAGTTTGACCTCTACCTTGGAAACGATCATTGGTCTAGAGTTGACTTTAATGTGTCCTTGGAAATGGACTATGAGATTATACACCTCACTTCATCAGATTACATATATGTATGCCTTATAAATATAGGTCTAGGAAACCCTTTCATTTCAGCATTAGAATTAAGGCTTTTGGATGGCACCATGTATGCAAACAATTTACGATCACTGGTTCTATTTGAACGCACTAATTTTGGTACATCTGAAAGAGTCAGGTGAGCATTTAATTCTCTCTAAAAGTTATTAGTGTATAACTCTAGCTATAATCACGAAAAGGTTATGCACACAATGCAGTAACCTTAGCCCATGTGGCCATGTGCTACAAACTAACTGAAAAGGGGGGAGGGTGGGTAAGGGGTCCGGGTAGAGTTACGGGTCAAAACGGGTCCTTTTTGCACACGTTGGATTAACCCATATTGTTTTTTGACGTAAAATATGATTACAGACTACTTTGACCTGTTAGACATAAAACATAGCCTGAATGGAGTATTCATAAGTAAATGAGTCAAAATTGACAACTTAGTTATCTATGGTGCAACTTGATTATTCACCTATTGGTTAATTCAGGTATCCAGATGACAAATATGATAGAATATGGAGTCCTGTAGCTCTATCTGGCATTACAGATGTACAGACTTCTAGTCCTGTTTCTTTAGGATCTTCAACAAAAGAACAAGTACCATCAAAAGTCATGAGCACTGCTATCTATCCAACAAACACTAGAAATGATTTACTGTATACATGGAAAGCTACTAGTAGCACTCAGGAGTTTTTTATGTGCATTTACTTTGCGGAAATTGAAACATTAGAAAGCAACCAGACCAGGGAGTTTGACATTTATCTGAATGGGGTCTACTGGGGTGGACCAATTTCTCCAATTGATTACACCACCAGCACATATTTCACCACCTTTTTTAACTCATCATATTATGAACTTACAATAGGCAGAACACAAAATTCAACCCTTCCGCCTATGTATAATGCAATCGAACTTTATAATCCCATACGCCTCCAACAACAGCAAACAGAAGACCAAGATGGTATAGCTCTATAATCTAAACTAGTAGCATATGTTCTTTTATTTTGACCATAGCGTTTTACTTTTAGGTAAAGGTGACAAAAGACTGGGTTGGGGTTGAGTAAAGACTAACGAATCAACTTAAGTTTTAACCATATCAGTTTTGTATGGGTTGGGTACTTGGGTTGACCCAAAACATTGCTTGTCCTTAGTTTTCTTACTTTTTTAATGAATAATAGTGTCAAAAAATGATAACAAAAACTATTATTTCAATTAGAGAGAATTGCCAAGAATGATAACCAAAGATCCCAAATTTGGTAGCACGGGGAACAGTAAATTTTATCTCTCACATCAAATCTTCAATAGTAGTGAAAGCTCAGTGTTTGACTAAAGTAGGAGTGAGTTCGACTTTTGACAAATTCAGGAGCGTAAGAATGTTTAAGAAATATAGAGAACCAAAGTGGATACATTTATTGGTAGTTTCACTACTAAACTTGTGAAAATTTTGCGCCACTCAATTTTCCATAATTAAACTCACTCCTAAGTTTGTTAAAAATGGAACTTCATCTCCTATTGAAAAGAGAAAATTTCTTGTTCCACAGATTGTCAACTTTGAATATTTGGTTACCTTAATTGTCATTTTTTACTTAAATGATGCAATATGCATTATAAACAAATACATTAAAGGGCATTTAACCCAATGGTATCCTGGTGTGTTAAATGGTGCCCCCTTCCCTAAAGATGTGGGATTCAAGTCCTGAAGTGGACTATAGAGTAGAACTAGTAGAATACAAGAATAGATGGGTATGTGAGTTGCTCTTCTATGAAAAAATGTTGTATTAATATCGCTTTGAGCAACTTTTGACCAACATTTTACCTGGTTCCTTTTAAGCATCTTTTTTAAACTTGACCATCCATTCATTTACTAGATGGGTCAAAACTGTCACCTCTATTTTTAAGCGTTATGATGCAAATATGTATGTTTATTTAACATGGTCTTTTTGATCTATCTTCCCTTTGTTGTTAAATTAGCTACATCCATGTGGAGTCTCAAGTCAGCGTACAGGTTGAAAAAAAACTGGCAAGGTGATCCATGTGTTCCACATCATTCTATTTGGGAAGGTGTAAACTGCACAGATAATCTTAGGATCATATCCATGTATGTATTACATTCAAAACCATAATTTATATTACAAACTGTCAACTGATTATTTCTCTACAAACTTCAAATTTAGGAACTTGTCCTTTAGCGGATTGAGTGGAGAGATAGCTCCTGCTTTAGCTAACCTCACAATGTTACAATCATTGTAAGCTCTATCTTAAATTATTCAAGTATTTCATCTCATTTTTTTCACAATAACTGTTCTTTTTTTCAGGGATCTGTCCTACAATAACTTGACAGGAAGTGTTCCAAAGTTTCTTGCTTCTCTAGATTTCTTGAGAATTCTGTGAGTCGCCTGGCCTTAGATCTAGGACACAATTTTTTATATTTGTATATGTTATATAATGGCCTAAAGTTCGATCTTTCTTGTAGCAACTTAACAGGAAATAATTTCACAAGACCCCTACCGACAGAACTTCTAGAGAAGGCAAAAAAAGGCACATTATTGCTAAGGTCAGCTCCACATTTTTTGGGAAAGAAATAAAGAAAAGGAAACAAATCAATACTCACTTCACAGCTCTAACATTTATTAAATTTAAATTATCAGTGTTGGAGAAGTTAGTGATCAAGATACAGATGCCTGTCATAAGGGTTCATGTAAGAAAAATAAAAACAAAAAAGTTGTTGTCATAGTGGTATCAACAATTGCTGCATTATCCGCGCTCTTGACCATATTGGCCGTCCTATGGATAACTAAAAGAAGACGAACACAAGGTCTGGAATTTTCTTAACCTAATAAGACACGCATCTTAATAAAAGAAAATCATATGAGATGAAACACAAATTTGAACTAATGAATGCAGACACGAGCATAAGAGACGAGTTTATTGAACCAAAAAATCAACGTTTCACATATTCAGAAGTACTAAGAATTACTGAGAACTTCAGTAATGTTATTGGGAAAGGAGGATTTGGAACAGTGTTTAGCGGGTTAATTGGGGATACCCGAGCTGCAGTGAAGATGCTTTCTGAATCATCAGCTCAAGGGTACAAGGAATTTCAGGCAGAAGTAAGTTTTCCATGAATATTTATTAAACACAAAATAATTTATTCAAATTATTGAAAAGGTAAAACTATTCAACTACAGGTCAGCCTTCTCATGAGTGTTCATCATAAAAACATAACTTCACTTGTTGGATACTGTGATGAAGGCAACCACAAGGGAATTATCTATGAGTACATGGCTAATGGAAACTTGGGAATGCATCTATTTGGTAACTTTTTTAAAAGTATTTTAAATATCAACCATTTCTGAAACTTCAATCACTAATAGCCATAATTACTTGGGAAGATGGGAGTCGAAACGTTTTGAGTTGGCAAAAAAGGCTGCAAATCGGATATGATGCAGCACAAGGTCAGCGATTAGATTACTAACAATTTACAGTTCTACATACACAAAGACTGAGATGTATTATAAGTTCAATGGGTTTGTATAACAGGGTTAGAGTACTTGCATCATGGTTGCAAGCCACCAATAGTCCATAGAGATGTGAAATGTTCAAACATATTATTAAACGAGAACCTGCAGGCAAAACTAGCAGATTTTGGGTTATCCAAAGCTTTTACAGCTGAAGGTGCCACACACGTGTCAACAGTAATTGCTGGCACTCCCGGGTACCTTGACCCTGAGTAAGTATTTTCCATGTTTTTCATTATCAATAAACCGTCATCCTTAATTAAAATAGACTTTCAATCATCAGCTGTTGTTATCGTGTAAAATTCTCCATGGTTACCAGCTCTCAATTCTTTAGTATCCAGTATCCACAACGTAGAAAATAATTTAAGTATCTTCTTGTTAAAATGTACAATAAGTTATGTTTTGCAGGTATTACACAACAAACAGGTTGACAGAAAAAAGTGATGTGTATAGCTTCGGGGTAGTACTACTGGAGTTGATTACAGGCAGACCAGCAATATCAACAGATATATACATAGTTAACTGGGTTAAATCGATGGTAGACAAAGGAAGTGTTGACAATATAATTGATCCTAGGTTACAAGGGGATTATGAAACTAATACAGCCTGGAAGGTAGTAGAACTGGCATTGACCTGTGTTGACAGCTCATCTATCAAAAGGCCAACCATGAATGATCTGGTGATGGATCTAAATAACTGTGTGAAAATAGAGAAAGGGGCCAAACCGAATAATCTAAGTGAAAACATGTCATTGAGTCTGGAGAGTATGCGGGGTCCAAATCTAAGATGATCACACCTTGAATATGTGTTCATGTCTAATGTTTTCCACTCTTTACAATGGGTCCTTCTTCCTAGAATTTTGAACTTATAATACGATTAGCATCTTGAAGTTACCATGCCTATAGAAGGCTTTGTAAGTTATGCTTCTGTCTAAAGTTGACCTTCAAATTAGTGCCTGTGAATATCATTTTCTTTGAACTTCATCTCTGTAAGTTGGTTGAACTGTATGTTGTTTGTCTTTAGATTTCTTTCTTTACTGTACTACTTGATGAAGTTGGTTAATTTACGCTTGATCTATGATGTAGTTTCAAAGGATATGATGAACATACGTCTGTGGACAGGAGATAGGTTCATTAAACACACCGGAAATAACTCTGCTTGCTATTGTTTTCATTTAGTTTAAAATGGTACAACCATGACCGTTATTCATTAAACCTAAATAAAGTTTAAGGATTGAGAATTAGTCTCTGGTCTATCTGCTGTCTCAATCAATTCATAAATTATTTATTTTTTATTTTCCCTCATGTATAAAATTTATGAAAGTCAACTGTTTGTGATAACAACCCATTGTACTTAAGTCAATGGTAGAACAAAAGAGAATCTTATTTATTATAATCTGTAACAAAAATATGGCAGAACAAAAGAGAATCTTATTTATTATAATCTATAATTCCTTAAACTAAGCTGATCACCCCTTGTAGAAGTTAATTGTTAATGTCTTAATAAGGATTGTGGGAAGAAGAAGGAAGCACGTAGAGTTTATTTATTATTACTTAAGTGTAAACCAGCAAAACCACACCAGAGACAATCCAAATCAGCTCGCTAAAATCTTGAATTGAACAAAGTTTAAACGAGGTCGAGCCTGAGTTACACATATTAAGTTTGATTAGGCGTGCGATCTTAAATAAGCCTATTATTTATTTATTTTATTAATACGTTAAATATATATTTACGTAATAATTGTTGTCAAATATATCATTATAATAAAATAATAAAATAATATATATTATGTTACATATAAAAACTAAAATTAGTAATGATCCTTAGCTCAAGTGGTTAAGATAAGATACCCCAAAACAGATAAGGGGGTGTTCTTAGGTTCAAGTCCCACCTGTAACAAACAAAGAGGGTTCTAGGTTGGAACATGAGGTTTTTTCACCTAAGGTGAGTTTCCTTCTGAGGGTGGTCTCGGAATAGAGATGATTGGATGGGCCAATGGCCCAACATTGATCCTTTAGTTACGAGCTAGGCTCAAACTCTCTTAAGTTGAGTTTAAATAGATTAAAAAGCGTATAAATAAAATAATTAATAAAAAATAAACGAGCCAAGGTTGAGTTTACAAAATTACTTATGAGCTAGGCTCAAACTCTTTTAAGTTAATTGAGATTGAGCTTAAGCTTAGGCGAGCTTGGACTCGACTCAACACGTTTACACCTCAAAGTAAACATGTCAAATAAAAAAACAACTGAAAAAGGAAGGGTTAAATGTAACTCGTAGTTTATTTTTGGTGCAACCAACTTTAAATTTTTTTTTATTTAACACGTTAGTTGCTGTTAAAAATCTTCAAGTCAACTATTTTTTGAATTTAAAAAGATGGGGTAAAGTTTCTGGGTCAACCCAACCCTACCTATTTCGATTTGCACTAAGATCACCTATTTTGACATGTTATCTAACTCACCCCACCTGTGCATTTTGACAACTCTACTGTCAAAAGATACACTTCGTCTAAATGACCACGAGGAATGAAAATGGCCAACAGATATGATGCAGAAGCACGTAAGAATTTCAAACAATAACTTTCATATTATCTCTTCGGTTATCAACAAATTATATAGATAATTAGATTTCATATCTCCAAGTCATATGCTGAAAAAAATATCAAAGAGTAAACTCGATGCATAAGGTCAATGCAGAAATGGGGTCGGGGTGGGGGGGGGGGGGGGTGGGTGTTAACTTTAGGCCTGACGTATGCATCCTTACCCTGCATTTCTACAAGAGGTTGTTTCTACGACTCAAACCTTTCCAGGTCACATGTCAACAACCTCACCCATTGCTCCAAGGTCCACCCATTTGAAAAGAAAAAAAAAAAGAAAATCAGAGATAACATGATATTCAAGTTGTTGTCTGTAGGCCAACTCATGCCAGTGAGTGAAAATTCATGGTGATATTTATATGGGTCATGGACAAACATAAACCATAGCCTACAGATATGATTGGTGTACCTTTAATTAGCAGCAAACATTCCTTTGCATCATACTTTGAGCTAGTCAATTCTCTCTCTCTCTATATATATATATATGTGTGTTCATGTACCATAAGAATAAACTATTTAGGGGGTGTTTGGGATTGCTTCTCAAACTGCTTATTAACTTATTAACTTTTTCAATAAGTTAATAAGTTAGTATGGACTGACTTATTAACTTATTTCCCTCACAACCATCACATTGTCAAACACTATAAAATGACTTTTTGACTTTTTAAAAGTTAATAAGTCAATAAGTTATTTTGATAAGCAATCCCAAACACCCCCTTAAATAATTATAACCAAAAACTAAAAGGCAGACCATTTAAACTCATTATTACATAAACTTTCTGCCGTCCCAAAGGGAAAAGTTGGAGGGTAAGGTGTCTTGCTTTTATATTAGTGGTCAAAAGTTCAAATCATACGAGTGGTAGGTAGTGGAGCAGTTTAAGAGCAATTGAAAAAAAACATAAAATTTCTACTATTATCTAAGATCTCCTATATCAAATGCTTAACTTTACCAAAAATTTTAAGATTAAAACCACATATCTACTCATCGCTCGTTAAAAACTATTAATTTTGGTTCCAACCTTTTGATTCATTAAACCCTTCTAAACTGATCAAAGGTTTGAAGGGATATTATTTGTTTTTTGAATACTGGAAGCATGATCTCATACATACAATTTAATATTCAATACTAATTATCTTACATATGCATATATATGCCCTTTCAAGATAAAGATTTCAACCTGATATCTCTTGTTAGAAATGGCAGTATTCAAAAGTTTCTATACTGTTTTAATTCTTTAAGTGGCTCTTACCTTAGCTATTGTTCATGCTCAGGATGATCAATCAGGTACCCAAGTATTTACTTTTCTAAATGGAAGTTTGTATGAAATACATTTCTTAATGTTTCTGTTTTTTTTTTCTTTGCAGGTTTCATAAGCATAGATTGTGGAATAACCGAAGGTTCAAACTACACCGACGATAAAACAGGAATAAACTATGTTTCAGATGCAGGTTTCATAGAGAATGACGTAAATCAAGAAATATTATCCACTTATAAATCAGACACCCTCGATTTCCAACTAAACACCCTCACTTCAGCATAGTTAAGGCTTTTGGATAGCACCATGTATGCAAAAGATCTACGATCACTGATTGCATCTGAACGCACAAATTTTGGCACATATGAAACAGTTAGGTAAGCATTTAAACTTTTTCTCTAATAGATATTGATGTATAACTCTAGCTATAATCATGTTATGAAAAGATGCAGTGACCATAACCCATGGGCTACCAACTGATTGATGGGGAGAAAGAAATGTTTTGGGTTGAGTTACGGGTCAAAATGGGTACTTTCTGGTACGGGGTTGGATTGTCACATAACGCTTTTTGTCCAAAACTTATATCGTTTTTATGAAAATAGCGTAAAAAGTACTACAGAAATCTAATCATTCAATTATAATTTAACGTGTTGGACAAAAAGATTTAGGAGATTTTATTATTAAAAATTCATTTTGGATATGTTTTCCTTTTTCCTTTTTCCTTGTTCCCTGTGTTGTTTCATAGAGAATGACGTAAATAACTAGTCACTAGCAATTATCAAAAGTTCTTACTGTATATTGGCTAGTAAACTCAACCGATCACATTCCTACCAAGTTGCTTTTCTTTTTACCTTTTTTTCTCTTTTAGTTTATAAGAAACTAGTTTAGAAATCCGTGGGTGCACTGGTTAAATGAAAATATCAAACTAATAGTTATTTATTAATATTTAAAAGTTATAAAATATTTTTTTAGATAAAATATGTCTGAAATTACGTATGATTAACTACTTTAGGTAATAAAACAATAACAACGATTTTTCAAACTTCGATCTTTAAAAAAGTTTTTTTCTTAACACTCCAATTTATTTTAAAAATATTTTTTTAAGCAATGTCATTTTTTCCAAAAGTTATTTGTATTAAAAAAACTTAATATTTTATAAAATTTTGTTTTAAAAAAAATGTTTTTGAATAAAAAGAAACAAGTTTTTAATTTATCAAAAAATTTGCTTTATAATTTGGAAAGTACATAAATAATATTGGTCGCATAAAATGTATCATTAAATAGTTAACTTTCATTTTAGTAACAACACATGACCAAATCCTAGGTGGAGGTTAGGTGGATAGTGAGAAAAATGACATGTGACTTTTAGACATTTTAATTTATTAGTATAGATTTTTTTTGTTTATTTAAATTTTGTATTCGTTGTAGTTTTTAATTCATACTAACAATTTTGCATCTTTTATATTTAAAGTTCTATTATTAAAAATGCATGACTATTACAACACACACTAGTTTGACCTGGAAAAAATAAAACAGAACCTGAATCAACTATTCATCAGTAAATGGATCGAAACTGCTACCTCTACTTCCATGGGTTAACTTAGTTATCTATACACAACTTGATTGTCCACATATTGTTGATTCAGGCATCCAGATGACAAATATGATAGAATATGGTATCCTATAGCTGCTTCTGGTGTTAGAAATGTACAAACTTCTAGTCCTATTTCTTTAGGATCTTCAACAAAAGAAAATGTACCATCAAAAGTCATGAGCACTGCCATCATACCCACAAACCTTACACATAAGTTATTCTATTCATGGAGAGCTACTTATAAAGCTGAGGAGTTTTTTATGTACATTTACTTTGCTGAAATTGAAGCACTCGAAAGCAACCAGACCAGAGAGTTCGACATTTATCTGAATGGGCACCGCTGGGGAGGACCAATTTCTCCAATTGATCACACCACCAACACATATTTCACCAACTTTTTAAATGCATCATCATATGAAGTTGCGGTACGCAGAACAAAAAACTCAACCCTTCCTCCTATGTATAATGCAATCGAGCTTTATAATCCAGTAAACCTCCAACAACAGCAAACATCAGACCAAGATGGTAAAGTTTTATAATTTACTAGTAGCATATGTTTTTTAATGATTATTGTAATGTTTTACTTTAAGGTAGAGGTGGTAAAATGACTAAATTGGAATTGAATAACGAGTCAAACTAGATCCGGGTCAAATCAAGTTTTGTACAAGTTGGGTTCACCTAAAACTTTTTTTGTCCAATGTTTTATAAAATATCTATTGTAAATAACTCGTATTAAAATATTTTTACAAATACTATTATTTCAACTAGAGAGAATTGGCAAGAATGGCAACCAAAGATCTTGAATTTGGTAATACGGGAACTAGAAAGTTTCTCTAAATGAAAGTTCAGTATTTGACTAAATTGGGAGTGACTTCAGTTTTTGCCAAATATAGGAGTGAAAGTTTTTATGTTTAATAAGTAAAAAAACAAACTAGTTACCTTTCTTGGTAGTTTCACTAAAGAAATTATGAAAATCAATCCTTTCACTCTTAGTTTACCAAAAACTAAATTCGGGCCTGTTGGTTAAAGAAAATTTGTCTTCGTAATATTTTCTAATTTAGGCTATTTGGTTCCATATATTGGCAATTAGTCGCTTTAAGTGATGATTAATTTTTTGAAGAAACTGACTTATGGGGCTAAACACATGAAAAATACACTTTGGGCAACTAGCGATCAAGCAAAACACGAATTGACACATTCTTAGTAAATGGTTTTATAGTGCCACCTTTACTTATAACCATTAGGTGTGAATAGATGCTTATTTTTCATGGTGTGTCAATTTCTCTTCCCAATATTGTTAAAACCAGCAACAACAATGTGGAGTACCAAGTCAACATACGGGTTAAAAAGAAACTGGCAAGGTGATCCGTGTGTTCCACAAGGTTCTATTTGGGATGGTGTTAACTGCAGCTACAATAATACAGATAATCCTAGAATAATTTCCTTATATGTATTCCGTTCACATCTATAACTTATATCACAACTATCAACTGGTAGTTTCTTAACAAACTTCAAATTTAGGAACTTGTCCTTCAGCAGATTGAGGGGAGAGATAACTCCTGCTTTAGCCAATCTCATAATGATACAATCATTGTAAGTGCTATGTTTGATTATTTGAGTATATCGTAACGGTTTTTCACTATAATTGCTCCTTTTTCAGGGATCTATCCTACAATAACTTGACTAGAAGTGTTCCAAAGTTTCTTGCTTCTCTAGATTTCTTGACTATTCTGTGAGTTTACCCGGTCGTAGAAATTTAAAAGGAAATAATTTCATATGTTATATAATGGCCTAAAACATGGTCTGTCTTATAGAAATTTAAAAGGAAATAATTTCACAAGACCCCTACCCGCAAAACTTCTAGAAAAGGCAAAGAATGGCCAATTAAGGTAAGCACCTCACTTGACTTTTGGGAAAGAAAAAAAAAGAAATAAAGAACAGGAAACAAATCAATACTCGCTTCACTGCTTTAACATTTATTGAGTTATCAGTATTGAAGCAGATGGTGATCAAGACATAGATGCATGTCATAAAGGTTCGTGTAATAAAAATAAGAGTAAAAAAGTTGTTGTCATAGTGGTATCAACGATTGCTGCATTATTCGTGCTATTGACCATATTGGCCATCCTATGGATGTAAAAGAAGACAAACAGTAAAAACCAAAGTTGTAAATGATTTTGATTGAATTGATAAAGATTATAACAGATGTATAAATAGAGTCAAAGTTACATAAGTGATCACTCTAGAATGTAATAATTAAAAACAGGTTCTAATATTTTGTCTAACATTCCCCCGCAAGTTGAGGGCAGGGTGCGACCTGCAACTTGGACCGTAGAAAGAGAAATCTCTGAGAGGACAATGGCATAGTGAACACATCAGCGATCTGATCGTGAGTGGAGATGAATTTGACATTTAGTTGACCCTGAGATACCTGTTCTCTAACAAAGTGATAGTCTACTTCAACGTGCTTTGTACGAGCCTGAAAAACTGGGTTAGCTGAAAGATAAGTAGCTCCAAGGTTGTCACACCAAAGTGTGGGTGAAGATTTGGTAGTAACACCAAGTTCACGTAGAAGCGCCTTTAGCCAAATTAGTTCTGCAACAGTGTCCGCAAGAGCTTTGTATTCTGATTCGGTTGATGACCTGGAGACGGTTCGTTGTTTGCGGGCAGTCCAAGAAATAAGATTAGAACCTAAGTAGACTACAAATCCCCCCGTGGACCGGCGATCTACAGGGCAGCCTGCCCAATCAGAATCAGAGAAGGCCTGAATAGCGGTGTCTTGCCAATGAGCATCGCTGGAGGCGTGTAAAAAGGAGCCTGAATCATGGCGGATGAGAAGACCAAGGTCAGATGTACCCTTTAGATAACGTAGGATGCGCTTGACAGCAGACCAATGGTTCTCTGTGGGGGCATGCATAAATTGACACACTTTGTTGACAGCGAAGAAAATTTTTGGTCGGGAAAGAGTTGAATACTGTAAAGCTCCCATAATTTGGCGGTACTTTGTCGGATCAGGTAACAGAGGGCTGTCATCCAGAGACAAAACTTGAGAGATATTCATGGGAGAGTTAACGGGCTTGCAATCCGAGAGACCCGAATGCTGTAGAATGTCTAGGATGTATTTTCTTTGAGATAGGAAAACATTCTTTTGGTGATGTATAACTTCAATTCCCAGAAAATAGTGAAGCGGGCCAAGGTCTTTAATTGAAAGCAAAGAGTTCAACTGTTTAATGATGCTATCAATGGCGGAATTGTTGTTACCAGTGATGATGATGTCATCCACGTAGACGATGATGTAAACCAAAGTTGCACCTGCTTTAAGGATAAACAAGGATGGATCAGTTTTAGACCCGTGAAAACCCAGGTGTTGAAGGGCAGTTGAGAGACGATGAAACCAGGCCCGAGGAGCTTGTTTGAGCCCATATAGTGACCAATGAAGAAGACACACATGATTAGGTTTATTGGGATCTTCAAAACCTGGGGCTGTTTCATAAATATGGTTTCTGAGACGTCACCGTGTAAGAAAGAATTTTCCACATCTAATTGACGTAGGGGCCATTGCTGAGTCACAGCGAGAGATAAAATCACTCTGATAGTAGTGGGTTTGATAACATGACTGAAAGTTTCATTATAATCAATGCCTGGTTTCTGATGAAAACCTTTCGCCACAAGTCTGGCTTTGTAACGAGTAACTTTGCCCTGTGCGTCAGACTTTAACCTGTAAACCCACTTACAATCGATTAAGTTAGAGCGATTATCATAAGGGACTAAGGACCATGTTCCGTTCTTAATAAGCGCTTGAAACTCTTGGTTCATGGCGTGACGCCACTCCGGAGATTTGTTGGCAACGGTAAAGGTAGTGGGAACGAGTGGGGTGGAAGAAGTTGTGGAGAAGTAAGCTGATGGGGGTTGTAAAATTGTGTTTTTCTTGGGTTTTGTCGGAGATGTGATGGTCGTGGGCAAGGCGGTGGTGGTGGAGGGGTTGGTATTGTGGAGGGGGTTTCGGTGTGGGGGTTTTCGGTTGAGAAGGAAGGGCTGGTTTGAGGTTGTTCTGGGTGAAATATTGCTGTTGGAGTTTCAACAGGTTGAGCTGAGGTTGATGGGGCTGGTGTAGAGGAAGATGGGTCATGAGAGGCATGTTCTGTAGGAAATATAGGAGGTGGTTCTGGTAAAATGGAGACGAATGGTGGAGAGTTTGGAATAGGAGATGGAGTAGGTGGGTTAAAAGGAAAGATGTGTTCATTAAAACGAACGTATCGGGCAATGTAGATGCATTCAGTGGCGATGTCTAGGCACCGGTAACCATGATGAGATGGACTATAACCAAGGAAAACACATGGTGTGGATCGAAAGTCAATTTTGTGATGATTATAAGGGCGCAAGTAAGGAAAGCATTGACAACCGAAAACTCGAAGAAAGGTGTAATCTGGTTTTTGATTGTAGATGTGTTGGTAAGGAGATTTGTTGGAAGAAATGCGTGAAGGAAGACGATTAATTAAGTAGACGGCATTTTCGAAGGCAAAGTGCCAGAATTTTTATGGAAGATTGGCTTGGGCTAGAAGGGTGAGGCCTGTTTCAACAACATGACGGTTACGACGCTCTACAATGCCGTTTTGAGCGCTGGTATATGGACAAGAGCGTCGATGGATGATTCCAAAAGAGGTAAAAAATGATGATAAGTTTCTGAATTCCCCTCCCCAATCAGTTTGGACACTTTTTAATTTTGTATGGAATTGTCTTTCAACCATTGTTAAGAAAGTTTTAAAAGTGGCATAAACATCTGATGTAGCGCACGGAATGAAGTCGAAACCAAACACGTTGATTCTGCGAATGCCCGTGATGATCTTCACCCCAAACCCCCAAATTCGACCCCAAGAGTCACGAATTCGAAAAGACAAGATTTCAATTATCCAATAGTTCAACTGCCCTTTCAGATTACATCCAGTAAACTTAAATAGCAAAAAAAAAAGAGTTCGAACGGGCCTAAAACAAACAACCACGGCCCAAACAAAAGCCCAAAACAAAACCAAAAACTAGAGAAAAACATAAAAGTGGCCCGAAAACCTATTTAGAGGCCTTATTTTGGAAAAATAACGGGCTAACCCGCCTACGACGGTTACCATGACGTAGTCTTCGTTTCCACGGTCGTTTCGACTGGTAGAACGTCAGAAACGGAGACTCATAGTCCAAGTTATGCCAGTTTTCGTGCAGCACGGTCTTGAGCCTCTAAAAACAATAAAGCCCGGTCCTCAACACTTTGGCCCGCATCAACATCAGATTTGTATATTAAAGGGAAAAACCACATAAAGCGAGAGTGATGATCAACACATAATAGGAAATATCGATAACCATCAGTAGATAAAGTAGGCGAAGGCCCCCAAACATCACAATAAACCAAATCTAGAACATTATGACTATGAAAATTAGAAAGTTGCAAAGGAAGTTTTGATGATTTGCCTAATTGGCATGCAGTACATAAAGAAGAACAATGTTTAGTGGAAATAGGTAATAAAAACTGGAAATAACAGAATCAAAAACGCGTTGATGCGGGTGACCAAGACGTTGATGCCAAACTGTAGAGGGTGCTTTGATGGCTGTAAAGGCAAGCTTTGGAATGGACTTGAGCCGAGGGAGCCGTAGAGTGTAGAGACCATTCTTACTTGGGCCCATGAGGAGGGTAGTATGGGTAAACTCGTCCTTCACAATAAAAAAAGAAGAGTGAAATTCAAAGAAGACATTATTTTCATGGCAAAATTGTTGAACGGACAAAAGATTTTGTTTAAGGTTTCGTACATGAAGAATGTTGGATAAAGTAAAGGTTTTATTTGGGGAATATAATTTTGAAGAGCCAATATGGAATATAGGAAGAGGATTACCGTCACCAACATTGAGCGAGTCATTACCTTGATATACCTCAGAGTGGTCAAGGCTTGATAAGTCTGGAGAGGCATGACCATTAGCACCGGTGTCAGGCTTCCACATAGTCTCATATTGCGATCCAGCATCTGAAAAATTGGCATAGTTTGCCTGAGGAGACTGCCGAGAAATGGAAGAACCAGATTGATTTGGGCATTGGGAAGGAAGATGGCCTATGCCACATCTGTTACAATGACCATAGACCATGTTATGAGTGGATGCCCATGAAAACTGTTTAGAGGAGCCGCTATCACGGCTGTCCCGATTTCTGTTGTTGAAAGCACCACGTGAGTTGCCCCGAAAAGTGCCACGTCGATTACCCCGATTTCCGTTAAAGGAGCGAGTTGTATAATTGGCCTGTGATTGCTGAATTGAGGGTGAAATGGGGTTAAGTTGGTATCTGAGTTGGCCGGCTAAAAGTTGAAGGTTTGAAAGTTGGGTTTGAATGGCATTTAAGTTGGGTGAATAGGGTTCGGTTGAGGCTGCAAAGGCCTGTGGAACAGCAGCAGGAGTAATAGAGGGGTTGCGATAAACACTTGTCATATAATCATGGTCATGAAGGAGACCATGGAGTTCATTGAATGTCACGGGTGGTTGTCGGGTTAGAAGGTTGGATTTAAGACCATGATATTCTTCCTTTAAACCCGAGATAACTAGCATGACAAGGTCTTTGTCTTTCATGGGTTCACCAATGTTAGCAAGAGCAGTGGCATATTCTTGTTCCCTGGTAAGATAATCAGACGGTTTTTCATCTCCTTTCATCATAATTATAAGAAGCTGTGTTTTTAGAGTATACTCACGTGAAGAAGTGTTGGGTGCATATGCACGCTCCAGAGATAACCAGACTTCTCTGGATGTTTGGCCATGTACATGTTGGAAGGCAGCTTCAGAGATGGTTGAGGTAATCAGCATACGAACGTGAGCATCATTTGATATCCAGTGAGGATAGCTGGGGTTGTCACTGGTTGTGGTTCCTGATGTGACAGTTTTTGGTGGGCATGGTATGGTGCCATCTATGTAACCGAATAGATTGTTGGAAATAAGGAATGGTTCAATCATTTGTTTCCAGTATCCATAGTTTGTAGGAGTAAGTGAGAAGGCGAATTTATGGGAGTTTAGGGCTGTTTTCTCAGCAGTAGTTAGTGCTGCAATGGCTGCCATGGTTAAAAGATAGACTAGTAATGGGCTGTCGATCGAAGAGATGAAAAGATGATTAAGGTGACGGCAGTAGGGCTGCTGCTGCTGCTGTTGGTGATAGCAGTAGGGTTGAAGAGATGAGAAGATGATTAAGGTGACGACAGTAGGGTTGCTGCTGCTGCTGTTGGTGACGGCACTAGGGTTAAGGTTGTGGTGGCAGCGGTCGGTAGTTGTAGAATTGTGGCGGCAGCAAGGTGTTTTAGGGTTAGGGTTTAACTTGGCTCTGATACCAAGTAAAAACCAAAGTTGTAATTGATTTTGATTGAATTGATAAAGATTGCAGCAGATGTATAAATAGAGTCAAAGTTACATAAGTGATCCCTCTAGAATGTAATAATTAAAAACAGGTTCTAATATTTTGTCTAACACAAACACAAGGTTTGAAATATTGTTAACCTGATACGACATATATCTTAATAAAGGAAAATCATATGAAATGACATATATGAACTAATGAATGCAGACCCGAGCATAAGAATTGAACCAAGAAATCAGCGTTTCACATATTCAGAAATCCAAAGAATTACTGACAACTTCAGTAATGTAATTGGGAAAGGAGGATTTGGAACGGTGTTTAGCGGGTTAATCAAGAGTACTCGAGTTGCTGTGAAGATGCTTTCTGAATCATCAGCTCAAGGGTACAGGGAATTTCATGCAGAAGTAAGTTTTTCTATAAATATTTGTATTTATAAATAAAAAACGATTTATTCAAACTTCTGAAAAGAACAAACCATATTCAACTACGGGTCAGCCTTCTCATGAGTGTTCATCATAAAAACATAACCTCACTTGTTGGATACTGTGATGAAGGCAGCCACAAGGGGATTATCTATGAGTACATGGCTAATGGAAACTTAGGAGTGCATCTATTTGGTAACTTTTTTATAACGTCGGTTACCATGCAAGATGTTTACCTAAGGAAGGTTCAAACTTTCTCTAGGTAAACATCTTGGATGGTGGTCACCATTCAAAAAAAAAAAACTAATAGCAATAATTACGTGGGCAGATGGGAGTCAAAATGTTTTGAGCTGGAAAAAACGGCTACAAATCGGATATGATGCAGCACAAGGTCAGTATCAGATTGCTTAAAATTACTGCCTCTACATGCACGTAAGTATAATGTATTATAACTTATAAAATCTGTGGGTTTGTATAACAGGGTTAGAGTACATGCATCATGGTTGCAAGCCACCAATAGTCCATAGAGATGTGAAGTGTTCAAACATATTATTAAATGAGAAATTACAGGCAAAACTAGCAGATCTTGGGCTGTCCAGAGCTTTTACAACTGAAGATGCGGCACACGTGTCAACAGTAGTTGCTGGCATTCCTGGGTACCTTGACCCTGAGTAAGTTTTTTATGTTTCATGCTTTTCATTCATCAAATAAAACATTTACATAATCTAAAAGGGATTTTTAACCATCAGCTAATGTTATTGTGTAAAAATTTTCTTGCTTACAAACTCTCAATTCTTCAGTATCCAGCCTGTATAATATGATATAAGTATCTTCATGTTTAAATGTACAATAATCTATGTTTTGCAGGTATTACACAACAAACAGTTTGACCGAGAAAAGTGACGTGTATAGCTTTGGGGTGGTACTGCTGGAGTTGATTACAGGCAGGCCAGCAATATCATCAGATATATACATAGTTAACTGGGTTAAATCTATGGTTGAAAAAGGAAGCGTCGAAAATATAATTGATCCTAGGTTACATGGGGATTTTGAAACTAATACAGCATGGAAGGTAGTAGAATTGGCAATGACCTGTGTTGACAGCTCATCTGTCAAAAGGCCAACCATGAATGATGTGGTGATGGATCTAAAGAACTGTTTGGAAGGGGCCAAACCAAATAATCTAAATGAAAACATGCCATTGAGTTTGGAGAGTATGTGGGGTCCAATTTTAAGATAATCAAATCTTGAATTTGGGTTCGTGTCTAATGTTTCTACTCTCTCAAAAATACGCCTTTTTCCTAGTATTTTGAACTTATAATATGATTAGCATCTTGAACTTACAATGCCAATAGATGACTTACTTATGCTTCTGCCCAAAGTTTGCCTTAAAATAAGTATTTGTGATTATAATTTTCTTTGACTTCATTTTTGTATGTTTTTTTCCTTATACTTCAGTTATGTATGTTTTTTTTTTCTCTTTGACTTCATTTCTGTATGTTCTTTCTGCATGTTAAGATTATCTAAATGTTGTTTGCCTACACTATTTCAGGTAATTTATGAGTTATATTGAATTCATCTGATTGTCTCCATGCTATTCTCTAGCTTTCTTCTTCACTGTAAGACTTATGATGAAGTTAACTAATTTATGGTTGATCTATCAATGTAATTTCACACTAATAAAGCCATGCCTGAGCAACTTAGATATTGTAGACCACTTTAAACACTATCTAATTGTATGCCTATTGCTCCCTTCATATCAATTATAGCAACATGAGCATGAAGCTGTAATAATAACAAACATAGCAAACAAAACAATATGATTACCAAATGATCACTGCAAAATGTTGAACATGCCCTCTTATTCTGAACCAAAAGCAATCAATCCACCTGAATTCAATGAACAGACATTAACAAGCAGTTGAATTAACTTTAATACACAAACAAAAATTTTATTTACCATGTGTTCTAGTGTCATGAAAGAAGTATATATGTGGAAATATGAATTGTTAACCGGCAAGTGTCAAATGGCGTGAGAATTTTGATCAGATGAGAAATAAATAGTTTGTAGGCGGAGTATGTTACACTCGGGTTCAACCGTTCAAGTGTTGTAACGGCTTAAAACGGGACGGATTTATGATTTTTAGCTCAAGTGGTTGAGGTGATTTACCTCGAGATTTCATTAAAATAAGCAAAAGTTCTTAGGTTCAAGTTTTATTTGTGACAAAAACAATATTTCAAGTTGGGCGAAATGTTTTCTCACTTATGATGAGTTTTTTCCTGAAAGTTATCTTGGGTTGCGTACTTGGGTAATGGAGTTGATCGCCCTTTAGTAATCCAGTTTGCTAAAAAAAACCTCGAAATGGAATGGAACCGAAAAACTCCTATTTCAAACCGAACTTCTATTTTTCCAAAAAAAGGGTCTTAACTTTTTCTTCCTTAAATTGAACCGATTTCAACTTAGATCGATTTCATATCAGAAACCTAGTTGTGCTATATTGCATCACACTATACACAGGGTCATGGTAGCCGAGAACGTACATTAATAATACCTAATACTGTTCACATGTATGTCAATTGTCACACCTTCAGGATCTGGACCAACCAAATCCGCTAATTTTCAAATTTTGCTAGTAAGTTCTTGATTAATAGTATGTCTGAACACTTCACATCTCTATGGACTATGGACTCTGAAGTTAGTAATTCTTTATACTTCTAATTTGGGAAACACTGATTTCTAAGTTCAGCAAACTCACGTCGTATGCATGAACCTGCATTCATTAGTTCAAATCCTAAATTCATTTCCTATGATTTCCTTTATAAAGATGTGTGTTTTATTTATTTTTTTATTTTTTATTTTTTTGTGAAAGGTAACTATACGATCCTACTTCAGAGTATAGGTTTTTTTATTAAGCTAACAATATTAAAGACCTTGTGTTTGTCTTCTTCCTAGTTATCACATGACTCTCAATTGCCATCACTACTATAACAAACCTTTTACGCTTATTGCTTTTACATGTAACTTGAGACAAACACATGTATTTTGATCACTATATGCTTCAGTGATGATTTGTTTCATTTATTTATTTCTCTTATTTATCCACCTGAAAAACTATTTGAGGAGCTAACCACAAGGATAATGGGTATTCCTTTGCCTTTTTAGGATATCTCCTGGTAGGAGCCTTGCAAAATTATATCTCGTCATGTTTCTATAAGAAAGACCATGTTTAAAACCGTTATATAACATCTAAGAATATAAAAATATGATCATAATTCTACAAGTATAATGAAAAATGATACGATATACTCCAATAATCAAAGATGGCGATGATGATAAATAAACAATTGTATTATTGTGGGATTAGCTAAAGCATGAGTTGTCTCTTTATTTAATTTGCTAACAGAAATACTGATTTGGAAGAGTTGTTTTTTTAATTACTGAAGCACTGAATGACAGGGTTGATTTGTGCCGGATGGCGACTCGGAATATTCGCAAGGCCTTCAAATGAAAGATTGTCGCGGGTTGTGAATTCCTTGTGAGCTTCTTGGTGACATTAGAAGACATAATTATGTCCCTAAGCTACAAACCATAATTGTGTCTCCATATAAATCATATCATGTGTTGTAATCTTGCATATGAGCTTAGTAAAAGATACATAGTTACAACACGTGAACGTATGTCATATTGACCGAATTACTATAAATTTTCCTGTTTTTTTATTGCTTTCTTGTGAGCGTGTGTGATTGTGTGTTCCGCTACACAGATACCTAACATATACAATCATTGTAAGTGTTATCTTATGTTGTCATTGTCTATCATATCAACTTTTGCACTAAAACTGTTTCGTTTTTAAGGATTCGTCCTAAATAACGTGAACATAAAGTGTTCGAAAGTTTCATGTTTCTCTAGATTTCTTGAAAACTCTGTCAGTTACCTTGATTGTATAAGTGCATGGCAAAAGTTTGTTATATGTTACATTATTTATAGCAACTAAACAAAAACTATTTCAAAAGTTCTCTACACGATAAGGCCAACTCCTCGATTATGAGAAACAAAAAGAAAAAAATATAATAAAAAATATATATAAAAAGTTCAAGTTGAAGTTCAAGATCATTTTGAACTCGGTTTGTTTAAAATAAACCGGATTATGAGTAAAACATAATAATGTATAAAATAGCAAATAAATAATATATGTGTTTCTAAGAGAGTAAAAATAAAAGTTATAACGATTCAAATCCATTTTCATAATTCAATCTCTATTTGAATTAAATTTGTTCCAATTCAAACAATAAAAACCCATACCCTTACCGCATGTATCTATTGTGGATGCTCTAGTGACGATTATGTAGTCTCAAAAGCATTATGTGATCTTGTGATATGTCATCTTAATATTTACTAAGAGACTTGTGGTCTTAATATGTTTCTCCTTGAATGCTTTGGATATTTAAAAATGAGGAGACAACCTATTGTCGGAATCTTCAAACATCCTAAATGTGAGAACACCCTATAACAATATTGGTCAGCATGGGTATTTCTATGTAGATCTGTAATGGTCTCTACATTCTGTGCCAAGAGCATTGCTTCTAAATGATACTACAAGATACAAGTGTGAATCAAAGAATACAATGGATATGCTGATACACAAACACTTATTTGCATACTTTTAGGGCATTCCTTTTAAATTAGTCAAAAGCAATTGAAATTTCCATATGGCTCTACGCTAATAATTTTCCATTACTAATAGCTAAAGGTGAGAAAAAGAAACATGATCAAAATCTAACGTGACATAAACTTCATGTGATTGGGTTTAGTCTAAATGAGTTTGGGTCAGTTTTGTTGGACCATAATCTTTATCGTCAAAGATATCCTAAGTCTATATTATGCTAATTATGTATGTGACATTAGTAAGAATATATGTATATAATAAAAGTTAGAAAATATGGCGGTTAGCGGTAGTTACTATACCAACCGACATCCTTCATGTACAAATAGGGGCTAGCACAATCACTTTGATTTATCGATTTCTGTTAGTATATCCCTCAAAGTTCATACGTCATTGATTCATGCAAACAAGATAGTGTTGTGTTGTTGTGCATTCTCTAAAATCAACAAATTTAGGGTCGAACCCGCAAACATGGTTAGCTTAAAGAGTCGTGGCATGACAAACCAACAGGTGCGCATGTTGATCCGTTTAACACATTTTATTTTATCTTCTTTAAAAACATGCTGTGTGTAATAACTTAAACTACCTGGGTAATTTTTATGCCATAATCTAAAAATAAGTTGACATAGTTTAAACATAATTGCTCACAAAAAAAAAAGTACATTTGTAAATTTAAAAGTTTAAAAAATAATTGATTGTGTTCGTGTCAACCCATGAATATACTTGCCACCCAAGAATACATGTGTCGTGTTTGGGTTTGACCCGCCAACCCGTAAATATATGTGTTGTGTTCGGGTTTGACCCATCAACCCGCGAACACAACTCCTTTTAACACCCATAGTCAAAACAAAATATATGGAATGGTTACTCGTATCCATGACATTCGGGTCAAAATGAGTACCTATATGTTGCTTAAGAGCTCTAGATAACCCATCTAAAAGAATTGAAGCTTCTTTGTTTGATCCATATAAACTCTCTATCCAATCAAATACCAATATAGTAAAAAACAGTGTAACCATTCGGAGACTCAAGCCGTAATAGGACCATGCATGATTCACGAAACTAACTATAGTACGTAACAATAGTCGACCTATACAATGTTGCCATTATTTCTGGTTTTAGTTGAGTGAGGCAAGATTATATTTCCTGTTAGAATTTTACCTGTACTCTTTAACCCGGTTTATTTCACAAGGCAAGTAATTTGCACAGGGGACAATTGGGTTTTACCCTTAGCCAATTCATGATGCATGTAGGATGGAAGTGATGGTCGCAAGGAAGTAAAAGAAGTTGTTCCCCATCTTTATAGTTGCAGAGACATATAGAGCAGTACTGAAAGATACATAAAGATAAGAATATAAATTGTCATGTCGAGCCAACATTAAAGTATACAATTTCAGGAAAAAAGGAAGAGTTGCAAAGATCATTAGCATAGAGCAAGTTAAAAACAATGTTTCGGGTCAACCCAGTTGACCTGAATTAAAGAATTCCCCGTTTGACCCTTTTGGTTCCACAGGTATTTTTGTTTGACCCGTTTGAGATGTACCATAACCCATTTCGACCCATTCATAGGTTTTGTGTTGAACTGTCACCTCTATGGTGCAACCTAATATTCAACTTTAACCCTCATAATGCAATTAGTAAATAGCCAAAACTTAAGTAGTCAAGTACAACCTTCAAAAAACATCTAAACCATTTCCAGTAGTAATTAGCAGGTTAATAAACAGTAAGTAATAAGTTAATCATTGGGAAAAAACATACCACATGCTCAGTTTGAATAACGCCTTCAATAGAGAAGAATGGGCCAGTTGGTTTCTCTGGTATCATTCTGCTTGCTCTAGCATCAGGTTGCTCCACATCACGAATGGATGCTTTGAATATGTATTTGGAAAAGTTGCTGATGTCGGCCAATGATACATGTCCCTGCGTCATTGATTTCCATAGTTGTAAAAATCAGCAACAAACAAAACAAAACGGAATTAAAAAGGACTTTTCATCTGCTTCACCTGGCGCCGCCTGATGTAAGACATGAAGGCAATAATGCAGGGCAAGCAAAAACAATAAGCAACTGATAGTAAGCATATGATAAGAAAACGAAGGGCAAGAAAGAACATGTCGATAGCCAAAAATGCCAGAGTTAACCTGCCATCATTTGAAAACAGAAGTAAGAAAAAATAGAGAAATTAAGAAACACCCAAAGGTTTTTGGACTCGTATTTCCCAATAACCTTCATATACCAACACATACATGACCTATCCTACTATTTTCATATTAATCCTTCATGTTGACACCATAATTCTACATATCTTCCCTGTTGCAAATGAACTATTAATTAATAACATATGAGTTATGTTATGACCCCTTCAACTTCATCCTTTGTACATTTCCTTCATTGTAAGTAGGGTTTTTTTTTTTCTGGAATTACACTAGCTGAGCATATTAAATCATATTCAAGATTAGCCTAACCCTATTGCTCTGAGATCAAGCTCGGATCAGTTCATTTGCAGTGTGCAGTCTTATGAATGTATGAAATCATCAACCATTGCTTTTGTTTTACATTTAAGTCTTGAAAAGCCAAGGCTGAAATAGCTCTAACCATGCATCATTCTAAACTGTTTTCTAGACTGTTTATGAAATATCAAAAGGCTATTATATCAGTTCAAGACATACCAGAATAGACATGAAGTAGCATTTCTATCGTAAGAAGACAGCATCCAAGTGAAGCCAACCACCCACCACACATAAGAGGTCACTGTATTAATCATTTCACATTTTCTGGTCAAAATATAAAACTTCATTAGAGATTTGAATCGTATTATAATCAACTGCTCCCATAAATTCTTGTATAGTGTCAAATAATGTTGTGATTCTTGCAGTCAAACAGATTATCTATTTTTGCAAACACATCAAGAATGAAAGTTAATTCAAAAATCAGATCAATGGACCCTGCATAAACATTTAACTTGCTATAAAAGGCTAGGCTAGGACATATAGATAGACTGTGAAGAGAGACATCAAAAATAGGCATTTGTTTGCTTAATCGTACTCAAAGTATTTGTGTTTTTATATCAAATATCGTATTCGATTCACTACATGGCCCTTGAAGAGTGCAAAATCACGCTTAAGATCCCATTTTCTATTGCTTACAGTCAACATTTTTAGCAGCACTTGACAAAGTACAAAGGTGTCAAGGCAAAAATATAATACTTCTCTAGGACATCCCTGACGCATCACATATGCATTACTAATTTACCTTAGCAGCTTAAAGCATTATACTACGAACATATGCTTTATATCAAGCATGCATTCTTATGAAGAATGCAAACATTGCATTCTTATGAAGAATGTAAACATTAAGCAGTCACATACGAGCATTTCTTATAGAATTTACCTTCCCAAAAATTCCATAACTAGAAGTCTACAAGAAACAATTAGCATATATACTGCATGTTGAGTATTACCATTTACCAACTCGTTAATTAACTTCGAAGTGACTTGATGATGAAGTGCACATGCTTCTACTTATCTCATGTTCGGTTATATAAACATGGATCTTAACTATTTTTGAAAACATGATTAAAATTACATAAACCTCAGAATTATTGATTACTAATCACATTATTAGCATATGTAGTTGACCGGTACTTCATTACTTATTCTGAAACAGTTCCAAACTAAGACTAACTTTTCTTCTCTTGCTAGACTAGAAAATCATTCATTCTCAGCTTTATAATTACTATAATCATCAATTACTCTTCAATAATGCCACAACAGCGAATTCTGACAAAGTGACAATAATATCACAAGCGAATTCTGACAAAGTGACAATAATATCACAAGTTTGAACAACAACAGGAGATGATATATATTATGATTCTCACATATGATCTTCCCTAATCAATAGCAATTTCATAATAATAACGCTAAACGTATAAATCTAAACTAAACGAGATTTCAGAACTAAATTCACCTGACTCGACTAACATGATCTCGAGCGTCCTCAGTGCTCGAACCACTGCTACTCAAACTCATGAACAAGAACGAGACCGGCGCCGTTGAGCTACTCCAATTCCTCCTCCTATACTCCGCCACCAACACCATCACCTGAACCACACACTCCATCGCGTAACCACAGATCCAAACCCTAAGCTCCACATTCTTCTCTTCCCGCGCAATCCAAAACATCGCAACCACCGCAACCACCACAAGCGCCACGTTCCACAGCGAGCCTATAACAACAACCGGAAGCGAATAGCTCCATTCCTCTTGCCAATCCTCCATCTCCAGCGCAACGTTCTGGCGCACTCTCGACGATGATCTGCAACGGCCGGCGAAAAGACCTAGAAGCATGGGGACTCTCGCCGGAGCTGTATCTACTCCGGCGGAGGTCGCCGGAGTTGCTGAGAGTAGTGGTTCGTTGACGGTGTCGACGGTTATCTCCGGTACGGTGGTTGAGATCTCCGCCATTGTGAAGGTTGTAACAGAATGATAGCAGTAGTGATTCTGTTTTGAAAATGTAACCGTCTGTATATATATATATATATATATATATATATATATATATATACGGGTGAGAGGGAAAAGTAGTATTGTTACACTTTACCCCTTTAAGGTTTGGTATGTTGATGATTGACGGTGTGAAATTTAAATTACTTTTAGCGTGATAATAATAATTAGATTTCGATTTTTATTATAACTAATTAATATTTGCACGAGGCAAAGATTTTGTATGATTTTGGATTATTTTAGGACGTCAACTTTGGTTGCGGGAGAGGTTGAGCTTTATCGAGCTGAATTCGAACTTAAGTTTCAGTTTGTTAAGAGTTCTCAAGTTAAGACGAGATAGATTGTTTATTTTCAAAATTGAGCCCGAGGTAAAGCTGGCTAAGTTCGGATCGATAATTAAATAGTCTTATTTGTTTAGTTATTATTGATGTTATAATGTGAAAAATATAATTGCTCTATCTTCTTCATCTAGTACAATCTATATGTTTTTAAGATCGAACGGCAACTTATTAACTTGTTGATATATATGCAAGAGATTGCCAAGGGTCATCCGGAATGCATACATTCTCTTGTTGAGATATGGTATGTTGGTCGGTGACTTGTCGTGTAAACACTCTCCAAATTTACGAAACCCCTGTTGCAGAGGTTTCGTTTCACACCTCTTGCAATACTCGATTTCAAACCGTTATGGCATGCAGGTCATTCTCACAACGTCTTTCTTTTTATTATCTATTACAGGTCAGGTAAGTTTCATTCATCACCAAAAGCGTCAACAATTCCATGATGCACCAATAATGCTTCCATTTCCAACTTTCATAATCCAAAATCATTCTTCCTTTCAAATTTCTCTAAATCAAAATTTTTTGAATAATTCTTTAATCTTAAATTGAATCACGAAATTTAAATTGAGCTAACACCACGCTCAAACACCAAATTTTGAAATGAACCATGAAATTGATTAACCTCTAACACCAAATGACTACGTAACGAAACAAAAACTTGAATTGAATAGAAAACAACATCGACGACGATTGATGACATCTTATTAAATTGAATCAAAACTAATGATTACAAAGTAATTAGGAATGATCATTACATTTATCCACTTAAGATTCTCTCATCACCGTTTATATACACCTATATAACGACCTCTAACAGTTTCTATAAAAAAACAAAAAAAAAAGAATCTTTAATGCATAAGAAGTAACTAATATCAGTAGTAAGTAATTTGTATGTTTTAAAAAAATAGTAACTAATTTGCCAACATAACTTATACCTATACCTAACCAGGAACTTTAGTTCCTATTAGTAGTAACTCACCCTCAGTAGTAACTTCCTTTGTATTGACACCAACTTATTCCAACACTAATCATTTGTGACAACAAACCACTAGCAGCAACTTTCTCGCTAGTCAACAACGGTTACTTTTATGTTAGTTTTTTTAGCACAAACTTCTCATTAATAAACAAGTTCCTATCCAAGAACTATACTACTAATAGCATATGTTTATTAGCAGCAATCAGAAAAGTTGTTCTTGACTTTTGTTTAACTTTAGCAATATCTTCTGACTATAGGCCCAACACTTTTTCTCAAAAGAAATTTCAGTAGCCCTTTTTATATGGTTATATTGCTTTATTTGCTTTAAAAATTAGAAATATAAGAAGTTAGGAGTAATTAAGGGGCACCACGGTCCAGTATAGTTGTATATTTCAAATCTCCTGTTAATTTGTATATGTTGTTTTGTTAAATTTTTTATTATTCTATTGTTCGTGGTCTCTTGTTTTTTAATTTTAGTTTACTTATTTATTTAGCTATTTGATGTTAGTTAATTATGTTATTTTTAATATAGTTTAGTTAATAGTTTCTTGTTTAATTTTGTGTCTTGATGTTTTAATCATGTTTATTTGTTTGTGGGACTAAGTTAAAATGTTTGTGAATTATCAAGCTAACATGTTTGTGGTGAAGCCCGTCATCGTGCAATAAGTACAAGAAGGTGTTTGTTTTTTGAATGAATTTTCAAGAGATTAGTCAGGAAAAAAACTAATAACTGTTTTTCAAACAGATCAAATTGGAAATTTATTCAAGATTGAAGTACTTTATTATATAAGCAACTTGTTGATTCTCAAATAAATTTGATTGTTCAAACATGCTACATTGTAGTAGTTCACAGTATAAACAACTACTTGTATATATACTAGTTAAATTTAATGGAAGTATTGCTACTAGGTTGATGCATAGACACTTATTTGCTCATCTTTTAGAACTTTTTTAATATTATTATGAACATAATCAAATTTTTATTTCACATAACGGCGATTTACGACGTTGTATGCTACCAAAATACACTTTAGATATTGACCATTTTTGCTATTTTTTTTGGTTTTACGTTCGACTTGTTACATATGAACATATACCAAATCAACTTATTCATAGATAAAAATAGTAAAAACTTTCATCTGGCTCTACTCTAATAATTTTTTATGACCTATAGCTAAAAGTTGGCAAAATAAACATGATCAAAACTTAGGAAGTGAATATTTGACACGGCACGAAATTTAATGTAGTCTACGTGGGTTTGGGTCATTTAAAATCAACCCGAAGGGTTCGCCGATTAACTCGTTGAGTCCATATATTTTATGTTAAAAAAGGGATTTTTTTTAACAACTTAAACTACTTGGGTAATTTTTATGTAAGAATTTAAAATTTTAAAAATAAGTTAGTATAGTTACGTATTGCTTAAAAGTATTTACGTTTGTAATTTTAAAACTTTCAAAATTGACAAGGTTCATGTCAACACATGAATACACGTGTCATGTTTGAGTTTAACCCACAAAGACAACCCGTTTAATGGCGTCAAAACTCAATATATGGAGTGGTTGCTCATACCCATGACTAGTCACGGGTCACAAATTAACACCTTACTTATTGCGCGCTTAAAGCTCTACACAACCACTTTATAAAATTGAAGCAAATTTGGTTCATCCATATACAGATATACTCTCTTTTCAACCAAAAACCAATATAGTCAAAACCATTGTAACCAAGCGGAGACTCAAGCTGCTACGGAACCATGATTCACGAAACTAACAATAGTACGTAAACAATAGTTGAGCTATACAAGATTGCCATTTGTTTTGGTTCTACTCGAGTAAGTCAAGATTATAATTCCTTTTAGGATTTTACCTGTACTCTTTAACCTTGTTCATGTGATGTGACAAGTGATTTGCATACGGGACAGTTGGCTCTTACCCTTAGCCATTTCGCGATGCATTCAGAATGGAAGTGATGGTTGCAACGAAGCGAACGAAGTTGGTCCCCATGTTCATAGTGGTTGAGACATATACTACAGTCCTGAAAAATACATGAAGATAATAGTACAAATTAATAACTCGAGCCAAAATTAAAATAACAAAATTTTGTAACTATATTTTTACGCACTTTATTTATATCAAAGATTTGAAAAAATGTTTCGGGACCTAAACTAAAGAATTACCTGTTTGACCCGTTACACACCCTTGGACTACCATTTTGATGGCCAGTTGATCGTTTATTTCTTAAGAGAAATCAAGTGAAAATGCAATACTCAGATCATTAGCTGTTCTACATTCCTTAATTTATGTTGTTCTATAGAACAAGGTAATGACATTTTTAGAGGTGCAAGCACAGGTCTATTACTGTCACATTGAATAATATAATTATACACCTTAAAAAATTTGTCTGTTTTATATATGATACATAATTAGCTTAAAAACAATATTAAGCATATTGTATGCATTATATAGACTTTGCACTTGTCTGACCCATATGAGAAAAAACATAACTCATTTCTACTTGTTCGTAAGTAAGTGGGTTGAAAGTCCCATCTCTATCATACGATCTATTCAATTTTAACTCTCATAATGTAACTAGTAAGTAGTTAAAGATTCTTAAGTGGTCAAGTGCAACCTATAAAAACATCTAAATCACTTCCAAAAGTAATTAGCAGCTTGACAAATAATAAGCAATAAGTTAATCTATTGGGTAAAAAACATACAGTATCCGCAGTTAGAACGCGTTCAGTAGAGAAGTCTGGGCTATTTGTTTCTATGGGGATCATTCTGCATGTTCTAACATCAGGTTGCTCCACATCATCATTGGCTACTTCACATATGTAAATGGGAAGATTGTTGATGTCAGCCTCTGAAGCACGTTCCTGTGTATTCGATTTCGCATGGTTGTAATTTGTAAGAATCAGCAGCCAACAAAATTAAATGGAATTAAGAATGATTTTCATATACCTCACCTGGAGCCTGAGGTAATACATGAAGGTAATAATGCAGGGAAAGCAAAAACAATAGGCAACCACTAGAAAACATGTGCCAAGAGAACTAATGGTACAAAAGAACACATCCATAGACAAAAATACCAGAGTCAACCTGCCATCAGTTGCAAACAGAGTAAGAAAAAGGAAGGAAATATAAGACTCATATAAGCTATATCCTCTCATTCTTTAAAATATGCTATGTTGAAGGGTTTCGGGTTTTGTGTTGAATTGTTCAACCCAAACACGACCCGTATATTTGTTTATGTCAATGATATCAACCATGGCGCGTACACGTTGAAAATCTGTAACCCAAACAAGACCCGTTTAACTCATTTATCTGAACAGGTTGGTGAGTTAGCGGTTTGTAATCATTTTTTAATAGTGTTAAAAGGGTTAGTGAGTTGTAATGAATAGGTTAAACGGGTCATAAATGGGTTGAAAGTTAAGAATTGAAAGGCAGTTTAGAAAAAGCCTTTTTTTTTCTTTTTGTAGTGATGCAGTCCTATGAATTTTTGAAATCATCATCTATTACCTTTTATTCCTTTAAACAAACTTCTAAATCAAATAGATGGGTTTACAATAATTAATTCTTGAAATACCATGGCTGAAATAGCTTGAACTATGCATCATTCTAAACTCTTTTATCTACACTGTTTATGAAAGATCTGAAGCTATTATATTGTTTCAAGACATACCACAATAGACGTGAAGAGCCATGTTTATCATAAGAAGTTGCTGTCCAAATGACGCCAACAATCCACCAAATATAATACATTGTTGTCTTGATCGTTTCACAACTTCAGGTCAAAAATTAAAACATCATTAAGGATTTCAATCATATCATAATCAACTGCTTCCATAAACTTTTGTAGAAACATCAAGGATGACAGTTGTTCATAAAATAAGATCAATGACCCTGCATAAATATTTAGCTTGCTTCAAAAGGCTAAGCTAAAGCACAAATAACTAGACTGTGAATAGAAACATAATAAGCATTTATTCCCTTAATCCTACTCAAGATAACTATTTTTCCTTTATATTATCGCTCCCATCTGTCTCACTACATGACCCTTGAAACTCATGCTTAAGACCTCAATTGTTTAAACTCAGCATTCTTGATAGCACTTGATAAAACATAGAGACCTAAGAGAAGTGTTGGGGGGGAAATATTAGTATGCTTTTTAGGACATGCCAGAGGCATCACATATGCAATACTTGGGCAGCTTAAAGTGTTGCTCTTACCCCAAACACATGATTTATATTAGGTTTTCGGTCTTATGAATTATGTAAAACCGTAAGCTGACAAATACGTATGTTATTGGTACAGAGAGGATGATGAAAGCTTGTTTATTCCATTGATTGATACAAGTATATATAGAGTTACAGGAGATAAGGATATAACAATATGAGAAAGAGCAGGAACTAACTAACAAACATTGACTATCTAAATATTCAAAATATTTCAAATTGTTGATAACTTTATACTTTATGATATCTATTATGCCCCCGCAAGATGGACAGTCTGGGGACGAGGCCAATCTTGGAAAGAAGTAGTTGAAACCGCGGGCGAAGAAGAGGCTTTGTGAGGACATCAGCAAGTTGGTCATCTCCGGCTATATGTGTAACTCGTAGGAAACCACCTTGCACCTTTTCTCCAACAAAGTGGAAATCCAAGGCAAGGTGCTTCATGCATGAGTGAAAAACAGGATTTGCAGAATATGTGGTGGCACTAAGATTGTCATAATAAATGGTTGGAGTGGATGGTGACGTGAATCCAAGTTCGTGCAGCAGTGATTGTAGCCATTGTACCTCGGTAGTCGTTGATGCAACGGCTCTAAATTCAGCCTCGGTTGAGGAACGAGCTAAAGTGCTGACGTTTTGAGCTCCAAGAGATTGGATTGGAACCAAGGTAGACGATGTAACCGGTGGTGCTTCGGTAGTTATCTTTGTCACCCGCCCAATCGGCATCGGTAAAGGCATGAAGATTAGGGGGAGATGATTTGCGTAGTAATACCCCATGATGAATTGTGCCATGAAGATATCTGAGGAGACGTTTGAGAGCTGCCCAGTGAAGTGTTATTGGTGCATGCATGAACTGTGATAAGCGGTTAACAGTGAAAGCAATGTCGGGTCGTGTGAGTGACAAGTATTGTAATGCACCGACTAACGTTCTATAATCCGTTGGTGAGTGATAGGGATCGCCCCCATGCAGCGTGAGGGGAGTAGAGAATGTGATGGGTGTGGTTACCGTTTTGGAATCACTCATTCTGGCTCTTATTAGGATATCATGAATGTATTTATGTTGTGAGAGTAAAATACCTTGTGAGTGAGGGATCACTTCCACTCCAAGGAAGTAAGATAGGCTACCAAGATCTTTGAGAGAGAATTTGGAGGCAAAGGATTGAATGTAGCTGGAGATGGATGTGGAGCATGGACCAGTTATAATAATATCATCCACGTAAACAAGGATGAAAATAGGAGAAGAGGTAGATGGGCGAGTGAATAGGGAAGAGTCGGAGATAGTTGGTTTGAAGCCTTGAGATAATAGGTAGGACTTGAGTTCGTCATACCATGCCCGTGAAGCTTGGCGAAGGCCATAGATGGCTTTATTAAGTTCACAACATGATTTGGGAATGAGGGATTGACAAAACCAGGAGGTTGAGCCATGTAGACATCTTCGGTTAGAGTGCCTTGTAAGAAGGCGTTGTTTATGTCCAATTGGCGAAGAGACCAATTTTGGGAGACAGCAATAGAAAGGATAAGACGTAAAGTCGCAGGTTTAATGACGGGACTGAAGGTCTCGACATAGTCGATTCCGGGTCGCTGGTGGAACCCTTTAGCAACCAGACGAGCTTTGAAGCGATCAATGGTCCCATCGGGTTTATATTTGGTGCGATAAACCCATTTACAACCAACTAAGTTGGGAGTGGAAGGAACAAGGGACCAGGTATGGTTGCGTTCAAGGGCCTCAAATTCTTCCGTCATAGCCTGACGCCAGAGAGGATGTTTGAGGTCATGGAGGACTGTAGTAGGTTCAGTAAAGGAAGTAGGGGTGGTGGTGTATAGGAAGAAGTCAGAGTTATAATAGCGGGAATTAGTTTGGGATTTGGGCGAGTAGTAGGTTGTGGGTGGGGTGGAGAAGCGACAGAAGAACCGTGTGTAGTATGGATAATGGGATCGGGAGGAGATGGGGTGGTAGTGAAGCATGGCGAATCGTGGAGTATGGGAGAGGGGGAAGGGTTAGGAGATGTTTGGGCCGAAGATGATTGTCCAGAAGGGGGTGGTATTGGTATGGGTCAGTGACTATAAGTGAGGAATGGGGGTGGGCTCTTATCCAGAGGTGTGGAAGAGGATGGCTCGGGTTGAGATTGGGCAGGAGAGGCATGGAAGGGGGAAGGGTTGGTGTTGATTAATAGTGGGAACCATGAATGGGGGGGGGGACATGGGGGTGGCGGTTGTATTAGTGAGCTTTTCGTATGGTAAAATATGTTCCTCAAATATGACATGACGGGAAGTGTAAATTTTGTGTAAGGTAGGATCGAGGGAGTAATAGGCACTTTGGGAAGGGGAGTAGCCAACAAAAATACATTGGATGGACCGAGGGTGTAGTTTATTGGGTGAATAAGGGCGTAACCACGGGTAACACAAACAACCGAAACTACGTAGCTTGTTGTAGTTAGGGAGTTTGTTGAAAAGATAATAGTATAGAGAATGGTTGTTGAGAGTGGGAGTAGGAAGGCGATTGATAAGGTAGGCCGCAGTTGTGAAGGCAAAGGGCCAAAAGGTGACAGGTAGTTTTGCATGAGATAGAAGGGAAAGGCCAGTTTTGACAATGTGGCGATGTCGTCGTTCAGCATAGCCATTGTGTTCAGGAGTGTGAGAGGGATAGGTGAGGTGTAAGATACCATAAGAACGGAGATGAGGAAGGAGCTTGATGTACTCCCCACCATTGTCGGAGAATAATTGTTTGATTTTTCGTTGGAAGTAGTTTTCTACTAGATGTTGAAAATGAATAAATATGTTTAGAGATTCAGATTTTTGTTTAAGAGGATAAAGCCAAGTATACTTGGTGTAATGATCCACAAATATAATATAATATAATATAATATTTGTAATTATCAAAAGAGGTGATCGGTGAACACCATACATCGGAAAATATTAAGTCAAGTGGAGCATTCGAGGAAAGTGTAGAAACAGAAAATGGTAAACGATGACTTTTATTAATTCTGCAAAAATTACAACTTTCATTAAAAGTAGAAATGGTACTAATAGTAGAGGATAAAGTATTGAGAGTTTGATGGTGTGGATGACTAAGACGGTGATGCCAGGTCATGGAGGAAGCACGATGCATGGTGAAGACCGAAGGAGAAATTGGGGGTCGTAGCTCATACATTCCGCGAGTTGATGTGCCCTGGAGAAGAGGAGTTTGCGAGTGCCGGTCCTTGATAACAAAGACAGAAGAAAAGAATTCTATTAGAAAATCGTTATCACGACAAAGACCAGAGATGGAGATAATGTTACGAGCTAGATAAGGAACACATAAAACATTATGAAGAATTAAGGGTGTTTGTGAGGTGTGGATAACTAAAGAGCCAATATGAGTAATTTTCAAACACGAACCATCACCAATCACGAGCTCTTCAGTACCATCATACGGTGCATGGAGGGAGAGGTTATTGAGATCATTTGTCACATGGTGAGAAGCTCCGCTATTAAAAATCCAATTTGCAGCGGTTGATTGTTGAGTATTCATAGTGTGCACTTGGGCATGTTTGCCGTGGGAATTCCTGTTGAAGGAGGGAATAGAGATGTGTGGGTGTGCCTTTTTAAATGCATCACAGTTGGTGAGGGAATGGCCCCTAATGCGGCACCACTGGCATTTGCCAAAAAACGGGCGAGCATTGGAGGAGGATAAAGGGTTGGGCAGCAGTCCAGGGGCTTGATTTGTTTGGTGAGAGGACCATGGTTTGGTTGGTGGTTTGCTAGGGTGTTGTGAGCGGTTCTTAACATGAAAGACAGCCGCAGGTTGATGAAGACCATGAGTTACAACCTGTTGGGATAAGGTAAGTTCATGATTTATAAGTTTTTCATGAAGTTCATTAAAGGTAATAGGGTTATCCCTGGCATGAACAGCATCAAGCAAAGGCTTGTAGGCAGCCTGGTCAAGGCCACTGAGGATGACATCAATGACATCTTCCTCGTCCATCTTCTTTCCCAATATAGCTAGTTCATCGACAATGGTTTTTACGCCTTGCATATAATCTGTAATGGTTTGGTTTGGGGTTTTTGTGGATTGTTTCAGCCGATGCTGAAGTTGTTTGATATGCCCTCGAGAGGGAGAGGCATATGTATTGGCAAGAATCTTCCAAGCTTCTTGAGAGGAACAGGCGTTAGTGACAAGTGGTACGATTGCAGGGGAAAGGCTTCCCACTAGAGCTCCGAACAGCAGGCGGTCTTGACGAAACCACTGAGCATAATCTTGATGGGGTTGTTTGGATCCATCAGCAGCTACGGTTAGAGCAGGGGCTGGATTAGTACCGTCAATGAATCGGTAAAGGTCCAGGCCATGCAATAATGCTTCAATTTGGGTTTTCCAACCCAAATAGTTGGTGGATGTGAGTTTTAAAGTGGCCGGGAAACTCACCATTGTGAGGTTGTTGATGGTGTTAACAAAGAGGGTGTCGTTGGAACCCATGTTGGAGGGAGAAGATGAAGACGTGGAAGAAGTAGATAGGCTAGGGCTAGAACCTCGCTCTGATACCATGTTATTGGTACAAAGAGGATGATGAAAGCTTGTTTATTCCATTGATTGATACAAGTATATATAGAGTTACAGGAGATAAGGATATAACAATATGAGAAAGAGCAGGAACTAACTAACAAACATTGACTATCTAAATATTCAAAATATTTCAAATTGTTGATAAACTTTATACTTTATGATATCGTATTGACGTATAACTTCTAATAGAATTTACCCGCCTCCTCAAAATTCCATAACCACAAGAAACAATTAGCTTACTCATGTTGAGTTTAACCAACCTGTCAACTTTGAAGACGCTTAATGATGAAGTCCACATGCTTCTACTTATCTCAATTTTTGGTTATATAAACATAACTTCAGAATTATGGAGAATTAATCACATGAGTAGAGAGTAGACTTTTAGTATTCATAGATAACCAGTAAACTTATAACTAGACTAAAAAATATCCATTCTCAGCTTTTCAATTAGTATAATCACCCATGGATGTTGTTGAATCCAATACCAGTTCAAACTTCTGATAGTTTTCAACATAAATTTCTGATAGGTATATCATAAGTTTGAACAGCAACCACATCTAATTCTTTTCGACTTACTCATATCACTCTCAGATTTGGTGAATATTTGATCTTCTCCAATTAATATCAATTTCAAACAGTAGCGCTAAACGAATTTTTAAACCTCGGTTATGAAATCAAAAGCAGCATAAACTTAATCAAATCTAAACTAAACGAGAATTCAGAACCAAAATCACCTGATTTCCAGATCACGAGATTCATCGTCCTCAGATCTCGAACGCCTTCTACTCATCCTCCGACGAGCTCCGATCGGCTCTAACGAGATCTGCGCTGTCGAGACTCTCCGATTCCTCCTCCTATACTCCGACAACATAACCACCACATGAAACACACACAGCACCGAGTAACCACAGATCCAACTCCTAAGCTCCACATTCTTCTCTTCCCGCGCAATCCAAAACACCACAGCTAACGACACCACCACAAACGCAAGGTTCCACAGCGCGTCTAGAACAACCACCGGCAACGAGTAGCCCCAATCCTCTCGCCAATCCTCAATTTGCATCGCCACATTCTCTCGCACTACCAGCGACGCTCCTCGACGGCTGTAGAAGAAACCTAGAAGCACGGGGACTCTCGTCGAAGCTCTATCTCTTCCGGCGTACGGTGGCGGCACGGTAGCCGGAGGTGGAGATATTAGTGGCTCATCGACGGTGGCGGTGGTTATCTCCGGCACCGTCGTTGAAATCTCCGCCATTGCGAATGGTGAAGGAGAGCGATAGCAGTAGTGATTCTGTTTTGAAAATGTAACCGTCTGTAGTTCGTTTGAGAGGGAAAAACAGTATAGTTACACATTACCCCCCTAAGATTTAGTATATTGATGATAAATGGTGTAAATTTTAAATCACTTCGAGCGTAGTGATGATATTAGAATTAAGATACTACAGTTTGTTGTTAGTATTTGTATGGGAAATATTTTATGTGATCTTGAATTATTTTAGTATGTCACTGTTAGCTATTTGCATATCTACGATCAAACATACGTCATATATACATGTATCTTTTGAAAACTTGTACACCTCGGTAGTTGAAATCTCGAATAATGACAAACGACTGTCCTTGGTCCCTGATAAAAGATAATGTCAACTGGACAACGAAGTAGGAAAACTGACAGCAAAACGTTGCCAACGGCTAACTACCTCTCATGTCAAATTAAAAACATCAACACCAACGGTAAAATCTTATCCAACGCAAACTGTTACTAGAGTCTTGGAAAGATGAGATGCTAGAGAGATTAGTCCTAATGACACCCAAGCCCAATAAGAACTATTTGTAGATAATGTAAGTATAATACACTGGTTTCAACTTAGTTTACATCTTATTAATGTGTGCCTTATCTTCTACAAACCCGTTTGTTAGTTTTCTACTATATTTTTGGTGTAGGTGCTAGTTATTTTTTACGTGATAAGTGTTTCAGTAGTATACAATATACTCCTGCTATTACTGTGTTTTGTATAGCAATATCAGTGACTTACTAACTTATATTATTTTCCACATAAAAATAATAAAATATCTTAGATCCTAAACGATTCATTTAATGCTTCTCACACTCTATTTATTATGGGTGTGGATATTAAGACACCCCAAAATTATAAATTAACACCCAAAATTTTTATACGGGTCGTATAGCCTCATACTCGTCGTATAGGGGGGTCGTATAGCCCTATACGGGGCGTATAACCCCTCTGACAGCCCCCTGAATTTTTCCTCGTAGTCAGTGTCGAAATTTGTTATATGCGTCATATAGGCCTATATGTGTCGTATAGGGGGGCCGAATAAGGCTATATGGGCGTATAGCTCTCTGACAGCCCCCCTGAATTTTCCTCGCTTTCAGTGTATTCGACCCTATACGTCGCGTATGGACCCATACGCGTCGTATAGGTGGGTGTCGATTTATCCGGGTGGGTGTCTCTATATTAGGACCCATTATTATACTCTCATTTAAAGCAATAAAATACTCGTCTACAGTATAAAGCAAAACTAATGGTATTTTATTTGATTTGTTTTTACATTAGTTTTATTGTAAAAGTATCTTCTTTATTTATTTACCGCCCTTTTATTTAAAAATTCTATAGTTTTTTTCTTCTCAACTTTTAAATATCTAATTATCTATATCAATAATCAATTTTATTTTAACTACTATATAATACATAAACAATGACTAGATTTGTAATTTTACATCATTTTTAAGATGCCATATGAAGAGTTGCAAACTTTAATATTAATGTCATAAAATTTATTCTTAATATACCCTTTTAAGCTTTAAATACTTGTACTCCACCATTATCTAATTAAATTTAAATTATGACTATTATATTTAAGGTTATCTTAATATCTATGCCTATACTACTATATAATACAATTTTTGGATAATATTGTAATTTTAATCCATTTTTAAGTTACTTAAGAATAATTTTGTTACATTTGGCACAAGTGATTATGCATAAGCAACTTGTTATTTACAAATTTGTTCATCCTTGTAGTAATATAGATATGTTTAATATCGCACATTAATCAAATAAAAAAACAAAATATGAGTTTGTACAATAAAAGAGAGTTAGCTAAATACACAGTCCTAAAATTATTTATACCCCCGCCGCAACGCGCGGGTTTCACCCACTATATCTATATATAATGATAACTTCAATTAACATTAGAGAAAAAACATTGGAACTCTTCGATTCATTTGCAAGGTATTTTAATTATATTTTGTATTTATAATTAATTTTTTAACATAGTTTTGTTTTACTCTTGCAGCTTGTAACATATAACATTTTTCTAAAAATTTGAATATACCGTTACGACATGCTGATTTTAATCTACATTTTGGTATAAGTTTCGTCCACGGCCGACGTGGGTCAAAAATAATATATTTTTTTCATAACAACATAATATTCTTCAAAATTCCGAATATATCAATATGATGTCATCGTCTCTATCTACGTTTCGATATAAATTTTATCATAAACGAGGCTTCACAATGCATGGCCAAGACACACGCGTCAAATCTGAGCCGCAGCAAAGCGCGGGATACCTGCTAGTAATACATTATAAAGCAAACAGGATGGATAAAAACGTAATTGAACACATATTTTAAGATGGTAGCTCAAAAGCCTCGTGCTTAAAAGTCTAGATGTCACTAAAATTCTTCCAATAATGTCCTTCTTGTGCTTTAAAGGCTTGTACATATTGTTCATCCCACATCGAATGAGATAATTAAATTTAGGTGAAAGGAATGATATAAAATGACCATTTGACTTTTCTAAGTAATTCATTCATTTCATTGTTTCTTTATCCCGTATTGATGAAGAAAAAAAAATGAAATGTCCACTTAGTCTATAAAGTATAAGCTCTTATTTTATTATTTCTTTGTCTCATATTGATGAAAAAAAAATAGAGAACACTTACTCTAAAGTGGAGGCACTAATCTCTCATCCGCATCAAATGAGAAAACAAATTTAGATGAAAGAAATGATTATAAAAAGGTAATATGGCTTAATTCATTCATTTTATTGTTTCTTTGTCCCATATTGCAAAGAAATAAAATTTGAGAGACCACCTATTTTATAAAGTTGCTTAAAAGCCTAGATGTCACTAAAATTCTTCCAATAATGCCCTTCTTGTGCTTTAAAGGCTTGTCATATTGTTCATCTCACATCGAATGAGAGAATAAAATTTAGGTGAAAGGAATTACTATAAAATGACCATTTGGATTTTCTAAGTAATTCATTCATTTCATTGTTTCTTTATCCCATATTAATGAAGAAAAAAAAAAGTGACCACTTACTCTATAAAGTTTAGGCTCTTATTTTATTGTTTATTTGTCTCATATTGATGGAAAAAAAAATGGCGAACACTTACTCTATAAAGTGGAGGCACTAATCTCTCATTCGCATCAAATGAGAAAAAAAATTTAGATGAAAGAAATAACCATAAAAAGGTTATTTGGCTTAATTCATTAATTTTATTGTTTCTTTGTCCCATATTACAAAGAAACAAAATTTGAGAGACCACCTACTCTATAAAGTGGAGGCCCTAATTAAAACTGTAACTGAACTTGGTTTAGAGTACAAATTGAACCAGTTGTATAATCATCCACTCTGTTTTAGGGGAGGTTTCTCACCTTATCCTCACTCTATAAAAGTGAAGGAACCACCTATATAGATCGTTCCTCCAACTTAGTCAACTTTGTTATAAATAATTCATCTATTTTATTGTTCCTTTGTCCCATATTGGTAAGGAAAAAAATAAAGGTATCACTTACTCTATAAAATGGTGGCCCTAATTCATTGTTTCTTTGTTCCATATTGATGAAGAAAAAAAATTGAGGAACCATTTACTCTATAAAGTGAAGGCCCTAATTTATTGTTTCTTTGTCCCATATTGATGAAGAAAAAAATAAAGGGACCACTTACTCTATAAATTGGAGGCCCTAATCATTCATCCTACATCGAATGAGAGAAGAAACTTAGATGAAAGAAATGACTACAAAAGGGCCTTTTGGCTTTTCTAAATAATTCATTCGTTTTATTGTTTCCATGATTTCTTTGTCTTATATTGTTGAAGAAACAAATTTTGAGGGACTACCTACTCCATAAAGTGGATGCTCTAATTAACACGTGTAACTGAACTTGATCTAAAGTACAAATTGGACCAGTTGTATAGTCATCCCACTTTAATTGAGAGGAGGTTTCTCACCTTATCCTCACTTTATAAACGTGAAGAAACCACTTATATAGGTCTTCCTTGCACATTAGTTGAGGGAATGTTACTCGTCTTCATCCTCAATATATAAAAAGGATTGAGGGAATGTTACTCATCTTTATCCTCAATATATAAAAAGGAGACCATAAGTAGCATTAAAAATCAAGTTTCGCGCCACAACACGCGCGGGTATTATAAAATAAGAGAATAAAATTTAGACTAAAGAAATGACTATAAAAATGACCATTTGGCTTCTCTAAACAATTCAACCATTTTATTATTTTTCTACTGATGAAGAAAAAAAAATGGAGGGACCACCTACTTATAGAACATTATAAAACATTTAGCATGACCTCAAAGGTAATTGAGTACGATTTTATAGGTGTCATGCCAAATGTCACATGCATAAAGCCCCGAATGTCACTAAACTTCTTCCAATAATATCCTTATTTTGCTTTAAAGACTTGTATATATTCCTCAACCCACATCAAATGAAAGAATGAAATTTAGATGAAACAAAATGACTATAAAAAGGACCAATCGGTTTTTTCAAATAATTCATTCATTTCATAGTTTTTTTGTCCCACGTTGATAAGAAAAAAATAGAGTGACCACTTACTCTATAAAGTGGAGGCCCTAATTCATTGTTTCTTTATCCCATATTGATAAAGAAAAATAATGTGCGGACCACTTATTCTATAAAGTGGAAGCTCTATCTTTCATCCCACATTGAATGAGATAAAAAATTTAGATTAAAAAATGACTATAAAAGGACCCTTTAGCTTTTCCAAATAATTTATCAATTTCATTGTTTCTTTGTCCCATATTGATGAAAAAACAAAATCGAAGGAACCACCTACTTTATAAAATGGAGACACTAATCAAAACCATAACTAAACTTGGTCTAGAGTATAGATTGGACCATTTGTATAGTCATCCCACTTTGATTGAAGAAATGTATCTCATCTTATCCTAACTGTATAAAATTGAATAAACCACCAATATAGGTTGTCCTTCCACATTAGTTGAGGGAATGTTATTCACCTTCAACCTTAATATTGAAAAGGGGTTAAGGGATGTTACTCACCTCCATCCACAATATATAAAAGGGGACCATAAACTAGCATTAAAACCCAACTTTCGCGTCGCAATGTGCGCGGGTATTATAAAATAAGAGAATGAAATTTCGATGAAAGAAATTACTATAAAAGGACCATTGGTTGTTTAAAATAATTCATTTATTTTATTGTTTCTTTGTCCTATATTGATAAATGAAGAGACCATCTACCCTATAAAATAAAGGCCCTAATTTCACTCTATAAAAATGAAGGAACCACCTATATAGGTGGACACGATATGGTAATTTCAATTCAATTTTAAGACACTTAAGAACATTGTTATTGTATTTGATCAATTTGACAAGTTTGAGATTGTCATTTTATATATTAAATGTGCTTTGAATCCAATTACCTTTGTCTCAATCTTTGCAGTCATGAATGTTAGAGTTTCAAAGATCACCATATACAAAACAAAAATAATTTTATAATCATGAATGTGTATTTACAATGACTAAGTGGTGACAAAATAGATACACCTACGATAACACGCAGACAAACGAGTAAACATGCAAAACGCGCGTGTCATGAATGTTAGAGTTTCAAAGATCACTATATACAAAACAGAATAATTGTATAAAAAAAACACGTATTCATAACGACTAAGAGGTGACAAAATAGATACACCTACGCTAACATGCGGGCAAACGATTAAACCGGTAAAAAGCGCGTGTTATTAAACCATAAGGGCACAATTGACTCAGTGAATAATTTCGGGTACAAGCCTTATTCCTAAATGTCTTGTGATTATCAAGCTCATTCTAATGTATTAACTTCACATGAGTAGTTTATATCCTTTGATATAATGACCATTCGTTTCACTAACCTAACATAATTGAACTTGGAACATGACATTTTCTTTGATGATTGAACCCGTGAGCACGCGGGTCATGCTAGGTACTCTATATGAAAAGATATGTTTGATCAGTGGTGCTTTTTCATTTCTTTATGGTTTGGCCAATGAAATTTTCAACCTTTACTTTTAACCCCTTATCCTATTTTAAATATATATTCTCTGGGAATTTCTTTTAGAGAGAGAGGGTGTGTGTGGGTTCTGATGGCGGTGCCCTTGGATGGTGGTGCTCGGGTTGTTTCCGTAGATGCCTGTGTGTGATGATGGCAGAGACGGTCGTGACGGTTGTGGTTCCGGCTTGGTGGTCGGCTCTCTGCCTTGGTGGTTGTTCTGTCGTTGCCGGTCTTCCGTCATCTGGTTTGCACTTTGGCCCTCGCATGTAACCTCTCGTATTTTTGTTAAACGTTTGTTAACTTCGTTATCACTTGTGGTGTGTGTTTTGTCATAAATGCAAGTATGAGGTTTCATTTGTAAATTTTCTCTTATTTTGATTTTGTCAATATTCAAAATTTCTATAATTTGTTTAATTATTAATAATTAAGCTAAAAATAATAATAATAATATTAATAATGAAAACAATAATAAAAATAATAATCATAATGATAATAAGCTTAATAAATGTTAAATCTTGAAAATTAAAAAAAATAATTTTAATAAACTTAAAACTTGTAAATTATTAAAAAATGGGCATAAATTTATAACATTAAAACCCCAGGGACTAAAACTGTAAATTCACTTTAAGTTGAAATGTGAACTTTGGCTAACAATGCAATTTTAAAAACCACAAGGACCAAAGTGTAATTTTTTTTAAAATACAATTTCTCCCCCGTAAACCCAGTGACCGGCCGGCCACACCTCTGGCGCGGCTCTGGTCACCACCATACACCAAAATTACACGATTCTAACGCCCCAAACCGGTCCAAATCGAGTCGTGAAGCCGTTTCGAACATGGTAATGACAAATACTCGAACTTTAAATGCGGTTCGTTAATCCATGAACCCGAAACCGATCCCCATCATAAACAAAATTCGTTTCTACAATTAAGACGTACTATTAATGAAATTAAACGTGTGTAAACGTTCATCTAATCATTTCGAAGTTATGGATGTGTTTAAATTCATCTGAAACATCAAATTAAACATCAATTTTACCCTGTAACACCCGACAACAACCTCGAACACGTTGGCCCTTCAATCGATTAAATTGAAACTATAAAACCGAGGCAAAACATCCCATTTGAGTTTCTTAAACTCCCTGCACCTTCAATTTCACCGAAAACATACACGCATCAAAACCCCCAAATCAAGAACAGTCGCAGACGGTTTCGAACTCAAAATCATCAAGAACAACACCAATCAGGTAATTAAATACGGGTTTCTACTCGTTTTTACATGGGGAACAAAAGCCCCATGGATAATTGATGTATCAACATCGAATCGATGTTCAATTTGATCGATTTCACAACTAGGGTTCATGTGAAGTTGGTGGTTTATGTTTTTAAAATAAGCATTCCGTTCTTAGACACAAACAGGGCCTTTGCCCGGCGGTTTATGTGTTGGATTGTTTGGGCAAAGGTCCCGGGTTCGAACCCGGGCACCTGCTATATATATTTTTTTAAATGTTTTTTTTTAATATTTAAAATTCTAAAAATATTTAAATATTATTACTAACTAGTTAAAAACTGTTTTTAATAAAAAATGAAATAAAATTATTTTCCTTTCAATTTTATTAGAAATTCACTCTAGAAATTCTTATTTTTGTATTTCAAAAATTATAAAAATTGTTATAAAATACTATTTAGTATTAATTCTAAATTATAATAAATCTCATGTAATATTTAAATAATTTCAATTTAATACATTCGTTATTGTTATAAAATACAGTTACAAGTTTACATATATTTTAAGACAATAAATATATATGTTCACATATAAAATGTACACTTATTGTAATAAAATTTATCATTTGGACCTACAAATTTACTATTTTATTTAATAGTAAATAAAGACCATTTAATAATAAAAGTTTAACTTTTATTAATAGTGTTAACCACTAAAAATTTTATTTAAACATTTAAATATCAAAATAATAACAAATTACATCTATTTAATGATATAAAAATCATGGATTAAATGAGTTATAAATATAACACCATAACTATCATGATTAATCTCAAACATCGTTCATTTAGGTTGAACGTTAACGAATCCCCGGCATATTTTTATACAAAGCTTTCTTATTTGCTCATCCTATTATCCATGTGAGTTTTCATACCCCTTTTAATATTATTTCACACTTTTGAGGTGAAACATGTTAATCGTATTATAAATATGCTTGTAAACACGTTTTAATCTTGTAACACTTGTGTAATTCATTTTATGTTGTCATGGTTATTTGAACACTTGTAATTATCATGTGATGACTCTTATAAGATACAATCATTAACTATTGCTAGCCTGGCGACGTCATAGATCTATGGGCCTGACAAGCCTATTTGGTGCTAAAGCCGAGGTTATTGCCGGCTCCTAGTGCCATATTCTTGAGCACTATGGGAACCAAATACACTTAGCTAATCGTTTAATCTTATAATGGCCATATTTGTCAAGGTTTGATTGTTACATTTGTTCATCCATCTTTATTTACTTTATTCAATAACCTATGACATGAATTGCTATCTTTTATATATATTTATATATGCTAAAACTATGGAAACTCACCAACATATTGTTGACATTATTTTTAACATGTTTCAGGAAATGATACTGCTTAGCTTGTTTTTAAAGACTTGCTTACATCTAGGATTGGACCTAGATAAAAATAAAATGACACTTATTATCATATGACGTTGGAAATCTTATGTATTGTTGAATGTTTGAACTTATGTTATTTCTTAAATGTATGTTATGAATCTTGATATTTAATAATATTGTCATTTTAATTTAGATTTGTGTGGCATGAACAATCTTAACCCTCACACCTCGAGGTTTCCGCTGTTAAGGTTGGGGGTGTGACAGATTGGTGCATGAACAATCTTAATCTTCACACCTCGATGTTTCTGCCGTTAAGGTCGGGGTGTGACAGATTGGTATCAGAGCCCATAACTAGACTATTTTAGAAATTAGACTATGGTTAATCTTGTAAGTATGCTTATGTGCATATCATATGTTTTTACATGTTGCATGATAAATTCTTTATATGCTATTTGTTTATATTTAGAAAATGGTGCCTTAGGGATATGACTTGAACCTTGTATACCCCAACTTCCTAATCCTCTTCTTATGCCTCTAAGTTCTACCGCGTCTAATCTTTTTCTAAATCTTATTCTCGACTACGTGTGGAAATCTACGCATCTTATCGAATAGAAAAATTCCTTAGACGATATGTCTAAATCTTGAAAATCTCATCGAGGTTTTAATTCTAATAGCCTTATGGAAGTGTGTGACACATAAACACCTGTATTCTGGATTTCCTGGAAAAAGGCCCTTGGGCTAAGGCAAGCATTTCGTATAAATCTCATTGCGAGACCTGTTATGCTTACCTGGGGATTTCTGGGATGAGTGCTAAATTATGGTCAACATACACATCTCCTCGGGGTAATTGGGATTAAGTCACCTCGACGTGTCCATGTTCCTATTGGCTATGTGGTACCAAATGGAACCATCCTGGTTATATTTAAAATGTCAAAAATTCTTGATTTCCTGAACTGGTTTATCTCTGAATACTAATATTTTTTATTTATATCTATCTTATAGAATGTCTCGTCACCAAGGAAAGCGTGCTACCTCTGACCGTAAACTTGCCGCAATGATCTCCCGTCAAATGGCTGCTGTACTCCCGACGATGGTTGCTGAACTTAGTAGCACCTTAATGGCCAATAACAACAACAACGCAAATGGAAACAATGGTGGTAATGGCAACAATGGTCATGGGGAGAATAGCAACAACCAAGGTGGGAACAACCGCACCTGCACGTTCAAGCACTTCAACTCATGCAAACCCACTAGCTTTAATGGAAAGGAAGGAGCCGCTGGACTTCTCGAGTGGTTCGAGAGTATGGAAAACACGTTCATCAACAGCGAGTGTCCCGAGGAGCTCAAGGTCCGCTATGCTGCAAGTGTTCTACAACAACGGGCGCTTACACGGTGGAATAGTGAGAAAAGGAACCGAGGTGCTGAAGTTGCCTTGGCGTTGTCTTGGGAGGAGTTTAAGGACTTAATGGTCCAAAAATTCTATCCGAGAAGTGAATTGCAGAAACTGGAGGAGGAGTTTTGGAACCTTAAACAGGACAGTGGAAACCATTTGGCATACTCGACCCGTCATCATGAACTGAGCATGCTTCTACCACACATGGTGGATACCGTACCTCGAAGCATCAAGAAATTTATCAAGGGTTTACCGCCTCAAATCCAAGATGCTGTGGTGGGAAGTAGGCCCACAACTTTGGAGGAGGCGATCAATATCACCGCCCAGCTCACTGAAAATTATATTAAAGCTGGCAAATTGACGGTAAAGGGTGCCAAGTCAACTGCAAAGGTGACTCCTAAAGCAACAAAGGAGGTGAAAGCTGAATCATCATTCAAAGGCAAGAAGCGCAAGTTCATACCGGCCCACAATTATGCTGTGCCAGCACCAAATGCCCCTCAAAGGCAAGCTGTCGCTACAAATCAAGCCCCCATGGCAAGGGCTTATACTGGACCATACCCGATGTGCAACACCTGCAAGTACCATCATGCGGGAAACACTCCTTGCCGAATCTGCTCGTTGTGTGGAAAGTATGGTCATTTGGTGGCCACTTGACATCGTGCCCCGAATGATGCTGCAATGGTTGCTAATCGAGCCTGCTACAACTGTGGCGAAACTGGGCATTTCCGTCCACAATGTCCTCGCATTGCGGGAAATATGCCACCGGCTCGAGGAAGGGCTTTCAACATCAATGCCAACCAAGCTCAAGCCAATAATGACGTGGTGAATGGTACGTCACCATTTTCCTTCAATCGTTCTTTTATCTTGTAAAATTCCTGCCTGCTTTCCATGTGCCAATGATAGTTTATTATTTGAGCAGGTATGTACCTTGTTAATAGTAGATATGCCTCTATACTTTTTGATTCGGGTGCAGATAAGAGTTTCGTGTCTTTAGAGTTCGAGCCTATTCTTTCTAAGCCGCGTTCTAACTTAGAAAGATCCTTTACGGTCGAAGTAGCCGATGACAAATCTATTGAAGTCGACGTCGTGATACGCGATTGTGTCTTAAGTCTTAACGAGCACGAGTTTCTTATCAACCTTATTCCTATGCAACTGGGGAGCTTCGACATCATAATCGGCATGGATTGGTTAGCCAAACAACACGCGGAAATTATATGCTTCGAGAAGTGCATTCGCATTCCTTTACCATCGGGTGATACCTTAAAAGTCTTTGGGGAGAGATCATCCCAAAGACTTAGACTCATGTCTTGTATCAAGGCCCGAAAGTACTTGAGTAAAAACTACATAGCTTTCATGGCTTACGTAGTTAACACGAAAGCCAAGGGGAAGGAATTAAAGGATATTCCTGTTGTACGAGATTTTCCCGAGGTGTTTCCCGAGGATCTTAGTGGATTGCCTCCCGTTCGAGAAGTTGAGTTCAAAATCGATTTGATTCCTGGTGCGAACCCCGTGGCTAAGTCACCTTATCGTCTTGCACCGTCTGAAATGCAAGAACTAGCTAGTCAACTGCAAGAGTTGACCGATAAGGGTTTTATTCGACCTAGCTCTTCACCATGGGGTGCACCCGTGCTATTTGTGAAGAAGAAAGATGGTTCTTTCCGTATGTGCATCGACTACCGAGAACTCAACAAACTCACTATCAAGAACCGATACCCTCTTCCTAAATCGATGATCTCTTCGATCAACTTCAAGGAGCTACATAATTCTTAAAGATCGATCTACGTTCTGGGTATCATCAACTACGTTTTCACGACAACGACATTCCAAAGACCGCGTTCCGTACTCGATATGGACATTACGAGTTCATGGTATGACTTTTGGCTTGACTAATGCACTGATGTCTTCATGGATTCATGATCGTGTATGTAAACCGTATTTGGATAAATTCATGATCGTGTTTATTGATGATATTCTCATCTATTCAAGACAAAGACCGATCACGAATGCATTTACGTCAGGTCCTTGATCTTTTGAAGAAAGAAAACTATATGCCAAGTTCTCAAAGTGCGAATTTTGGCTCGAAGAAGTTCAGTTCCTAGGAAATGTGGTGAATAGCCAAGGAATTCACGTCGACCCTGCAAAAATAGAAGCCGTGAAAAAATTGGTGTGTTCCCACGACCCCAACTGAGGTGTCGTTCTTTTCTGGGTTTAGCGGGTTATTATCGCAGGTTCATTGCAAACTTTTCAAAGATTGCTAAACCGCTTACGGCGCTAACTCAAAAGAATAGACTTTTGAGTGGGGACCCGAACAAGAGGAGGCTTTCAAGACTTTAAAACACAAGCTGTGTAATGCTCCTATCCTAACTCTTCCTGATGGAAACGATGACTTCACTGTGTATTGCGACGCGTCTAGTCAAGGCCTTGGTTGTGTTCTCATGCAACGAGGCAAGGTCATAGCTTACGCGTCAAGGCAATTATAGGTTCATGAAGTGAACTATACAACTCACGATCTCGAACTTGGTGCCGTGGTATTTGCCTTGAAGATTGGCGGCATCATCTTTATGGAACGCAATGTATAGTCTACACCGACCACAAGAACCTCAAACACGTGTTCAATCAAAAGGACCTCAACATGAGACAAAGACGTTGGGTTGAGTTGATTAGCGACTACAACTGTGACATTCGTTACCATCCTGGAAAGGCGAATGTTATAGCTGACGCGCTGAGCCGCAAGATCCACAATAAGACGGTCTCACTTCGAGAAATTCGAGATCGAAGGCAATGGTTTGACACATTGGGAGAATTTGATACCGAGATTCACGTGGATGTTAACGAGGCTACTATCATGCTTCAAAATATAAGGATTGATAGTGATCTCGAGTTTTGCATCCGCGAGGCTCAACAAGCAGCGTTAACTGAGGAAGGGAAGGATGATGAACTAGCATCTAACATTCAGTCACAATTGGAGACAAAACCGAATGGCATGTGGTATTTCTTGAACCAGCTTTGGATTCCTAATCGCGACAATCTCCGTCACTTCATCATGAATGAAGCTCACCAAACTCGATATTCTATTCACCCTGGGTCTGATAAGATGTACATGGATCTACGTGGCCAATATTGGTGGCCAGGAATGAAGAAGGATATTGTATCTTATGTCTCCAAATGTCTCACGTGCGCAAGGGTCAAAGCTGAACATCAACGGCCTAGTGGTTTACTTGAGAAACCTGAAATCCTTATGTGGAAATGGGAGCATATATCCATGGATTTCATAACCAAGTTACCATGAACCTCTCGTGGCCATAATAGTATATGGGTGATTGTTGACCGTTTGACCAAAACGGAACATTTCATACCAATACGAGACACATACAAGGTTTCAAAGTTGGCTCGCATCTACATCGATGAAATTGTGAGTCATCATGGCTTGACGTTGCATATTATTTCCTATCGTGATGCTCGATTGACTTCACACTTCTGGTCTTCCATGCAAGAACCCTTGGGTACTCAATTGGATTTAAGCACGGCTTACCATCCTCAAACGGACTGTCAAACCGAACGAACAATTAAAACTCTTAAGGATTTGTTAAGTCTTTGAGTCCTTGATTTTGGTGGTGACTGGGATACGCATCTGCCGTTAGCGGAATTTTCTTATAACAATAGTTATCACTCAAGCGTCAACATGACACCATTCGAGACTCTATATGGTCGCAAATGCCGTTCACCGATCTGTTGGACTGACATTGGTGAAAATCTTATTACTGGTCCTGAACTCATCCAAGAAACGACAGACAAAGTCTCCAAAATCCGTAATAATCTTGAGGTGGCTAGAAGTCGTCAAAAGAGTTACGCGGATAAAAGACGCAAACCCGTTGGAGTTCCAAGTCAACGACATGGTTCTTCTTAAGGTTTCTCCATGGAAGGGTGTTGTTCGCTTTGGGATGAAGGGCAAGTTAGCCCCACGCTTTGTAGGACCCTTCAAAATTCTAAAAAGAGTTGGGAATGTGGCTTATAAACTGGAGCTACCTTCCGAGCTTAGCAGGGTTCATCCTGTCTTCCATGTCTCAAATTTGAGGAAATGCTTAGCCGATGACAATCTGCATGTTCCTTTGGAGGAAATCCAAATTGACGAGTCCTTGTATTTTGTCGAGAAACCTGTCGAGATTATGGACCGAACGCTGAAGAAGACCCGAACAACTACCACGCCCATCGTCAAGGTTCGTTGGGAAAACAAACGAGGAGCTGAATTCACGTGGGAACGCGATAATTTCATGAAGAAGAAATATCCCCATCTGTTCGTTTAGTATTGTCTTTTAATTTCGGGACGAATTTCTTAAAGTTGGGGAGACTGTAACCTCTCGTATTTTTGTTAAACATTTGTTAACTTCGTTATCACTTGTAGTGTGTGTTTTGTCATAAATGCAAGTATGAGGTTTCATTTGTAAATTTCCTCTTATTTTGATTTTGTCAATATTCAAAATTTCTATTATTTGTTTAATTATTAATAATTAAGCTAAAAAATAATAATAATAATAATAATGAAAACAATAATAAAAATATTAATCATAATGATAATAAGCTTAATAAATGTTAAATCTTGAAAATAAATAAAAAACAAATAATTTTAATAAACTTAAAACTTGTAAATTATTAAAAAATTGGCAAAAATTTATAACATTAAAACCCCAGGGACTAAAACTGTAAATTCACTTTAAGTTGAAATATGAACTTTGGCTAACAATGCAATTTTAAAAACCACAGGGACCAAAGTGTAACTTGTTTTAAAATCTAATTTCTCCCCCGTAAACCCGGTGAACGGCCGGCCACACCTCCGGCGCGGCTTCGGTCACCACCATACACCAAAATTACACGATTCTAACGCCCCAAACCGGTCCAAATCGAGTCTTGAAGCCGTTTCGAATTTGGTAATGACAAATAATCGAACTATAAATGCGGTTCGTTAATCCTTGAACCCGAAACCAATCCTCATCATAAACAAAATTCGTTTCTACAATTAAGACGTACTATTAATGAAATTAAACGTGTGTAAACATTCATCTAATCATTTTGAAGTTATGGATGTGTTTAAATTCATCTGAAACAGCAAATTAAACATCAATTTTACCCTGTAACACCCGACAACTTGGCCCTTCAATCGATTAAATTGAAACTATAAAACCGAGGCAAAACATCCCATTTGAGTTTCTTAAACTCCCTGCACCTTCAATTTCACCAAAAACATACACGCATCAAAACCCCAAATCAAGAGCAGTCGCAGATGGTTTCGAACTCAAAATCATCAAGAACAACATCAATCAGGTAATTAAATACGGGTTTCTACTCGTTTTTACAAGGGGAACAAAAGCCCCATGGATAATTGATGTATCAACATCGAATCGATGTTCAATTTGATCGATTTCACAACTAGGGTTCATGTGAATTTGGTGGTTTATGTTTTTAAAATAAGCATTCTGTTCTTAGACACAAACAGGGCCTTGGCCCGGCGGTTTATGTGTTGGATTGTTTGGGCAAAGGTCCCGGGTTCGAACCTGGGCACCTGCTATATATTTTTTTTAAACGGTTTTTTTTAATGTTTAAAATTTTGAAAATATTTAAATAATTATTACTAACCAGTTAAAAACTGTTTTTAATCAAAAATGAAATAAAATTATTTTCCTTTCAATTTTATTAGAAATTCACTCTAGAAATTCTTATTTTTGTATTTCAAAAATTATAAAAATTGTTATAAAATACCATTTAGTATTAATTCTAAATTGTAATAAATCTCATGTAATATTTAAATAATTTTAATTTAATACATTCGTTATTGTTATAAAATATAGTTACAAATTTACATATATTTTAAGCAAATAAATATATATGTTCACATATAAAATGTACACTTATTGTAACAAAATTTATCATTTGGACCTACAAATTTACTATTTTATTTAATAGTAAATAAAGACCATTTAATAATAAAAGTTTAACTTTTATTAATAGTGTTAATCACTAAAAAGTTTTATTTAAACATTTAAATATCAAAATAATAACAAATTACATCTATTTAATGATATAAATATCATGGATTAAATGGGTTATAAATATAACACCATAACTATCATGATTAATCTCACACGTCGGTCATTTAGGTTGAACGTTAACGAATCCTCGGCATATTTTTATACAAGGCTTTCTTATTTGCTCATCCTATTATCCATATGAGTTTTCATACCTATTTTTATATTATTTTATACTTTTGGGGTGAAACATGTTAATCGTATTAGAAATACACTTGTAAACATATTTTAATCTTGTAACACTTGTGCAATTCATTTTATGTTGTTATGGTTATTTGAACACTTGTAATTATCATGTGATGACTCTTGTAAGATACAATTATTAACTATTGCTAGCCTGGCGACGTCATAGATCTATGGGCCTGACAAGCCTATTTGGTGCTAAAGCCGAGGTTATTGCCGGCTTCTAGTGCCGTATTCTTGAGCACTATGGGAACCAAATACACTTAGCTAATCGTTTAATATTGTAATGGCTATATTTGTCAAGGTTTGATTGTTACATTTGTTCATCCATCTTTTTTTGCTTTATTCAATAACCTATTACGTGAATTGCCATCTTTTATATATATTTATGTATGCTAAAACTATGAAAACTCACCAACATATTGTTGACATTATTTTTAATATGTTTCAGAAAATGATACTGCTTAGCTTGTTTTTGAAGACTTGCTTACATCTAGGATTGGACCTAGATTAAAATAAAATGACACTTATTATCATATAACGTTGGAAATCTTATGTATTGTTGAATGTTTGAACTTATGTTATTTCTTAAATTTATGTTATGAATCTTGATATTTAATAATATTGTCATTTTAATTTAGCGTTGTGTGGCATGAACAATCTTAACCCTCACACCTCGACGTTTCCGCCGTTAAGGTTGGGGTGTGACATCGCATGTGTTTAAAAGGGGTTTGTTGGGTCGTTTCAGATGGGTTTCTGGTTGTGGTGGTGGTGGCCGTTCGTTTTCGCCAAGGCAAGCCTCGAGTTCCGCACCGATCACCGGCCGGTGTAATCACCAACGCCGCCCTGTCGTTCATCTCTTTCTTCGTTGTCGAATCCGCTCTTGAAAAATATATATATATATATATATATAGAGAGAGAGAGAGACTGTTACAGTGGTGGTTTTAGGGTGTTGCCTGGAGGTATTGCTACCGCTCTTATTCTTTGGCGATTGCGATCATGTTGCTCCTCTCTCTCCCCATGATTTGGGATTCTTGTCGGGTTCAGCCCTACTTGCAAGGGTTTTGGGGGATTGCCGCCGTGTGAGAGCCTTCGCCTAGAGCCTGTCCGTTTCCGGCAAGGCGACCCTCCTATACCTTAGTGGCGTTCCTCTGATTTCGAATGCAGGCCAAGCGGCTAGGATTACAGCCAATGAGGGTTGTTAGAGTTCTGATTGGACTCATATTCGGTTGCGGGGGGCCCTTTTGAGCCATGTTTTCTGTTTAGTGGATGATAATGAATGTGAATATGTGAGATCTGCTTTTTTAGGATCTTAGACTCTCTGTTGTGGTGGGTTGTCGATTAATTGCATGATGACGATGCCCCTAATCACTTGTCCGCATCTGAGTGCTAAAGGGTGCAAAACTTTGCAATCGGGTTTTTCATGTATTTCATGCCCTTTTCAACCTTGCATTCTATTTGATCGATAAAGATGGGTGCGAACTCATCTAAGATCCGCATCTAATCCCGTTGAGACCGTTATGTAGAAGGAGTTTAGGCCTTCGTTGTTTCAGCGTGACATCCGTGTAGGATGCAGCCACAATGGGGTCGCCTTCCTTAGTCTCCAAACACCTTAACCGACTGTTGTTGGTGGCCTGTGCGGGTACTGTTGTTTTGTTGATAATGTTCAACTGCGTTTATGTATTCTTTCTTCTATGTTGGTCATGTTAAACTGTTATGTTGGCAATATTAAATTGTTTGCTCGATGATAATGTGCAAGTCATGTCTGAGAGTTATTTTGTTTCTGAATAGTTGTTGGTTGGTAAAATCGATGATGTAAAGGTTAGTCATCTAATATTGTCGGGTGATACTTTCTGGGACCCTTTGTTTTGGTTGTTCTATGGCTGTGATGACACAACAAAACTAGTGTCGGTTGCCTTGGTGTGCCAGCCGTTTCTGACGTGCAGCCACAATCGACCATGTTTGAGCCTCGCTTTCAAGACTCGCAACATACGTCGGAAAATAAACACTAGTTTAGTATTAGATGCCTACGTTACTTGGATGTAAAGAAAGAAATAGAAAGTCTCATATTGTTTGTTTCTAATATTCAAATCAATAGTCATTGGTCCTAAACCTGTTTAACATAACTTGTTCAAAATGAGCTCGCATAATTTAAGTAGGCTATTTAAGGAGTTCAAATTCTTTTGACAAAAATAAGATTACTACCCTTTATATATGTTGTTATATCTATCAAATATCCATATGTGCAAGAATATTCTTTTTGTTGCTATATCTATTTAGAGGTTAAGAAATAATACAAAATGATCAAAATTTTGAAATCATACCGGCTGACTCGAGTTTTATCCAAGCCAACTTCAACCACAAATTTAAGCTCATTAAGAGTTTTCTTGTCAGCATTGGCGAAGCTCAGTGAGGACTCGTACCCCCCACTTTTTTTTATCGGTAGTGTTAATTTTCGGTCAGGTTTTGTAAATTTCTGGCCCGATAGTATAAAATTTTATAATATATATAGAGTTCGCCCCCTTAAAATAATTTATTTTCGCCCCCACACCCTTACAGTATGATTCAAACTCCACCACTGCTTGTCAAGCCAAGCTAGCTTGTTTAGTTTCAAACTCGAGCCTAAACTTAAGTTGGCTTGCTTGCTGGTTGACCAACATTTTGTGGTTTGTAACTTGTAAGGGGAGTCCATTGGTAGGGAATGGTTGTTTATAAACTAGGTTCGAATCATGTGGCCTTTGTGGGACAAAAACTTACCAACTTGATTAAAGTTGATAACCGAAAAAAAATTGCAAATTGCAAGTTTGATGTGATTGTTGTTGCAACAAAGGACTTGCAGCCCTGTCTTTAAAAAAAAGTATAGATTACTAGTTTACGTACCTTATTAATTTTCATAGTTACTAACCTTTTAGTTTATAACTTATGAATTATGATTTTGATCGGCTTATCCTCTTTTACTAATTTTTTGAAATAGTCTCTGAAAGAAATAATTTTGCTACAAGCTTAGGTTGTATAACTTAATGTCTTAATTTTACAAATGTTACAAATGGTTACATTAAGCTACACGAAAAGAAGATGCGGATGTCTCAACAAATTTCCTTGCGCCTTTAAACCACCGTTTATCACCAGCCTGTGCCTTGCAGACATATAGTTTACCATCGGACACCGTCGCTGTGATCAGTTGGTGCTTACCGCCCTCATCTCCGTCTGCCGTTCTAGTCAACACCGACAAGCAGTAGTATTTCTTCCCATCGACCACTGGCATCGAAGTTTCTAATATGTTAGCAGTTGCAACCGTATCTTCTTCAAATCCTCCCTGGCATTACCACAAAACCACAGTTTTACTAATCAAATCAGTGAAACCGACAGTGTTTTCAAAACCAAACTAAACCATATTTCACTTTTTTTTTTTTACTTTGAGTTCTTATTTTTTTTTTCATAGTACTTTATTTTATGATTAATTTAGTACTTCAGAATTCATACTACGTGTAATCAAGTATTTACATTAAAAATACAAATTCACATCAAAACATATAATACTTTTATCACTACTAGAAAATTGAGCAATTACCACCAATTTTTTTGACCAAAATAAATCGTCACAAAATTTGCGACCGTTTTGTGACCAAAATCAAAATGATTGCAAAATTAGCGACCAAACAAGATTTGATGGCAAAATGGTTGTAAATTTAGTGACCAAACAAGAATCGGTGGCAAAACGGTCCCAAATTTAGCGACCAAACAAGATCTGGTAGCAAAATAATGGCAGCATTTGCGACCTACAAGTGTGGTCACAAAATGGTCACAAATAAGTAAAAAAAAAACTGTGTTTTGTAGTAGTGTATGTTTTGTTACAAATTAGATATACATACGTATAAGTAGTTTTAATATTTATATTATTTATAATATTATTCGGTTCTAGCATGATCGTAATCATGTCCGGTTCTGAACATACTGATACATAACCATAGTGTATCACTTTTGCTTTGGGTTGACATAGATTACCTCAGAGGCTGTTTTACCAAAGAAAACTTGCTTCCCCAACAAATAGTTCATCTGAAAACCACAAGATCATAATCAAGTAATCAACTTTAACAATTCAAACTTCAAACCCTTTCACAAGATCACTAATCAATACCAAATTCAACTTCCAGTTCATTAAACAATGTTCAAGAAACAAAGATGATCAAACTGATTACCTGTGAGAGGAACTCCTCAGGGGAACCATAATCAGTGATCGATTTCTTGTTAGTCGGGGTGACGATGACCGCGAGATTGCTTGTCGTATCGAAGTTGTCTTCATATCGGAGCACCTGACCGGGGTACTCAACCTCCTTGCTCGGGTTCCACTTCGCGGGTATCGACAGCTTGAATCCCTCACCGGTGTATGGCATAAAGTCTGTGTTCTTCTTTGGTTTACCAAATACATTTGCTGGCATTCTTAACAAGTTTACATTAGAAAATGACTTAAACAGGGAAACAAATTTTAAAAATAAAAACATTTTGGTTGTAAAATGATCACAAGTTAAAAAAACAAAAAGGTGATTGCATAAAAGGGGTTGTCCGAATCGGTCGCAAAACAAATAGTAGCAAAATGAGTCGTAAAGATTTACGACAACGCTGGAGGTTGCAAACTTTGTCGTAAATATAACAGCGGTCGTAAAATAGCGTGGCGTTTCAGTTGTAAAACGATGACTTTTGTGACCGTTTTAGTATTTTTTTTTCATTGCATATGCAGTGGTGGAGCTCTATAAATATTAAAAAATTTACGTTACCGGACCGAAAATTTACACTACCGGACCAAAAATTCACGCTACTGACAAAAAAAAGCCCCCTCCGGCCCTCACTAAACTTCACTCTTGCGCGCATGATCAGTTTTCTAGTAATATAAAATTGCAAGCTTAATACATATTTATTTAAGTTAATGATCAAGTTGAAGTGGAAGGGGAAGGGGAAGTACCAGGTTCACCATAGGCTGCATCCGCTGGTGACACCTTGGTACCAACAGCAGCAGCTCCTATTAGAAATGTTAGAGCCGTCCGACGGGACACTGTTCCGTCGGGCGGTGATTGGCAGACGATTAGGTGGTGGGGCTTGTTTGAAAGTTGTCGTGGTGGCGTAGTTCTAGTTGCGGTGGAAATTGGGTGGTGTGGGTGCAAGAAGCTTGTGGAGGCCATTGTTGTCGGATACGTGATTACTGAGATATAGCTAGCGTGTGTTACTGTGTTGTTGTGATTGGCTATTGAGGGTTAAATACTTAATAATTGAATTATGATGTTTGGATAAGGGTGATAACGTGATATCGTTGGTTTTGTGCTTTTGTGTTTTGAAATGGGCCCATTAGACGAGTCTACAACCTTCTTGCTTTGCATATGTATTTTCTAGAAGAGAGAGATCAAAAAAGACAATTAAGTTGAAATTAAACATATTAATTATTGAGTTATTAATCCCAACTTTCATTTAGTGGTCGTAATTTATCCAAACGCAAGAAATACTTACATATACTTTCAATTTTGAATTTAGTTTCCTTCGACGGTCACTTATTAACAAAGAGGTCACTCTCGTTAGGCTTTTTGATGAAATATGACCAACTTTGAGTTTATTATCTGCTTATGTGGCCATATTTCTTCTTAGTGTTTTGGCCACCTAAGCAGTTTACGTCATCAAAAAACTAATGAGGTAAACTCTCAGTTTGTAAGGGGTCGTTAGATCGAGGAAAATAAATGTAAAGTTGATAACGTCTGTAAATATTTCCTCAGTTGGGATTAATCCCGACTAATAAATAAAAGTTGAGATTATTAAAATTTAATAATCATTAATTATTTGGATTTAAACGTTTTCTTTAACATTCGAGTCCAAACACCCCTAAGCACTTCAACTTTCTAAGTAACAATCCTAAAAGGCCTTGACAATTCGTAGTGAATGCTCACAAAAGTTCGTAAGCGATAGGCTGATCTGACGCTGATCTTAGGAGTGGGCCAATGAAGTTTACGTTTTTTTCGTGGCGAAAGTTTGTCCACACGGATGGCCAATGATAGGATAAAAGGGGATTGAGAGAAGGGGAAAAGTTGTCAATCAATAAGGTTCATGACGGGTGGCGATTATATTTGTGTTGGGGTTATGAAGACTTTAGGCTTTAAGCCTAAGTTTATGTTTCATGTCACGTACTGTAATTTTTATACTAAACTAATAATAAACTTTAGAGTAAATTACATTTTTCGTTCTTTAAATTTATACCAAATTTCAGTAATTGTCCTTTAACTAAGGAAATTACAAGGATTGTCCTTTACATTTATGTTGCGTTACATGTTTTGTCCTTTAAGCTAACGGGCGTCAATTTCAAATGTTAAGTTATGTCATGTGCCACGCACATGAGCGTAAAACTGTCATTTTGTGTCCCTTTCTTCCATTTCACCCTTTTAACCCCTCTTCCCCTTCACCTTCACCTTCAAAATTAGGGCTCACAATCAACTGATCAAGAACCACTTCATCATCAAGACCCCCTTTACCATCAAATTGACCTTGGTAGCTGACGATGGTGTTTTGTCGTTGTGGAAAAGAGGCAGTGGCCGTGACATCATGGACTCCCCGTAACCTAGGTTGTCGTTTCTATGCTTGTCCAGTATCAAAGTGTTTGTTTTTTGGATGGTTTGATCCCGTAATGTGTGAAAGATCCATGGACATCATTCCAGGACTTCTTAAAGCAAAAACAACCTTGAAGAAAAGCTAAAAACAAGTGAAGTTAAAGAAATAAAATGGAAGATATTTTTAATTATTAGTTGGATCAGCTTCATAGTGGTTGTAATTGCTCTTAAGGTGTAATTGTGATGCTTAGCTGTAATGTTTCAGTTGTAATAATGCACTTGTACTAATGGTTTGATGTTTAATGGGAAACATCATATTTTGGAAGAATTTTAGAGTAAATTGATCAAGTTGTGATGTTGGTATTATACTGAGTTTGGTACATGCAATACATCACATATGGCACAAACAACATACATAATTTAAAATGACATAAACAACCTACATTGTCATTTACTACTAAGTTACATTGTTCCCAAATAGAGTGCATAATAAAACAAGGTTCCAAAAGATAGTACATGCTTAACCAAAGTGTTCAAAAGACCAACCAGACATGCTAAAACAAATGTTTCAAAACACCAACCAAACAACACATCCTAATCTTGTTCCTCGTGACCTTTACAGGTCCTGCTATTATGGCCCCTCTTTCCACATTTGCCACAAGTTACAGTACTGTTCTTTTTAGACAACCTCCATCCCTTTGTGAGGTCTTCCATTTCAAATGTTGATCGCTTCCTTACCTTTTTGGGTCTCCCTACTTGTTTGTGATGAGTTGGTGGAGTTAGTGTTGTAGGGACCTGTGTTTTTGCCCACAAAGACCTGCCATTGATTGGAGTAATTTTGAAACTATAAACTTGTTTCCGTTTATCCATTGTGTAAATTGGATGCAACCAACTTTCTAACACCCCAACTTCTTGCCCATTGGCAGCTTTGTTCCAAATAGCTGCAACTGTATGCTTGCATGGCATTCCTGTGATTTCCTATCTTCTACAAGCATATAACTTCCTAGTCATATCCACCACACACTAGTCCCCATTTGGTCCACTAACTTGATACTGATCCTCACCATTCCAAACCACAAAGTATATTGTAGCCTCTTTCTTAATTGTTTCAAACATTTTGGTGGTAGTGGGTGTGAGCGCTCCTTCACTCCTTTTAATAATCTTCAAACCAGTCACAATCCTCCTCATTAGATACTCTCTAATGTATTCAAGGGCTGTATGATGGGCTTGTCCCTGCCCTCAACTATCTTGCTATTAAACACCTCGCACATGTTATTAAGCAACACATCTGACAATGTCCTACCTAAGAACATAAAGAAAATATAATTTGAAATCTAAAAGTTCACATTATAACTAAAAATCAATGAAATAATGATACTTCGTACCAGAGAAATGAGATATTGACCAATGTTTAGGTGGGATGTTGGACAACCACACATGGGCATCATTGTTAAACCTCCTCAACTTATCCATTGCATTTTGAAACTGAACTGTAGTTGTGGATGTTGTCAATTTCCATAGCATATCCTTGTAAAGTTTCCCTTTGAAAGATCCTTTTATGTTCTCATGTATGTGCCTGAGATAGAATCTGTGCTCAGCACAAGGGTACACTCATGTATGTCATCTTGATTTAGATTGATTAAATGGTCTAGGTGATCTCTATCTTGGTCATTAGTATTACTTTCACCTTGCCCACAACCAGTTGATTTTCCTACTTCAGGTACATGATCATGCCAATCCAAAAACAATCTTTTTGAAGTGTTACATGTAACATGAATGCTACTTTTTGTTTCATCAGCTATCTCTTTAATTATAACTTTTGCTGGTGAGACGAAATATGTATGTAGGTTTGTGCTCCCATGTTCAGTGTACACATTTATTAACTTATGCACAGAGATATATTTGGCCAAGTTCAATACATCGTAATCATTACCTAGGGCTTGAAGACCAAAATCCATATCTTTTTCTAGAACTAAGAAATTGTAATATATAGCCTCATCACCAGTATACCCTAACATTACCATAATTCTATCCATTTGGAAAACAGAGAATTTTTCAATGTCAATCAGGTCCACATAATCTATTTTACCATCCACATAGGTACATCCTGAAAATCGAGTAAACCTTCTACCGTGTTGCAACTTCATGGAAAAAAGGTTATCAAAACCAACTGCATTTTCGAAAAGTTTTAAATTTAGCAAATGCTAAACACAATAAGTAACAGATTCAGCAAAATTAATAGAAAATGTACAAACTTACAGTATATTGCATCGACATTAGTTTGATCGAGTGATTCTCTGATGAAGAAACTATCAATCGGCATTTTTAGGATGAAATTAGCAATGGGGAAGTTGATGGGGGAGAAGTTTTTTAAAAGATGAAGGGGAAGAGGGGTTAAAAAGGTAAAATGGAAGAAAAGGGCACAAAATGACAGTTTCGCCCTCATGTGCGTAGCACATGACATAATTTAACGTTTGAAATTGACTCTATTAACGTAAAAGATGAAACATGTAACGCAACTTAAATGTAAAGGACAATTATTGTAATTTTCTTAGTTAAAGGATAATTACTGAAATTTGATATAAACATAAAAAAAATAATATACTCTAAACTTTAATTGCGACTTATGAATATACATTGTACCGATCGAACCACAATAATGCTTTTGTTTGTGTGACAGTGTTTCGTGCATATACCTAACAGTTTGACGGATTGCTGAGGTGGAACTAAGATTCAAAAATACGTTCTTCTACAAGACTCTAGAGACCACATCTTTGATCTGACGTCGCATATCGCCACGTAATACATCCACTTCAATTACAATTCTGAACATACCACATTTTCCCTTTTTACCCCTACCACTTTTCGCGCCAAATCCATCTCTTATTATCTTCTCAAAACCCCACCAGAGCGTCTCCATTAACAACACCTCACTCTCTTTCACACACACAAACATACACAATGACACAAACGTAATTCCTCTAAGTTTTCATCAATGGCGCACTGGGGCAAAGGTGCTTCAAGATCTGTTAAAAAGTCATACAAACAGCAAAGAGGTTGAGGTAGATATTGCTTCTTTCGATTAAGATGAAATAGGTGTTTGGATCTGTTACTATTACAGGCTATTATCGAGTCAGTATGTGGTGTTCGTTTCAATTTTGAATGCATATGATGTGTTCTTACTGTAACTTTTACATATTTGTTCAATTTGAAGTTGAATTTCGCAACTTTGATACCATATAGGAAAGGGGCACAATCAAGTAGTTAGTTATGTTATTGAAATATTCGGAGTACTGGTGATTATGAGCTGCAAAACGAAAAAGAGGCTTGAAAAGTATTAAATCTGTTTGGGCCAAAATGGGTTGGGTCTAACTCATTCTTTGATTAAACTTTGTTTTTCTTAATCCTTGAGAAAAGATACATAGGTATTGATTTGGGTTTGACCCAAATGATTATAACATAAAACCACACTGGCCCATATGTGTTTTTGGGTCCATGTTGCTGTGATGATGATAAGCTAATTTCATATGGTACAATGAAGAATGTGATATAGACGTCGATTCTGGAGTTGATTAAGATCAACTAATGTGTCTTGATGGCAAAATCAATATGATGATTTTTTAATTTTGTCATGCACATAAGATGTTTAATTTGTAATTTTTAAGTATCTGTTTGAGGTCAACAAGAATAGGGTGTAGAGAAGTAATTAATATGCTCATTTTTTCCTTTAAAAATGGAAAATTTTGTAATTGTTTGAATTAATCTGGCATGGTATGTCTGTTTACTGATTTGAACTCTTTTGTTGTTAATTTTCTCTGCACAAAAGAATCTATTAATAGACAAATAACAGTCAAATCTGGAATTAAATATTACAGATTAGCCTTTTGTCTTTTGCTTTGTTTTGATATACAATTTAATTCAATTTTTTAACAGGTTATTGCTTGTTCCTTTTGCTAGGTGCATTGCTCTAGGAAAAGTGACAAATTATACAAACATCAATCATATTGAAAAGTCTTTGGAGACCATTAATGATGCTACCAACTTGAAATTATGGAAAATGAGATGATGTTGTTGTTGTAAGCTATCTACCTTAGTTTCTGCCACCTTGATAGTTTCAAATATTAATGCAATAATGGCCACTTGAATGTATGACCTGTGCTACTTGCTTTACAGGATGGCAGGATCAAATACTGATAATGATGGGGTTTCTTCAGCCTCAAGGAAGCTAACAAAGGTTCAAGGTATGTGATGATGAACAGATCAACAGAATCTATGTTGTGATTATAAAGTAGTAATACCCTTGAGAGATAATCTCTTATAAATCATTTTGGATTAACAAACAGTAGCCTATAACTTGATCATAACTTATTGCTCTAGAGGAAGATGACACCATCTAATCTAATGCTTAAATCAATAAACTTAAAGTAAGACATACAAGTAGCATAATCTCTCTTGTCGAACAGATCGTGTGTACAACGAGTCAGCATCCTGCTGGCCCAACCTGAGCCACCAGTTGTTTAACCTTGCTTACAAGGTGGCAGGGGCTTGCCACATAAGCAAAGATTGTGTGCATAGGCTGCCGAAGGGAAGATGTTTAACGGTCTTCCTTGTGGGATTTCTCCACATAGCTTGTTTGTCCTGAAATTAACATGCCTTAGATGCTTAATCACCAACAAGTTAGTCGGTATTTTCCCGCCAATTGAGTTGATTGATACATCTAGCCACTCTAACTTTGACAGATTCCCCAAACTTGGTGGAATCGTGCCCGTTATACGATTTCTTGAAACATCCAACTTCTTGAGTTCAGTAAGTTTTGAGATTGTACCAGGAATAGTCCCTGTGATTTGATTGTTTGACAAGTCAACCATCTCCAAGAAACGACCCGTCGACCCCAGCAGGCCTGATAGTGAACCCGAAAGTTCATTTGAGTGGAGGTCCAGTATCGCGAGCCCACTTGACAGTTTGATTTCTGATAAGTTCCCCTTGAGTTTGTTGTTTGACAATTTTGCTTGTTGCAAGTTGGACAATTTTTGAAAGAGACCTGATATCCCACCTGTGAAATGGTTGTCTGAAAGGTCTATAGATGTGAGTGAATCTGCTTTTGTAAAAGTTGGCAACAACCCTTTAAGATTACACCCTGCTAAATTGACAGCTGACAACTGTCTGCTTGTAATCCACTTTGGGATGGTTACTAAATTGAACTTATTGTAAGATAAGTCTATAGACTGTAAAGATGGGACACCCTTAGATAATGCATCATTAGGCAAAGGATCAGAAAGTGCATTTCTAGATAAATTAAGGTACCATAAGTTCTGTAGTTGCGAGATAGATTCGGGGATTTGACCGATGAGCTGGTTGAAACCTAGAGAGAGGGTGTTAAGAGACTGGAGCCGCCCTATCCATGGCGGTAGTTGACCGGTCAACAGGTTGTTGTTCAAGGACAAGTCTAGAAGCTTCTGCAAGTTGCTGAAATCAGGTATGGGACCCGCGAATCGGTTATGTGAAAGGTCAAGGAACGTTAAGTCTGACAACTGTCCCAAAACAACTGGGATCGATCCTGATAACATATTGTAACTCAGATCAAGATGCTGCAAACGGGCGAGGTGTCCCAAAACAAGGGTACCCGAGAGCGAGTTCCTTGCTAAATTAAGCTGAAAAAGCTTGTTTAACTTTTGAAAAGTGGGTGGGATTGGGCCGGTTAAGCGATTACCACTTAATGAGAGTGTTTGGAGCAAGGGCAATTGGCCTAAACTTGAAGGGATGGTTCCTTCATCGAATTATCTTCAAGAACAAGTTGCGTGAGCCGTTTAAGACCCGAAAAACTTGTTGGAATGGTACCTGATATCCTCCTCATACCACTGATCACCAAAATCTCCAAGAACTTTAAGTCACCTAAAGTAGGTGAAAGAACACCCTTCATATAGATGCCACTATCTTTATCCCCTGGCCCTTGTAACAACAATTGGGTCACTCTCCCTGTGAGATCACATTGAACACCTTCCCAATCTCCCCCACAACAATCTTTACCCACCCAAGAAGACAAAATACCAGTGGTGTCCTTCAAGATTCTTGCTTTGAACCCATTAAGTGCAGCCCTATCAACTTCAGAGCACATTTGGGCTTGTGAGAACCCACAGACTAAAAAAATGATCAAGATTTTGAAAACCCATGTAGAAATCTGCATTTTTGATGTGGGTTTCGTTTGGTTTTTGAAAAAAATGAGGTTTTGAATGGGAAATGGGATTTTAAAGGTCATATAAAGTGTATGGAACAGAAGAAAAGGTGTCAAAAGGGAGACAAGGGGTTTAAATATATTTTCTCACTTAAACAAGAAGGTATAATGATGAAATTTGCTAGTGGGATGATCAAAAAGGGTGACAGAAATGAACAATAATATATTGTTTTGGAGAATGTCCCCCATATTTATAGGAACAACAGGGACCTGACATTTGAAAGATGTATGGGATCAACAAGTTGTTGTAATTACATTTAACACCCTCATACTTTACTTTTTCTTTTGTGTGCTCACATGAAGTTTTCAGACAAATATTCCTTGGGGGTTGCATATCTTATAACGAGGAAAGGTCACTTTGTGGGTGCTTATTTCAAGTTATTTGATAATCGAACTCAGTTCGTTTTTGAATTAAATTCAAAAATTCCGTTTAAACTTTTAGAGTTTATTCAAATCAATATATAATGAGGGAAACAAATCCAAGTAGAAAATAAAAATTATATATCATATATAATTTTATATAAATAAAAATACACATTTCATATTAAAAAAATTATATATTATTTAAATTCAAGTAATCTAGTTGAATCAATATGAAGATTACAAATTTTATTTGATCAGAAAACCGAATTCACAATATGGATTGGATGCTAGCTTGATTTAAAAATCGAAACTGAATTTGTAAATCAAATTCGGTTTGGTTTGAATTTTTTTTTTCAAGCTCAATTCGAAGAATGAAAACCCATAAGTTATATGGATCTTGGACTCGTGGTAAGAAGAATTGTTTTGGTATTGGGGCTGAATCGAGAAATATAAATAGATTTGGGGTTGAAATTGAAATAATGACAAAAAGGGGTTGAAAAGTAAAAAACGTTTGAAAATTGAGAGGGAGCTTGACTTTCAATAGATTCACATGTGCGTGATTTCACGAGTGCCTCAAGTCTCTGGCGTTATTCGAACGTTGGAGCGCAATTTTTCAAAAACATGACGGTAGAATAGTAAAAATATATTATAATATATTAATTGCGTTATTCTTATATAACTTCATTTAATAAATTACATTAATATTAATATGATGTAACCATAATGTCTCTGTTACAGCTGTTTATGATTTGAAAATAAAGTATGTAATTTGACGATGTAAAATCAGTTTTCCTTTCTTGATGTTTCATAAAATATATTAATATCATAAGAATAAAATTGAATATATTACTTATAATAGATAAATAACTATGATAGTTATTTTTGGTTTGATTTGTTTTATAAAATATTAGTGTGTGAACCCGTGTTTTGTCACGGGTTGTTAAAATTTATAATATTTGATTTCAATTACTTGTATATTAGTATTCAATTCGTATTTATAGATAAAAATCATATTGACAAATTTATTTTGAAAAAAAAATCATGTCGAACGTTAATATAATTTAGCACAATTATAACGACAAATTTAGATTTTATAAATCATTATATATTTATGATTATAATAAATAAACAATATAAGATTTAGAACCTTGAAACAGTTTTGAGAACTTGTATGTATTTAGTTTGATGACTTGTATATTATTACACATTTATATAATATTAATTACCAACTTTGGTATGTTTAATGGATAGTATTATGTGTTTAGTGGGTTGTATCCATCTTTGTCTTTTTCTTAAACTCTGACATTTTTTATTTTAACTTATTACTTTTATATTTTTTACAATTAAACCCTAATATTTTTATATTTTCATCTGCGATCTCCCATACTTTTCATATTATACAATTTTTTTGTTTTGCGTTTCCGTCTAAATTTTGCGAGTAACACACCGCAACATGTGTGTGTGATTCAACATTTTTACCCTTATTTTTTCTAGTTTAATAATTTTGTCGCAACGCGCTAGTTCTAGATTGACTTACTTATTTTTTATATGTTTTGTGTTTCGCTTACGTGGTTCAACGTTTTTGTGCTTACTTTTCGTTTGATTTCATTTTCTTCATTTTTTATTTCTTTTTTAATACGAGTTTTTTCAGTGTTGGTGGTCACTTGTGGTTGTGTGCCATTAGTGGCACTTGACACGGTTTTAGGTCCCCCGCTGCAACGTAGGAGGCTTAATACTAGTTATTACTTATTACTAAAATTGTTTTTATTTTGTAAATAGCTATTATAATTACTTAATTATTATTATTATTATTATTATTATTATTATTATTAGTATTAAATTTAATGAATTCATATGGATTAAAAGAATTATATTAAAATCCATCATAATATTGCCATACTAACCCTATATTGTCTTAAGATCAAGATGAAATTATTATTTTGACATCTTAAAATTGCTTTATAAATAGTATAGATATCATAAATATTCACTATTGCTTTCTATATGTTGTGTATAGTAAATTGGCTCGCGTGATGCGCGGGTGCTATTGAGTCTTTTTTTCGACCAGCTAAATTACTGATTATATTATTATTATTATTATTATTATTATTATATTATTATTATTATATTATTATTATTATTATTATTGTTATATTATTGTTATTATTATTATTATAACTATGTAAAATTTGGTAAATAATATTTAGTTATAATATAATAATTAATTTAAATAGTAAAAATATAAATGAAAAATATAAATATAATATTAATTTAAATTATTATAAATAAAGTAATACTTAATGTAGTGAATTAAATCATATACATTAACATATGTATTAATTATAATAAGTTTATTAAATGAGAGCAATTTAGAAACACTTGTATAAAACACTTGTATAAAACATTTGTATCATATGTTTAAATAGTTGTTCTAGGTGTCTTACGAAAAATAACAAATTACCAATCTACTTATGGGTTTTGTATTATATAGTAGAGATAAAAATTATAATCCTTTAAACAATTAAAATTAAACGTGGTTTGTTCTTTTATTTTGTAAAATCAGTTTTCCTTTTTTGAGGTTCTATAAAATCTTTCTGCACTAATAAAAGGGTAACTACCGGAGACACGTGACAACATCACATTCTTTCGTATCAAAATTTTCTTGCTTCTCTCTTTTATTAAATATTTACATTAGTTAGTAATAATATAATTTGATTTTTATAGATCTAAATAGTTTTATAAAAAAATAAGAAAGAGATTTTTTTTATCAATGTTATTTTTGAAGAGACAAATTTTTATAGAATAAGATTTTTTAAAACATCATTTTTTTTTTAAATACGAAATATTTTAAAATTGATGTTTATAAAGTAAAATTTTTGTAAACCAAAATAGTTAAAAGTGGAAGTTATAATAAGAAAACTTTAAAAATATTTTTTTAAAACGTTTTGTTTTGAAACAAAATCTTTAATTTTTTGGAAATAAAAAATAAAAAAATTTGAAAAGTTGATATCTTATCTTAAAATATCATTTTGTAATTAATAAACTTTTATTTTATTTAATATTTTATTTATTCAATCTGTGTATTACACGGGTTGTTAAAGCTAGTATATTATATACTAATAAGAATAAGGGTAGGGTTATACTAAAAGGATGTTTAATCTAAAAAGGTTAAGAAAGATTGTGGGCTTGACACGTGTCCTTCTATTGTTTTAAAGAGAAGGGCATTTTGGTTATTATGTCAAATATGTTAGCTCATTGTGTCAAATATCAGTTTATTGTGTCATATATTTTACATCATTTGTTATGTGTATTAATAATTTTGTTTTACGTTTTAGATCATTTTGTGGTATTTTTATCACTGTTTTTATAGATCATCGTGTGATATTTTTATTAATTAGAAGATACAATGATATACTTTTACTAATCTAGTTTTCAAAACTTATAGTGTTGAAGATAACACAATGTGTTATTTTTGTTATTGTTTTTTAATATATTATATATATTTTTTATTATTTATTGTGTTTTACCTTTAGAAATACACAATGATGTTATTTTAACAATGTATTTTTCAAAACTTATATTATTCAAGATAACACAATGACGATTAAAAGACACAATGAAATATTGTGTTATTTTGTCATTGTTTTTAATATATTCGATTAATTAGTTGTTAATTTATTATTGTATTTATATATTAGAGATAGACAACAATGTTATTACATCATTATATTTTTTAAAATTTATCATTTAAAAAAAAACACAATAGTATTCAAAGTTAACACAATAACCAAGAAAAAGACACAATGAGCTGCACTAAAGATATAATGACGAGATATGAGCTTAAAATGTTAATTTTTTTAATCTTTTTTATATAACAATACTGTACTTGTTTTAAAGATAAAAAACGCTCGTTTTTATGGTGTAATTTTTATAAAAAATAATGTTGTATATAAAATTAATGAACGTTTTAAAAAATGAGGGAACTTGCAAAAAGTCAACAAAAGTGGTTATTCCTAAAATATCCCTCTAACAAACTTTTTCCTACAATTTGATCTCAACCATTGATTAAGAAAGTAGATGGTTGAGATTACTTCTTAAATTTTTTGATTTTAGGAGACTTTATATTTGAACATTTCTTTAAGAATAAAATAGAATACATTACTTATAATAGATAAACAATTGTTTTGTATTGATAAACCTAGTTAATAAATTAGTTGCTTCTAGTAAAATAAAAGTTCTATACTAGGGCTCTCGACAACTCTGAACTACTAATAGGGTTAATGAGACACCTCTTAATTATAAATCAACACCCTAGATTTTTATACGGGTGGTATAGCACCATACACGTTGTATAGGTGGGTCGTATAGTCCTATATAAGGCGTATAACCTCTTTGACGGCCCCCTGAATTTTTTCTCGTTGTTAGTGTCGAAATTTTCTATACGCATCCTATAGCCCTATATGTGTAGTATAGGGGGTCGTATAGGGCTATACGTGTGACCTTTCGAATATTTATTAATTATTTGTTATTTCCGTTATCTTATGTAAGTGCTAGCTATGTTAATAATGTAACTATGGGAGTTCATTTGGCAATTTTAATAATCTCAATGATCCTATTAATTTGTAATCTTAGTTATATTTACTAAAAAAAAGAAAGAAAAAAAAAAATATTTGTAATTTGGTTAACTATTAAATAAATAGAGTTTGTAAAGTTTAAGTATTAACTAGGAGTTTTAACAAAAAAAATAAAAGGTTTATTACAAGATTTATAAACTATATAAAGTTTTATAAATAGATTAATTTATTTCTATAAAGTTTGGGTTTAAAATGTTAATTTCGAAACTCGATTTGAAAAAGTTTAAGCATGAAATAATAAATGTCAAAACTGCAGGGACCAATATTGTAAAATCTTTTAAATAGCCCCCCCTTCTCTTCCCCCGTTTTTCCGGTCAAACCACCGGCCACCGCCGATCGAAGCTCCGGCGAGCGCCGATCACCACCGAAACATCACAATTACACCACATTGAAACCCGCAAACCGTTTCTAAACCCGTCGCGAACCCGGTCGAACACATGGGTGTGTTTAATTTGCTTTTAATTGCGATTTAGAACCCGAAACCGAAATCCATCAAACCTCAAAGCCGTTTCTACACTTAATCGATGTAATTATTCAATTAATTGGGCGTACACGTTCGCTTAATCATTTAGAAACCAATGATGAGCTTAATTTCACCTGAAACCGCAAATAGCCCGTCCATAATCCCACCCGTAACTCCCGAAGGTACATACAACTCATTGAACTAGAATCGGTTCAAATTGAGGTATATAAACAGAGGGGAAAGCTCCCAGTCGACCCTCTTACGCTCTCAGCAACCTCAATTTCACCCAAAACACACACACACACACACATATCGAATTGCCCATCGAGACACCGTCGGCACCTTCATCCCCATTGTTCTTTTCAATTCCATTGAAATCAGGTAAATTAAATACATGATTATAACCTATTTCATGTGGGAAACAAAAGCCCTAACGTTAATTTCATTATCGAATTCGTTTTGCGGATCAATCGGATCAAATTGAAATCTAGGGTTTATGTAATTTGGGGATTCAACGGGGTTAATGTTTTTCTGTTTTTGAAAACGAATCCTGACAGGCGCAGGCGCCCCAGCCTGCTGGTTAAAGCTCAAGGGGGAGGCAGAGGGCCCGGGTTCGAACCCGAGCCCCTGCACTATTTTTTTTAAAGTCGTTTTTACTAAAAATAAAAATTCCACAAACCTTAATATATTATTAAATTTATATAAAAACCATCTTTTAATCCGAATTTAAATAAAATTAATTTCTTTTAATCTTTCTAGGAAATTAACTTAATAAACCTTGGAAATTATAAAAATGATATAAAATGTATTTTCTTGTTAGTTTTTTTAAATTGTAATTATACTTTTTAAATTCTTAAGAATTTGATTTGATAAATCTTTCAATATTTTAATAAACTATATTTACAAGTTTAAATTATATATTTTGAAGAAAATAATATATATATGTGCATATTTAAAATATTTATCTATTGTAGTTAATAGATTTATTTTAACCATTTAAGACTACAAATTATTATTATATCAAATAGCATTTAATAATTCTTTGATAATAAAAGTTTAATTTCTTATTAATGAAATTATCACATAAATTCTTAATTGGTCATTTAAATTAGGAAATAATAATAAATTGTATCTAACCTATAATTTATAATCGTGGGTTAAACGATTTATAAACTCTCAAATAACATCGTTATACTATCTTCATTGCTATCTAAAACCCCAAAAGAAACCTTATACTCCCGTGTAGCCGTTTAAATTATAATAATTATGGATTAACTTTAAACGCCGTTCTCTAGGTTGAATCTTAACAAACCTTCGGCGTTTAGTACAAGACTTCATATTTGTTCATCCTTATAATTCATGTGAGTTTTTCATACCTCATTTTATATTATTTCACACGTTTGGGGTGAAACATGTTAATCTTATTGAAAGCACACTTGTAAAGACGTTTTATACTCTTGTAACACTCGTGCAATTCATCTTATACTTGTCATGATTATTTGGATTCTTGTAATTATTATATGATTAACACTTGTAAAATACAATCATTAACTATTGCTAGCCTAGCGACGTGATAGATCTATGGGCCTGACAAGCCTATTTGGTGCTAAAGCCGAGGTTATTGCCGGCTTCTGGTGACGTATTCTTGATCACCATGGGAACCAAGTACACTTAGCTAATCGTATAATTTCGTTATGGCCATATTTGTCAAGGTTTGATTGTTACATTTGTTTGTCCATTTATATTGCATTGCCCTTTAACCTATGACATGAATTGCCATCTTATTGTTTATATATATATATGTATGTTCAACCTATGGGAAACTCACCAACATTATATGTTGACCGCATATTTTTAACATGTTTCAGGTAACGAACCCGCTTAGTATTGCTTTGAAGATATGATATCATCTAGGGATTTGGACCTAGAGAAAAATAAAGAGCATGCTATGAGAACTTTTATGTTGAATTCTTGTTATGTTATGTTTGTTTAACTTGAGACTTATATTATGACATTGTTGCCATGAAATAAAAATTTTAATAATATTTACACCTTGTAATAGTGTTGTGTGGCATGAACAATCTTAACCCTCACATCTCAACGTTTCCGCCGTTAAGGTTGGGGTGTGACAATACGCGGCTTATAGCCCTCTAACAGCCCCCCTTGAATTTTCCTTATTTTCAGTGTCTTCGACTCTATACGCCGCGTATGGTGCTATACGAGGCGTATACGGAGGTATCGATTTAGAATATGTGGTGTCTGTATATTAGGACCCCTTACTAAAACCTAGCCCTAAATCCCAATAAACTCGATACAAAAATAGTACAAAATAAACCCAATAAAAAAGAGCCCAAACATAACAAGACAACGAACCATATGAAATCAAATACGAACTAGAATCAAAGACGAACAAGGAAACATATACGAAATCAACCGTGAAACGAGTGGCCGATACAAACTCTTCAATCATCAAATCGAATAATATGGAATGAATACATCTTAATTCTGATACCATGTTAACTTAGACATGTAAAGAGGAAAAGCTATTTTGGTTTTATCATCATGAAAAGGTGCAAAATACAAAAGAGAGGAATTATACACTTAGCTAATAAGTAAACCCAAATAAACCCCCTACAAAAATATCCCAAATAACTTTCTATGCCGACATTCATTTATTTTATAAAATGTATTCAAAAAATTAATTCATCCAAATATACGAATTAATTGTAGAGGTGTTAAAATGGTTGTATTTGTGGGTTGAACAACCAATCTGACACGAACGTATGAAATTGACAAGAACTCAAACACAACAAGAACTTGAAAAGTGTGTGACACATTAATCCAAGCCCGATGTGAATGTTAGTGGGCTGACACGACACGACACGACCCGTTTACGTTAAATTCTTTTGTATATTAGTACTTTAAAGTTACAAGGTTGCAAACAGACAATGTATTTAAGAAATATGTTTAATTACAAAACTCTATCCAAATTTCTCTTTTAATGTTACATATTGACATAAAATGCTCAACTAGTTAAGTTATGATACAAAACATATTATAATTTTTCTTCAAAAACTTCATGATCAACACATAAACCCACCATGTTGACTAAACATAGATTCAACCCGAAATTGATCCAAATCAATGAATTTTGAAGTCGATGTAGACACTTATGTAACAATGACTCTAAGATGTCCAATCATTTCAGTTTTCAAACATTCAAATCAGCATCTTACATAGACTAATAGACATAAACTATTAGACGCAAATTTCAACATTTATCATGACCTTTGTTCTTGTTTTGTTTCAAAATCTCATTGTGTCTAGTCGTTTCAAGCGTTTATATGCACATGATTCTATCACAAAATGGATGAATATATTTGTTAATGTTATGATCAAAATAACTCATGGTTTTTGTTGCTACATTCAAATCTAGGTCCGGTCTTATAATTGTATCGCATCGAGCATTTCTCAGTTATACATGAGATTAGATTTGAGTTGTAACAGACATAAACTCATTAGAATGTGACTCGAAGACAGAGCTTTAGAAACACCTTTCAATGTTTAAGTCAATGATTTATACAAGTATATAATCATATGAACAATAAAGGAGTTATGCAGATGTTAATAATAAAAAATATAATGTTTATTCGTTTTTAGTGACTAACATGATGTTTAGGATGACCGATGATGTGCAAGCAAAGGGTGGCCTCCATTGTATAAACTATAAAGGGTGAATGAGTATACATAATGGATCCACCTTATATGACCGGCTTACCATAAGGATACTAGGGACGTAACATAAAATATTCAAACTACATATTTAAATTTAACAAATAATTATTATCACATTACACAACCTAAAACTACTCAAATTATTTTTTCTAAATAATAAAATTCAACCAATTATATATTTGAAAACATAAAAAATGGCATTTCATTGATTAAAATAAAATATACAAATTACATAAAAAAACAAAAACCAATAATTGTCACTAAAAATATATTAAATACTAATTTTAGCTAAACTTTGTTCGAGTTCTGGAGGTATAGACTTGTCAATATGATCTTTAAGATCAAATTGCAATAAAAAATGTAAACTAGAATGGTGCAACTCTGAAAACATATTATTGTCAATAAAGGAATGTCAAAAGATCTCATATGTACACCGGTGATATTGCATCGCCATCATCTTTGAATCATATTGTGCAATATTATGCATGCATACATCACATTTCTAATCTTTTCTAGCTTATAAGAATGAGCAGGTTGCCAAAGTATTTCCCAATTAGATTTCAACACTTCAAAAGCTTGCTTGACGTCTTTTCTCGCTGACTTTTGCACTTTCTTGAATTTCTTTTTATTTGGATTGGTTGGATATGGGTACGATTTCACAAACGTAAACCAAGCAGGGTAGATACCGTTGGTAAGACAGTAACCATGTTTGTACTATCGCCCGTTGACATGAAATGAACACTTACGCGTTGTTTTATGCATTTCGTCAATATATAATGAAGATTGATGAAGGACATTGATGTTGTTGTTCTAACCAACGACCCCAAAGAAACAATGCCAAAGCCATAAATCATTCGAAGCTACCGATTCGAGCATGATCTTGTGATATTGGTGATCACCTCGCTTATATTGGCCTCGCAAATTGGTTGGACACATTCACCCTACCCAATGTGTATGGTCGATACTTTTGACATCCTCGAAAGGTCATGTTTTTCCTCATGAAAGCTATATAATAATGTAATGTCGTGAGATGTTGGCCTATGTAAAAACTCATCACCATATAAAATATTTATTGTATTAAAGTCTTATGGGCCACAGCTAAACATTCATCATGTTCGTCAAAATGATTACCTCTTGCTTGTTTGATCGCCGATGTGCACTTTAATAAATCTTTGAAACTTTTTTTCATCTTCCTGTCTAGCCTCTCTTGAAACCATTCAAAATTCGCATTGATATCTCCAACAATTTATAAAAACATCACCTTCGACAACCGAAACCAAGAATGAAATGTAGCTTCATCGTAATTTAGATGGTCCCCAAAATAATATTTCATTAGGACCTTCGACAACCGTTGATGTACTTCTTTGACGAGTTTGTCGTGTCTTGAACTTCAGATTGGATGACGATATCAATGAGAAAATGAAGACTACTTGAAACATCATCATTCAACCCGAAATCATCCGACGAATAGGGTGGTAGTATTAAGTTATGATTTATTGTGTAAAAAAATTGTGTGAAAGTGAAGGAGAGATGTATAGATTTGTATTTCTTGTGTAGAAAAATGTAAATGGGATTTACATTGGTTTGTTATATATATTTTTAAAAAGTACCAATCTTTTGACCATTCTCGAACGGTAAAAAATTGAAGGTGTTGGGTAGTAGGATCCGAAATGGGAAATCGATTAGGGTAACCGAAGGCTCCAAGATGGTGTTTTTGATGTAGCCGAAAGAATTGAAGGTGACACTTGATTGAGGTGATTTGTTTATTTTTGAGATCTTTTTGTTTTCCTTGATGGTTTTTTTAAATCAGTCAGAACTGAAACGTCAAAATTAATAGAAATGCTCGTCAACTCGTCTCGTCTAAAGTCCTTTGAAAGAAGAAAAACCATTATTAAATCTATAGTATTTAACACCTCTTATTTCCTCTTCCTAGTGGCCGGATTTTATCTTATAATCCGCCCCCACCACCACCGTAACGTCACCGGAGCTCTGAAGGTTTCTTCCAATGGCGATAACAACCACCACCACTATCACCACCGCTTATTCACCCTTCAAATTCAACTTCAATAACTCCCTCTTCTCTCAACCACCACTAAACCGTCGTCCAATTATCTCATCTCTCCCACACCACCACCACCACCTCCACCGCCCCCTCGCCGGAAAATTTAGGGTTTTCACAACTTCACTTCACCGAAAATCATTTACGTCAAAATCCCCAATGTGCTCTGATTCCTCGGGGAAATCTCAGCCCATGGTTCCTCCTTACAACGTCCTAATCACTGGTTCCACTAAAGGTTTGATTCTCGTAATCTCATTTATGATCCTTGCCTGTGGATAAAGTTAATCTAGGTGATGATTTTGTAGCTTAAGCAGGTTTTCGGATATGAATTGAAGGAACTTATGGTTCAATTTTATGTTGCGTTTCCTGTAGTTTGTTATTATGTGTGGTACATTTAGCATTTATCTACACTAGAAGTTGCATTTGGGAATTTTTGTTTGTAGGACTTGTATTTGGGTTACTTGCTCTGGGATCTTGTCATATTTTTACTTGTTTTGTTTGTAGATCATTGAAAGGACAATGTATGTGAATACAGCCTAAGTATTACCACTAACTTATTGAAACTATTATAGTATTATGTAGGCACCCTAGTATATGTCAAGTTTTGATTATTTGCTATTTTGCTGTAAACTGTAGTTTACAATATGGTAAAATGCAGTTTATCAATTGTATACTGCAGTTTACTAAGTGGTGTATGTATTCTAGGACCTTTGATTATATCATATATCCCTAAAAGAACATGCCTAATCTCGAAAATGTCTTTTAAAAAGACAAAAATACCGTATCGAGTAGGCATTTCGTTGTTTTTTTCTGAATTATAAAGGGTATTATCATCATCAAGCATGTTTTGGCTTGGTGTATAGGATGACCATTAAAGCGGTTTCAATATATGGTGGCCTTAACGAAGAAAAGTTGAATATTTCGGTGGTCTTCACATACATTCTCTTGGTATACGGACGTTTATTATCGAATTTAGACAACAAAAGATGAAAATTGCTTGTTTAATTTGGTTTTTTGTCTTTAATAGCTAACAAAAACTTAATACAGTGGTTTGAAAGGAGGTGATTTTGTGGTCTAGTAATTCTTGTTTTTGTTAGAATACATGATTAACAAAAGTGGAAGCAACTAAAGAATTTCTAAGCTGGTTTTCTATGAATCACTCAATGTGGTCTTCCCCTGTATGTTCATTAGTGATACTTTTATGTATTCCTGATTGCTTAAGAAATATAAAACCTCAAGTGTGATAGTTGAGTATTATGAGACGGTGATGGAGTTAATTTAGCACTGATGATAGTTGGAAAAATAACCCTGTATTCTGGCATTCTGCACTTCACCACAATATAATATTCCCCTTCTTAGTTAATAGGGGGAAGTGGGGAACCACTACTAAACTAATCTGAGACAAGATGAAACTTATGTAATTAATTGTATTGTATGTGTCTTGTGTATTTACATCAGAGGGGAGATGATATGTATATAGAAGCGGGAGGGACACAAGCTTAACCCTAAGGCCCATTGGGCTACATACTGGGTTAATACATATACATAATTTAGTAATTACTAAAGAGCAAATAGGTAAATTGGTTGAAAAAAACTTATCAAATAAGGAAATGCTGCATTTTTGGGATGAAGTAGGTATTTGTTTGCTAATAGCTTAGTTTGACAAATGCTGCAACATATGCATTAAGAATTTAAGTCTGGCCTCTGGAGCTTACTTATTGAATTCGAAAATTAATTAATTGTTGATTTACATGAGTTTGGGTTTTCATTTTAAGCATAATAAATGAAAAGATGAACATTCTAATGACTATCCTAATGATTATTGATATCTATATGAGTTGTTATTATTTAAGAATCATAGTTCTCTTACTCATTTGCAAAATATGTTTCCAGGAATAGGTTATGCCCTAGCTAAAGAGTTTCTGAAAGCAGGTGATAATGTTATTATATGCTCAAGGTCTGGTAAGTACAAGCTTTTAGCATGTAACATATTAGCATCAAATTATCTTTTCTTCTCTAGAATTGGGTTGATTTGCAGTTTATTTGATTAATAAAATAGTCAAACTGGTTAATTTAACATAAAAATAGCCTATATAGAAACATGTTAAATGGGTCTATCCGGTTAAATGGGTTGAAACTCAGATGTCACTAAACATCATATATTGAAATGCTTAAAACGCAAAAAATTAATTCGTTATTGTCCGTTTATACAGCTGAACGGGTTGAATCGGCTCTCCAGACGTTAAGGGCAGAATTTGGGGTTCAGCATGTGTGGGTACCTATAGATGTTATCATGTTGGAGCTATTTTATTATTTTTTATAATATGATTTTGTAATTATTTCTCTAACTTTACCTTTTCTTTCTCTGTGCAGGGTACAAAATGTGATGTTAGGGATGGGAATGATGTGAAAAATTTAGTTAAATATGCACAAGACAGCCTCGGATACATTGATATATGGGTAATTGTAGCTTTCATCATTACTTAAGTTCACATCATTAACTATAATCAATAATCAAGGTAACAAATTGTGTTTACCATAACTCTATGTTGTGTTCTTACACAATTTTTTATGAGTGCAGATTAATAATGCAGGATCAAATGCATATAGTTATAAACCCTAGCAGAGGCTTCAGATGAGGATCTCATGTGAGCTTTTTGGTATCTTTTTTCTTTCAACACTAACAAAATTATTTCTTCATAATTTGATAAATAAAGTTTATTGTTACATTCACAGAGAAGTTGTGACTACAAACACACTTGGTTTGATGATTTGTTGCCGGGAGGTAGTTCCTTTTGTACACATGTTCAACTGCCATTGGTCAAATCTTTCCTGATTTGGTTGCATTACTGTAGGCAATGAAAATGATGCTAAACCAGCCTAGAGGTGGTCATATATTTAATATTGATGGAGCCGGTTCGGATGGAAGACCGACCCCCAGGTGTGTGTGTTTTTACTTCTTTTTGCGTACTTTTGTGCCAAAATTCCATTATAATATGAAAAACATAAACCTTAAAGCATAAATTATTCCTTCATCTTTTGTTTATTTAGGTTTGCTGCATACGGGGCAACTAAACGCAGTGTGGTGCATTTAACAAAATCATTACAGGCAATAATTGTGACTTATATATCTCTTTTTTAATTAATTTCACTTTTGACATACAATTTTCTTCACTTTTTCCTGAAGGCGGAGTTGCGGATGCAAGAAGTAAGCAATGTTGTTGTCCATAACTTGTCGGTATGTTGAATTTTTCTTGCACATACAAGTTTCTCAACACAGTCGCACACGCTCTTATATATTTATTTATTATTATCTGGTTTGATATGTTTTGCAGCCGGGAATGGTTACAACTGACCTACTCATGTCGGGTGCTAACACAAAGCAGGTTTGGTTTGTACTAACATTCTTATTCCGTAGTCTAAACCATACCATACTTTACTAATAAGAATATGTATTATTGCAGGCCAAGTTTTTCATTAACGTTTTGGCAGAACCAGCAGATGAGGTAATATTTATGATCAAAATATTCGGTTGACCCATTACTATCGTGTCAAATATATTTTTTTCTCTACTCTTGACGTCCTTTTGTCTACTAGTAACAGGAAAGTCACTTGGGTGGTTTGTACTAGAGCAGGCTGGTTTGATGGTATGGGTAGGGTCAAACCTGTTTGGACTAGCTCAGGTTGGGTTGGACCTTAAAACATTATATTGAATTATATTATAGATAATTAGTGCTTTGAGTATGCTCACAAAAACAATTTTATTTCAACAATTTAAACTATTGAAAATCGATACCTGATGACTTTCAACCTGTTTTAAATGATTCCTGTTTAGCTAACTTTTATTTGGCTCAACTGACACAAAACATGACCCGTTTTGACCCATTCATAAGTGATCAGGTTGAAATCACCGCCTCTAGTTTGTACTCACCATAACAATATTACGATATCAATAAATACAGTTTTGACTAATTTATGTTACTGATTATCATTAGTTATATTCGTGCTCAATCAGGTTGCTTCTGTACGACATGTTATGTGCAGGTTGCAAAGTACCTTGTCCCGAATATTAGGTCCATACCGATCAGTGGATCAACAAGACCAACATACATTCGTTTTCTTACGGGATTAAAAGCATACTCCCAAATATTTTCTGTAAGCAGTATCAAGTTTTATTTTTAACATATTGTTCTCTGTTTTAATATATTGTTCTCTGTTATATAATTTTGACTAATCCATATTTTGGTAGCATTCCTAGTATTTAGAGGTGGCAAAATGGGAGGTTTGGAACTTTGGGTAATGGGTTGAAACGGTTAGGTTGTATTGTGCAGGGTTGGGCCGACCCACAAACACTTTGGTCATCCAATGTTTACATTCTTACAAACGGTTAACTTGTTGAATATGATCACAGAAACATGTTTAATTACAATAATAATATAACTTCTTTTAAACTAAGAGATTTAGGAGGTTTTTGCATTTGAAAGATTTTGGTTTTAGTTTAACCTTTTATCTTAATCCTTGACCTGTTAGAAATAAAACATAATCTAAATTGACTCATTCGTAGTTAATCGACTCAAAATTGTCACCGCTACATGCGTATATCTCGTTCTATGCGGTCAAATATTTTTTTGGTCATTTGGTCATAATGTTGCATTTGTGCTTCTTTTGGTTTCTGTAGAGACTGGCTTTTGGAGCTAGAAGGAACAGATATTTGGTTGAAGATTGATGCCTCTCCATTTCTAGAAGAATACAAGAGGCAATTACAAATATGTATTGTTAATTGCATGTGTTCTAGAGTATACCAAATTTCGTCAAAGTTTTAAAATGATTTATTATTGTTAATTATAATCATTAACAGGTTCACATCTTTTTGTTTAAGGATTGCATGTAATTTAGCTCAACCCTGTATATGTAAGTGTAGTATTATTCTATATATTGTGTTTTTTTAACCCCTATATACACACAATTCATACCCGATTATTCTTCTATAGGATTCAACAAACAAGCGGCTGGTTTAGTATCGGAAACTCTAACCGCGCTTACATGGGCTTCTCAAACTGATCAATAGATCATCAGGTTCGCATTCAACATGCCAACCAAGAAACTTATCATCAGCTACTTGGGTGATAGTTTAATGATAAGAGTCATAGAATATTTAAAAAAGATCAAATTATAAATCCTAACTTGAGATGATTTAAGAATTGATGTAGTTTAAAAGTAAAATTAGATGAGTGTGATTCACGGTTACACAGAAAACAACTCACCGTGATCTTGGTTGGGTTAAGATGCTTTTTTTTTTTAAATGAGTTTCCTCCTCTGATGAGGATGGATTGATATACGAGCATCCATTCAAGGGCGTGTCATCTTTGTACCCTAATGTTTCGTACTTGAATAATAAAGATAAACAAATAGACTAGTGACCTGTTAGTGATCCAACTAATCGTTAAAAAAATAAAATTACGCTATAAAAACAATAACCCGAGCTTATTCTTTACCCTCCACGCTACAAGTCATTCCTAGAGAATATCAAACTAGTTATATAATCACAAAATATTAAACTAGTTATTATATAATTATGAAACCAATTCAGAACTAGCTACGACATCCTTAAAATATTTTGCGACGACAAAATATTATCAACTTTATCGACTAAAAAACTAGTTTATTGGCAGCTGGATCTCACAACTCATACATATAACACTAATTAAAATTAAAATTAAAATACACCGCTATGTCATATCAACAAATCTAAAAAATGTCCAGCAACGACGGTGCAACTTCTCCGGCAACCACCGCCGTGGTGGCAGTGATGGTGCCCATGGTGGCACAAGGCCACCTCACCCAACTCCACCACCTCTCCCACCTAATCGCCACCCACAACATCCCCACCCACTTCATCACCACCACCAACTGCCTCCACCAACTCCGCCGTCGCCACCGTACCTCCGCCAACATCCACTACCACGAACTCACCGTCCCACCATTCTCCTCCCCACCACCGCACCCCACCACCCCCTTCCCCACCCACCTCCAATCGTCGTTCTCCGCCACCCTCCACCTCCGCCGCCCCATCGCCACCCTCATCCGCTCATTCTCGCAACATTCCCACAGAGTCGTCGTTGTTCATGATGTTCTCATGTCGTACGTTGTTCAAGATGTGGCGTCGATACCCAATGCTGAAACGTATGTCTTTCAACCGCCGCCGGCGTTCTACAGAGCCGCCGGCGTCTGGGAGAAGTCCGGCGGAGCTTTTCCTTTTCCGGTGGACCTGAAACTGATGAAATTGCTTCCGTCACAAGATCAAATCTCGAGCCCTGAGTTTTTATCCTTTTTGGAGATTCAAAAATCCCACATGAATTTTCACATCGGTGAGTTGTATGATTCTTCGAGAGTAATCGAAGGTGAATTTGTTGAATATCTGGAGAAAGTAGCATTCTCAGGGATGAAGACGAAGAAGATATGGGCGGTTGGACCGTTGAACCCGGTTCAAATACCCTCTATCGCGACGGATATGACGAACCATCACGAATGCTTGCAATGGCTTGACAAACAACCTACAAACTCGGTGGTTTACGTGTCGTTTGGGACGACGACGACCTTTAGCGACGAGCAGATTCGGGAGCTCGCTCTCGGGTTGGAGAGGAGTGGAGAGAGGTTTGTTTGGGTGGTTCGAGCCGCGGACACTGGGGACTCGTGTGGGCTCGAGGGTCGGAAGGTTGGGTTGCCCGAGGGGTTCGAGGAGAGAGTGAGGGGGAGGGGGTTTATTGAGCGGTCGTGGGCCCCGCAGGTGGAGATACTAGGGCATTTTGCGACGGGTGGGTTCTTGAGTCATTGTGGTTGGAATTCGTGTATGGAGAGTATGTCTATGGGAGTGCCAATAGCGGCGTGGCCTATGCACTCTGATCAGCCGAGAAATGCGTTTCTTATTACGGATATTTTGAGAGTTGGTATCGCGGTGAAGAGGTGGGAGCGTAGGAATGAGTTGATAAAGGCTAATGAGGTGGCGGATGCTGTTAAGAAGCTAATGGCTTCTGAGGAATGGGAGGAGATGCGGAGGAGGGTGAGGAAATTGAGTGATGACGTGAAGGAATCGATGGCGGAAGGTGGTATACATCACAAGGAAATGGATTCATTCATTGCATATATTCGTAGATTATAAGAGCATGGAGATGAAAAATTGGTTGAAAAAGGAATTGGTTGACTGCATGAGAGACCCGATCGAACGCTCAATCTTATGAAAAAAGAATTTTACAGATTTGGATATCGTTAGACTAGAGGCCTTTTGATTTTTGATTGTGTAGGGTCAAGTAAACAATGGGAAAATTTTCTTTACATGTTATCTAGTTAACGTGAATATAGGAAAATTTTCTCAAAATGTTATATAAGTTAATATGAAATCCATCATTCGATACCTTTGTCATGATACACAAAGATTAAGTTTATTGACCTTGACTCGTGAATGAAAAAATATTGACAAATGAGACATTAAGGAGATTGTTGTCTCGTAACACAAAAAAAAGACGGTACTTGATTTTGCTCTTATTTTTCATAGGGCTCAAAGGAGGTTGGATTGCGTCATGGTCTAATGTACGTAGTTGTATCTTATACTTTCTTGTCCGCCCTCACAAATTTGTCTTCAAATTAAAGAAAGTTGGCCTTTTTGTTAAAATTTTTATTTCTCTCAAAATATGTCTTTTTTGATATAATACCGTACAAATTTTTAATTGTATAAATGAATTCAAATGTGTGTATATTTGTTAATTTAGTCATTAAACTTCAACTAGTGTTATCAAATCCGCGCTTCGCGATGGGATTTTATCTAAAAGAAAACTAACGCATCAATTTCATATATGGGCCGTTAAATTGAACGTGTTTGCATGTGAGTTGTATATGTTGAACTTGAAGACTCGAAAGCAACAGTTCATTGTGACTGCAACAATTGTGTTAACCACGCCAAAATAACGAACTACTTGTGTTCAATTACATCGTCATCGTCAAAGCTCTCAAACCAACAATTATGAGCATGATCAGACCACAATAACAAACCCAATTACAACAAGTTGGTGAGTGAGGTTACTAATTCACACATTTCTCAAATCAGCAAAGGCTGCACCCTTTAGATCGAAAATAACAAAAGCCAAATGCAACAGAAAACTCTAGCGGGTTCTCAAATGAAGCAGAAGTCCTCTGATGAGATCATTCTCATCCTCACTGAACTAATGTTAAGATTAAGATCAAGAAAAATTCAAATAAAAACCCTAAATAACAGAGACACCATCGGGAAAAAACACAAATACAGCATGACAGATGAAAGAAGTTATCAGATGAGTCCATGGCCGTCATCATTGAACTAAACTGAGAACATATGTCAACAACGTTCAAAAGAAAGCCCCAAATAACAAATAATAGGTTCTTAGATACGAGCAACAGCATCATCACAAAACTATTTGGGTGTAGATCTGAAACATTGAAAAACAAGCCCCACAAATACAGTAAAACAGAGCAAATGGGTTCTCAGATGAGGCTTGCTCATCATCATTGAACAAATAGTAGCGATAAGAGGGTCGTTATCGTCGACAGTCACATTCGCATCACCACCAGCCGGATGGCCACTAGGAAATAAAACCAGCCGACTAAAGGCGGCGGGCAACGGTGGAAGCGTGACCCCATTACAAAAAAACCCATAGAAATAACCAAGTGGAGACCGATAAAATGCCACCCAAGCTAGGCCGACCACCGCCTACGAGCCGACTAAGGACGGTGGGCAATGATGGAAGCGTGACACCACCGAAGAGAAACCCAGAACTCCGGCCGAGGGGACCACCGCCTCCATCGCCACTAGCACCGCCTTGTTCTTTCCATTAACCTCAGATCTATCGATCTTAAGCCTCACCGGAAGACCCCAGTCAAAACAAGACAACACACGACAGTGAGGAAACGACGGGGAAGCTGGGGCTGCCACCGCCTCCACCAGCATCGGCAACCGATTGGGTTTAAAGAACACGGAAGACTGGCGGAAACGAAACGACATCAACGGCCGAACGGACACCGCCTCGGCACCCCACTGCCATAGAGTGAAGAAATGAAGCGAAATACCAAAAATACCCCCGACACTGTTCATTTCAACTTTTTTTTAAACATATAGGATCATAACTATTTGTAAGGAATAATTTAAAAAAAGAAAGGTAATAGAGTTTATTTGTAGTAGCCTCGTTTGTAATTTTAAAGGGGGTGGTTTGAAACTCCTGTTTGTGTAGGTAAAAAGACACTTTATACAACTATTTGATTTATGTAAGATAAAACTCACAATTGATACCATGATATGGTTTCCATTGATGGGGGTTCAAGTTAGTTGTCGTCGACAACTCAAGTGCTACCAAACAAGACCGTGGGCCTAGTTGCTATAGATGGCTTGATTAGTACCGATTGCTTACTAAGCTCATTGATGATTATTAATGAACCATCACATTGGTTTAGTTATTGTGTATTTGAAGGGTTGTGACTTTTCAAAATCCAACTTAAATAGATGCAACCTATAACAATTTGAAGTAGACAACATCTAATATTAAGAATCCTTTCACTCTGAAACACATACACCATTTCTATTGGCGACAACCTAATGTAGTCACTAATAGGCTAAATTATAAATCAATGATTTTATTGTTGATGGTTTTATTGCATCACAAATCTATCTTTGGTGACATAATGTTAGCTCTTGGATCGTTGACAATCCTTTGAAACATACTAACTTAATCTTCACCCTTATTCTCTTATTATGTAACACATCATGTTTCTAATTATTTTAAATACACTCATTAATATCCATAAACAATCGTTTATATATGTATACAGACTCTATTAAGACCAGAATAACTTGAAAACATACAAACTATTTATATATGCTACATAAAACTCGAAATATTTAATAAAAACTAAATACTTCATAATAACCACATGTTCAACTCGTTATATTATGAAAACATAAAGATCAAAATCAATTTCATAAATGCAAACTCCAACAACACCTGTGAGTTGTGCAACATTTTCCACAAAACACATTAGTCAACTAACCATGTCTTCAAAAGCCTACAAAATCATGAGTTTTGAGTTGGTGAGAACACCATCGTCATCATTGGGTGGAATGGTAACAATTATTGGCATCAAATGCTTATTGGGATTCGCACTACTACTCAATCCAAGATTGAACAACCAACCCCAATGGCTTTCATAATTCATTACTCAAAATGCAACTATCTTTCCACTTTCCCATTGGCTAGACGACCACCCTAACACCCTTTATGCATCAAACTCCATTCTTTAAACCTCCAACCATTTCATAACTCGTATTCAATCAGAATTGGAAGATGGGTTTGAATATATTTGGTTATATGAGTGTGCACTAAGCAACAAAAAGCAAAAGCAATCAACAGCAGTGTGTGTTTGTGTGTGTGTAGTGAATGATGAGCAAAAAAGGTAACAGAAGAACCCAATTACACACTACGTTGTCTGAAAGATTGCAGATTAAGAAACCCCTTGTCGCTTTTTCGTTCACCCATTATCCCCCATTATCGATTTCGAAGTTTTGATTGCTGAAATCTGTCGATAATAGGGAAAAGGTGAATCTTTGTTGTGCGATTAGGGTTTGGTAAGGTAATCTATGCATAGATTTGGGGGTTTTGATTGTTACGAGTTTCTGTTGTCGATTTCGAAGGTTTTGATTGCTGAAAGCTGTTGATAATGGGGAAAAGATGAAGCTTTGTTGTGGGTGTGTGTTCGTTTCATCGATTAGGGTTTGGTGAGGTGTTCTATGCATAGATTTCGGGGTTTTGAGTTCGATTCTTCTTTACAGATTGTGAATTGATGGAAGTCTTGATTTGATTATTCGATTAAGGAATCTAGGGTTACAGTTTTGAATTATGAACACTGGTTTTCACTACGATCCAACGTTGGGTTCTGCTTTGAATCGACACGCGATTTCATTTCAATCGAGTGCTACGGGCGGCACATCTGAGATGATTATGATGGGGGATTGCTATCAAATGAATAGTGCAGCAACAACAAGCACACGATTTTTGGGTAATTCTGTTGTAGCAAACAATCATTCAGGGTTTACGCAATCGGGGAGTTCTTGTGGTTCTGTTCTTGGTGATTCTGCTCCGGGGTTGAAGCATGATGCAGGCTTGGCGGTTGAGTGGTCTGCTGATGAACAACATAAGTTGGAGGAAGGACTTTCCAAGTAGGTATTTTGTTCCAAGTTCATGTGTGATTTTAGTACATGCTAATAATATAACAGAGGGTGCGTTCAATACATAACCAGTTTTTTAAGCACAAGACTGCGAGAACCACATAAGCATTTGTATAAAGTGTTGATCAGGTTTGGTATGTAACAATATGTGCAAGTGTTTATGTGGTTTTTGCTCTTCTATACTTAAACTGGTTTTGTATTGAAAGGAGGTCTAATGGGCCATCCATTAGGTTGAGGGCCTATACTGGTCTATTTAATTAACCTAATGCAAGTTGCAAAAGAAAATTTGTTTTTTGTTAGTCCTGCACCTAGAATAGTCTTTTCTAGCAACTTTTTGGGATTTGCTTTTGGTTACTATAATTAAATGTGGTTTAGGAGTTGTGTTCTAGAGAAGATACTTGCAATGATTCTGATAGGGTCGAAAATGATATTTTATTAGAATAAAGAAATACGAACGAATCCTAGAATCTGTATTACATCAAACATACTAAGCTATATCTCATGTCCCCATGGGGACATCCTGGTTGTAACTGGGGTAATTCTCTCATCGGCTAGTGAGGGTCGAATGCGGCAGTGTGCAAGTTTGGTGTTGCAATTAATAGGAGTAGATTAGGTGCCGGTTAAAAAAGATAAAACTAAGCCATATCTCACGATATCTGCTTATGAAGTATCTAATAACTTGTATAGTTATAGTTACCCGTTTTAATCATGGGAATAATGTCATTGTCTACTTTGATTATGAAATATGAAACTGACATCATTGCTTGTTTTACTAATTAACCAAAATAACGCGACTCTTAACAGATTCACACAAAATTTCTCTATAGAAATTGTTGTAATTGATTCAACCTCATCTGGATAACATTGTTCAAAGAAAGTTACTTCATGTGTGTTGTAGTTTTAATGGGAAAAAGCATGAACCTTCTGAGTTGTGAGTCATATAATTAGTGTTGCAATTTCTTTCGAGTGAGCATTTTTTGCTCTTTTTTAGTAAAAGTTATGCATAAGATCTTGTAAAATGTATGTAGATTTGCTGATGAACCCAGTATCATGAGGTATATCAAAATTGCTGCCACATTGCGTGATAAAACTGTTCGGGATGTTGCTCTAAGGTGTAGGTGGATGGCGGTGAGTTATTACATGTTTTCAATGTATCTTCTTACCTTTTATTGATTAAATTTTCTAATAAAAAATATTGAATGTTTATTACTGGCACATCCTCATAATTACACTTTTATAAATAAGAAATTTTTGATCACACTAAATGGATGGTCATAGAGGTCGCAATTTCTATCCATTTAATTGTGAATGGGTCTATTCAAGTTACATTTTCTCTCTAACTGTTCAAATGTGAAATAAAAATGTCTAAAATGGAAATAGGTCAAGCGAGTCAAAATTCTTACATCATTGTTAGCGTTGTATAATAACCAGGTGATGATTATACTTTCTATTATTGTTAAAATGGCTAACAATATGAGATATTTGGTAGAAAAAGCGAAGGAAACAAGATGACTCGCATTTGGGCAAGAAGTTGAAAGATAAGAAGGTATGCTTATGGCACCATAAACTTTTTAATCTATATGCTATTGCATTTGATAACTAAACAAAAAAATGTGTTTATTTATCTTAACCATTTAACTATAACCACAAAATCTGTTTTGAATGCATACAACCTCCTAAACTTGTTTTGTTCAAGATTTGCATTACAACTTTAAATTTGTATTATCATAAATAACGCATTAACTATTTATAAAATAGAAAAAAATGTGTTTGCGGGTCAGCCCAATCCGGTTTGATCCATTTCAAATTGTAGTAAAGACCTGTTACTTGCCCACCCAGCCCATATCTTGCCACCTCTAAGAATATATGATATGATGATTAAGAACTCCTTAGTAGGATTAGTGTCCAGATGTGATTTTATGGAGCGCACGTTTATGATTCTCTTTCTTGCATTTAATTATGTTTTTGGGTAAAAAAATAGTACTCTGATCGTCATATTTTTTCAGGATAATTTGGTGGAATCATCCTCAAAACAAAGTATATTATCAGTTCCAACATTTAATGTGGCTCCATTTCCTGGTACCATGAATAATCGGATCCAGATTGACAGTGTAACATTTGAAGGTATTATTTGGACAATTACATGATTAAACAAAAGTTAACTGATTAAATAAAAGGGATTTAGAGATAATTTAGTAACATCAAGTTTACAAGAAGATTAAATTTTAAATTTGCAAACATTTCTGGAAGAAAGAAACACTGTGAATGTGGCTACTTTTTTATTTACCTTATTCTAAAAATGATGTAAGCTGTTCTATTCATTGATGCAGCATTAAGTGGTTCAATAAGACACTTACTTGAACAAAACAATCAAGTTCTCAGTCAGATCTCGGCTAATATTTCTTTAATGAAAGTAAGTGACTTTTCTAAATTTAATTTCTAAAAAAATCAGTATCTAAGCTAATTTTTATATTTATCTCGCATTTTGTTTCACGAGCAGCTACAGGACAATATTAATCTCTTCAATCACATGAAGAACAATATAACTGCCATTCTAAACGAGTATGGGAGATGTTCATTAACTTATGCTTTATATATCAGTTTTATTGCTGCTAATGTCTTAATCCTTTTTTTTAATTAAATGCAGCATGAGGTATTTGCCTGGGCCTCCATTCCCTGTATCACTAAATGAAGATCTTGCTCATAGCATCTTGCCCACTACAAATCAGGTAATGGACAATTGATTTAACTTGAAGCCAAAATAATCTTATGAATTAAACTATTTTTTCTTAATACTTACAGAGAATGATGTTTGAGGCATCAAACGGGATGTATATGAAGCAAGAGCCAGAATTTTAATTCAAGAATTCTTCGAGTTTGGTTGCAAATTACAGACTTAAAAGACTGCTGTAAATTTGATAGGTACGCCGCGTGCAAATCTATATTAATCACCTATTCGGGTCCAAATCCAACTATAAAGAAAATTTGTAGAGATCCATTTTTGGAAAGTTGAAAATGTTTAGGTCATTGCTTACCCTTGAGTATACAGGCTAGCACCCTTAACTTATGGTCTATTGGGTTAGATGTTGTTGTTCAAAATAAAGATCTCAAATTGTAGTGATTTTAGCTAAAGATTGAGTCATGACGCGTTGTTTCTTCGCCTTTAGGTGAATTAGCAACTCGATTTGATGTTATAATTGTAGCTGTACTTTTTGCAGTCATAATAGATTTGAATATCAAGTATAAATGCAGTGTTTTAGTTTTCTTTGATGTTGGTGTGGATATTGAATGGAATTAAAGGCTATAGGGAGATACTGTGTGCTGTTTTTGAGGTCTACAAGTATTGTTCGAGACCACGTGCACGACGCAAATTTCATTTTACATGATCTCATTGATTTGTAGGGTATTGATTGGTTCCCTGAGTTTTCCAAGTGACATGTTTCAACAATTATAAATATTTAAAAATAAATGTCATGGATTGATGAACTTGACAGCAAATTACTTATTTTTAAGAAACAAGTTGCAGTTTTCATCCTTTATTGTTATATAAAATTTCAAAGTCCGTCCCTAAACTAAGGAAGTAATAAAAATTGCCGTTTATGTTTTATAAAATTTGCGTGTTTCATCATTTTCACGGATGTCCGTCTATTTTTGGCGTTAAATGAAGGCACTTGGGTGTAGTTTGTTTTTTCTAATGTAAAACGTCTGCAATCTGGGGATCAAATCTACAGACATCTGTAGAAAAAGAGGTGGACTAAACTTTTACAGTTTGCAAAAAAAAGACGGTTTGGTTTTTAATTTCTGCAGACTGCTAAAATAAACTGAAAGTTGAGCAACGGGAGGCTGGTCGATTGAAAGCTGTGCGACGGGAGGCTGATTGATTGAAAGCTGTGCGACGGAAGGGTGAGCAGATGGGGTGTGCAACGGGTTGTGTGTGCGATGGGTTGGCTTCGCGATGGGTTGGGTTCGCAACGGGGAGGGTGGCAGGCGGCGAGGAGGAGGGTGGCCGGCGGCGAGGGCGATGGTGGAGGGTGTGGAGGTGGCTGGAAGTGGAGGAGGGTTGAAGAGAAAGGTTTGAGAAAAGAAGGGTCTGAGAAGAGTGGTGGAGAAGAGATCTAAAGTTATTTTTTTAGTCTATACCAAGAATAACAAGCGATTACATTTTTTAATGAAATCTATTCGAAAAAACAAACAGTCTGCAGATCGTAATGTCTGCGCGTGGTCTGCGCGGCGCAGACAGAAAAGCTTGAGCAGATCTTTTTTTAAAAAAACAAACACCACCTTGGTCTTCATGTGAGGGCAAAATGGTTTGGGTTTTGAATAAAATTTATGTGGGAAGTAGATAAAATTAAGTATGTCACAATGGTGTATTCAAATTTTATAAAATATTATATTATGAAAGTTATAAGATAAAAACGAAATATGTTATAAATTCTTGGTGTTCCGTGTGGGTGACGTGCCACCTCACCTCACGCGGCCTGATCACGCGCCACACCGAATTCTCTTATAATGATAAAATAAGTCAAAATCTTGAATAATAAGAGAACTCCTCTTTACATATGTATACAACGTAACAACGGTAATCCAAATCCCTAATATATATAACTTTAAATATAAACTTTTCATAGACCAATCAATTGAAAAAACTAAAAGTGAAAAAAAAAAATTGATAGATAATACGATTAACCACACAGAAAATTGTTATACTTCAGAAAAATTATTTATTGTAAACTTGATATAATATCATATTTACCCGATGAAAATCATAATGTCAAATATACATATTTATAATTTATAATATTTATACCTCACTTAAAACTTGATAATGATAGTATATGTAAGAAAAAGAAAAAAAATATAATAGTCACAATAACTTCTGATTCTAAAAAAATTACTTTATTAAATGAATTCGACCAGCAACATTTTATAAATTAACATAGAATACAATCCATAATCATCAACAATGTTTCACAGGCAACTTTGTACATGACAGGAATCTTCAAAACAAACTTTGACTCAAAGAAGACATACTCACCAAATCAACTGCTACTTGTTCATTACCCAAACAGACATAATATTACAATAACAATACAAAACCAAAAGATGTTTATGCATATTTAATTAACACGCATGTGTGCACAACTCAGCATCAATCATGAGTTGAACTCAACATCATCTTCAGATTCATGAACTGCTTGAAGCGGCCCACTACCAAATTTCGAATCTTTGTCCTCGGAGATAGTATCCAATAGACCATTTCCAAACAGACATACTTGTGGCTCTATCTGGTTCAACCGTTGATACTCGTCATCTGATAAACTCCAGTCAAATATGTCTATGTTTTTCCTTATTCTCTCAGGCTTCACACTGCATGGAAGAACACTTGTTCCTCTTTGAAGACCCCATCGCAATATAACCTACGAGTCAAGAGTAAATTTGCATATTCATAATGCAGATTAGGTTCCATTTTTCAGTTGTTCTAAAAAATGTGCACTGCTTCCATTTTTTATAACCTTCCAATAACATAATATATTGTAATAAAATGGGCTAAAGAAGATAATATTTGGTGGTGTCTACATAGAAGATGAAGACAATAACCATGGTAAGACAAAATTTGTCTAAGGAAAGATCAGTTATATATATGACCAAGCATGGAAAAGAATGAAAAGATATATGAAATTTAGAGGTGGCAATTTCAACTTTATTTGTGTATATTAATTTTGTAAAGGATCAAATGAGTAAATAATTAAAAAGATATGAAAAAAAGCTATATTCTTGTGATAATATAGTTTTTGTAATGGTATTAAAAACGTTATTGATTAAAAATTCAAAAGAAAAAAAAGCTGTTTGTGGGTCGGTCCAACCCAACTCTATCTAAACCCATTTGCCACCCTTAGGAATATGCTTAGAAATGAGAATACTCATAAGCAAATTGGGTGTCTCATCCTTCCATTTTCCAATATAGAGTTTAGAGTTGGATAGTAACAAATTAAGACGATATATTTTCTTAACAGTTCCATGATATAATAAACGTGTCGCCAAAATCCCAAAAAGATACCTGTTCAGGAGTTTTTTTATGTTTGTCTGCTATCTCTGCAACAACAGAAAGCTTAAGCATTGGCCCATGAACCGATCTAGACCGCCTAAAAGAAATACGAGGTGTTCCAGGTTCATCTTCTTCACTTGATCCACTTTCAGATGGTTTAGGAGCTGAAGTTGGTACTCCAAGTGGTGTGTGTGCAGATACATGTATATACTTAGACTGACAGAACTTTACAAGCTCATCTTGCCTCCAAAATGGATGCAACTCCACCTGAAAATCCACAAAGCAGAATATGTGATAATCAATTCACAATAAGATAAATTGAGTAGGAAAATACTTTATCGATATACTCTTGCTGTTTAAGATATAATAGTACATTTAAGAGTTTGGTCAATTCTAATTGTTAAAGAAACTAATAAAAAAAAAGACCAAAAAGAAATATTAGTGAAAAAAAAATTGAGACGCTCTGTGAAATGGGAGTAAAAGCATATCAAGTTAGATCAAAAGATGAGCTATATAGGTGATTTTTTTTTTTATCATTTGATAATCGGTTTTGTTGCAGATGGTATGAAACTGATTATTTTACAACAGAGTAATAGCAATTACAGTTAAAAAAGCACAAAAATATTGTATTCAGACGTTGCAGCAATTAAATAATCAAATGAAAAACACAAATCCAAATAAAACCATGCAGCTTACACAAGTTTGATTAAGTTTCAATAACTAAATTTATAACAAATTAAATACAACCCCAATATCAAAAACAAATTTTGAATTCATCATGTGTGTTATTCTTATTACGTCTTCATTTCTAGATGGGCAAACCCAACGGGAAGGCTCCCGTTGTCTAAATGTATCTTTCAAGTAAACTTAATACAAAAATAGTCACAAATCAATATTTAGGGATTCAGTTATATATCAAATTGGTTTCCTGCATTTTTCCTGATCCATTATAAGTATTACCAAATACTAACCTAATATGCATAAATACATGTATATGTATACTATACTTTCTTAGTAAACAAACAAACAAACATACCCAGTATATCCCACCATAGTAAAGTATAGAAAGTGAAGTATACTATACTTTCTTAGTAATGGAGAAATTATTCACGGGATACCCTTACAGGCCAACTGAAATAATATGATAATATGAATACTTGTAGCATTCTATTTTGGTCATCTATGATCACAGAACTTCCAACTATCTTGGAATCCATAATTCTGTCAGTTTTCAGGTAAGTTATAAGACATAAGAGTAATAACTACAAGCTCTAAAGACGACAAGAAATCCATTTTCTGCTCAACTTGTCAAATAATGCAAAAGAAATAAATAACAAAGCATATAGATTTATGATTAAAGAAGAATATGAAGCCAACCTGATTGACTGCAGGTATAATTTTAGCAAATTTGAGCAACTCCTTCATCTGTTGTATATTAAAATTACTAACTCCAATAGCCCGAACAAGACCTAATTCGACCAACCCTTCCATTGTTTTCCATGCTGTTTTCAGCTTACTCAAAAACTGTCTATATTCAGAACCCGAATTCGCAGGCGGATCAGTGGCATCACCAAAAGCCGAACTCTCAGGCCAATGCATCAAATAAAGATCTAAATATGACACCCCAAGATTCTTAAGCGAAACTCTAACAGAATTTTCAATCTTATTAATCGAGTTCATCGAACAATAAATCTTTGAAGTCAAAAAAAGATCCTCTCTTTTCATTGAACCTCTAAAAAACTCAGTCAAAGCTTCCCCAACCTCAGCTTCATTCCCATACAAGTGTGCACAATCTATATGTCGATATCCAACCGATAACGCTGTTTTCACAGCTTGAACACAAAAATCACCACCACTTTGCCAAGTTCCAAGCCCTATGGCAGGGATCTTAGCTCCTGTATTCAACAAGAAATAAGTCCCTGATGACCCAAATCTCCCTTTCATCCCTTACAATCTTGTTTCAACACAACAAATGTATACAAAAGATAATACCCAACAAGAAGAAAACCCCACCAAGAAAAGATAATAATATGCACCAAAACTCTGATTGGAAGAAGATTATAATCAATTCAAGTGAAAAAGATCAAAACTTTAGTACCAAAGAAGTGTCTGACAGGTGTTCGATGAATTATCTGAGAGAGAAACAGCACAACAGAGTGATCTTGATTGATAATTACTCACAGGTAAACGAAAGTACACGACATGAATGATTGATCGACTGTGAAAACCAATAACACGACTGCAAAAAGCCAAGAAAACAGACCTTTGATCTCAACAAATCATCAAACCCATGAGAAGAAACTGATTTGTAAAACTTTTAAACAAATTGTCAATTCAATGTACCTAAAATTAGACAAAGTATTTGCAAAGAAAAATATGGGTCAACAAGAACAGCCGACAAAGAAGAAGAAACGCCCAAAGCGTAAAACAAAACAGTTCGCTGTAATTAATAATTTAATCTAAGCTCCCTCGAGGAAATAAAGTACAATATACACATCAAATAAGACAAAATCGTTGATGTATGACATAGTGATTAAAATTTATAATAATCTGACGAAAAGATAGGTGGGGTTGAAAAGATTCAAACTTTCAAAGGGTTATTGGGTCTAAATGAGGTCGATTGAAACCAACACATGAACAAATTGGATCAAATGTTTGAAATATTGGGATGATTGTAAGATGAATGGAGCATGTGTGTGTTGATTTTGAAGATGAGTAGGTGTAGAGTTGGAATATAACGTGAATTTGAGGCGATTGTAATAGAGAATTGGTCGTTGAAGATGCACTGTTGGATTTGATGGTTGCTGACTTTTGATGATATTGCAGCCAACAATTAGGGAATCCAATTAGGGTTTTTATATTAATAAAATTATTATGAAAGAGTTAAAATGATATTTAGAATTGTTTGGTTCATTGATTCTAGTAAATTATATGTGATAGATAATAAAATCGTGATTTGGTGTTAAGAGTTACGCATCATAGAAGTGTTATTGGGTTCGAGTCTTATTAAACTGTGTGAAATAGATTTAGGTTGGAATGAAGTAGTATTAGATTAGGATTGTTATAAAAATATATGATGGATAACAAGTTTAGATCAAACTCAAATGTAAAAATCATTTGAAAAATGTAAGGCCGATAACAAGAAGGTTGTTTGATGTACAAGACAAGGTGTGTGATTAGTTTAAAAAAAAACGTTAGTAGGTTAAGAATATGTATGTTAATATGTGGTATCCGTCTCATTATCCGATGCCATGCTCATTTGTAAAATTAGTCCAAACTTTTATGTGAGCGTTACATTTTTGGTCCCTAAAGTTAAATTTAAAAGTTTGTACAAACTTTATGAAATATATAAAAACTAAATGAATTTAGTGTCAGGACCAAATATGCAATAATTACATAAAAGTTTGGACTAACTTTGCAATCTTCAAAATCTGGGGATCAAATATGCAATTTGATCAAACCATATGGACTATTTATACAATTTCTCTTGGAGTTACTAGAGAAGGTTTATATCGCAGGCCTCTCACAAGCAAATGAGTGATGCAATTTTCCTTACAACAATGTGGTGTGTTTGAAGGTCTAGGAATGAAAGAGTGTTTCATAAAAAGGGGTCATTCTTGTTGAAGCTAATAAAAGACATAAATGTATTGAGTTTCTTATGAGTGAAAAAACAAACCAGATTGGTCAGTTTAGATTAGTCGAATTGGTGTATCTTAATTCGTTGTAATTTCTTTGTTGTAAACTCTAGCATCTTGCTAGTTATCTCTGTTATAATATTAAAATCCATTAGTCGTAAAAATTAGAATTGTACTTGAGTATTTGAGATTCGATTATTGATGTGAGTGTATGTTTTCGTTAAATATGTGTAATTGGAATGACAAAAGTAACTTTCAATAAAATAAGTTCATAAACAAGATCTTTGATTTTCATGGGAAAACGGAGGTCAACAGCTCATCATTTACATGGTACCTAATGGGGGACATAATTTTAAGATCTAGGTATGAGACTGGAACAAAGATGACAAAAAAACATGAACCTGACAGGAAATCTTGAAACTTAAAACATTTGGGACAAGACAATGGACAACGTTAAGAACTTTTCATGGTTTTGTGACTGATATGAGGTTAGATGATAGTTCCCAATTACCTAGACCCAATTGTCGAGATATATTAATAAATTATATAATCTAAAAAATATAATAGATAATATGTTATATTTATTCGGTTAGCAACATTTAAAAACTCTTAAATATTTTAAGAACTGTAAGAATTAATATCAATAATTCATATTTTTAGATTTTAAAAATATACACACAGTTGTATATGTTTATATACATTAAAAACCATTAAAATAACATAAAACCTATCAAACTAATATATGCATATGTTTTTAAAATTTTTATTTCTTTAGCTACCATGTGTAGATACTATAACCTACATATGACTTAGACATCAGTAGATTACAAATACTCCTTTTCCTCTTGAACTTTAAAGGAGATAGAAATACGTCCACCCCCTACCGATTTAATAACCTCTGCCACAAAGAAACTTATAAAACCAACTCCATTTGGAATTCCATCAATTACACATTATTTTTAATCATATCTTATAAAACATAAAAGGTTATGTTCATATGAGTTTTCACAGTACTATAGATATTTGAAAGTTTTTAAATGATTCTAATCTTAAAGGTCGTTAAACACTTGCAACTAATAATGTTACCGAATGTAATTAATTATCTAAAATTTTAAAACGAATTTTAGGTGAGTTTAAAGTCCTGTTTCATGTTTCAATTTTCAAAGGAGCCGTGAAGATGTGAGCATATAGGGCCCTTTGGGGTGTAACACGTGTGATTGTAAATGATTTATGCGGAATTGACTTCGATTATGAATCATCTTCATTTTACCTTTTATACAACATGACAATGCATATTGTCAACCCAAATTATTGAAAATCAATGCAAAAACCACTCAAAAGTTGTAGTCTAATTTAAATGTTATGGTTCTGTAAAACAAGAATATATTCTCGCTGTTTTTCTATATACATGTTTAATTTTTCGGCCGTTTGAAAAAAAAAACTTTCATATAAGTTTAATAAATAATCATGTTTAAGCTAATTATGCTCCTTTTACTAAATCCAAAAAGATATGTAAATCTTCAAGTTCTTGGTTACGTTATAAACATATATTTTGGGAAGTGTCGATTTTACTAAACGGTTTTTATGCCCAAAATCTACGTCTCATGTATATTTACCCTAGAACTAAAAATACAACACTTTTAACTGTAAGTATGTCTTTTTGGGAACAACATTCTTTTTAGTTGCAAATGTTTTTGTAAATTATTTTGAATGAAACAAACAACAGTTATGTCGGCATTTTGATGGGTGCATATTTTATATACTTTAGTTCTTTAATTATGCACAGTTATTGTGAACAAAAGATGCTACTTTGAGTGGGTTGGACGTGAAACAAGTGAAAAGGTGACAAAAGTGAAAAAAGTAATGGAGTTAAAAAAGATTTAAATACAATTATAAAGATAGAGAAGGGTTACTGAGAAAACCAATAGTTATGTGAAAAACAAAGAAAAATACGAAAACAAATAACATAATTTAGAATTTTTTTGTTATTTTAATTGTTAAAATGTTATTTAAATATTTGGTACATATATGTTGAGCATACATACGAGAATGAAAAGTTTTATGTATACGTAACACTATGTCGAATGAAAAATGGTTACGTATACGTAACCTATGTGTGACGTATATGTAAAACCATGCTATGGTTTTCATTTGATCAATACATTTATTTATATATACTCACACAGATACATAGAGGGTAGTGATAAAAAAATATTAAATTATGTGAACGATTTCACTGGTTTTCTTTAGTTTTCTCATAACATTGTGGTTTTCTTAAAATCTCTTCTCTATAAGGGTAACCTTAGGATTTTATATTGCTTTGTGCTATTAGGTTTTGCGTCATCTTTATCAAGAATTTAAATATTTGAACCGTTTATAACTAAAATAGATTAGTTATGAAAATCTAAGAACCAAAACATGATCAGTGATAGATTCAATTTTAACCCATAATTAAAACAAACTGATACAAGCTTGGGCATATGTAATCTTAATTTTTGGTTTTCATATCGTCTATGTTCTATATATTCACTATTTGTATGGTTTTACTCAAAAAGAATAAACCCGGTTTTTAGAATAACTTTTGTTTTAAATTTTTCCTCTCCAACTTTACATGAATGACAAATAGAACTTGTTGGAAATCCTAAAAGGCTTTGGAAAACGTATCTTGGAAAACCACAACTTGAAGCTTATTGTCCTGATATATGAGTATATATATCTTTCGGCAAAAATCATAATCTCCCAAAAACTTTATCCCTATATCATGTACTTTTATTGTATTGTGTTCTAGTAGGCTAATGTATTTCTAGCCAAACCTTAGGGACGAAAAGAGTATTTGACTAAAAAAAGTTTACAGGTGACATGAATGATCAATTGGAAACCTTCTCATAATTATAACTATTGAGAGACACATATATACTACCTCTTGAATTTATTTTGTCTACTTAATGTTAGTGTCTTGTTAAATCTCATCTTATCACCGAATTATGGCCCAAAACCAAATTACATCTAAAGGGGGTGAGAATGACGAATTTAATTGAGCAATCACATCATATGGGAACTAGTTGCATTCATGCCTAACGAATCGGGCATATTGATTCCAAGTTGGTAGGGGTCGTGTAACTTGATCATGGATTCATGATGCATCGGTGGGGGCTTGCGAGTTCTAGAGTCTACAATAAATATCACAAATGCATGATGGATCGGTTTCGACATAATTATATTTTCAATGAATGTTTATACATCAAAGTGATAGTAGAGGTAGTTTTGGTTCGGTAGATATAGGTCTAAGGTCCTACTGATCAAAAAAGTATCTTTGGAGGCAAAAAGCCTATAGAGGATTGCCAACAATGTCTTGAATTTCGGCTTGGGTAATAAGTTTTTGATGTGGCTTTCGTTCGGTAGACAAGGGTCGTATTTGGGTGACAATTCAATCAAAATACTCTTAGAGTATGGTAAATCTCTTAGGACAAAATCTTGAGTGACCAACGAAGTTTGAAAATTATGTGTTTGTGATTAGAAGTTTTTAGGGGTGTGGCGATCTTTAGCGATGTTATCTTCATTCTCTAGCTTGAGCGGGTTCAAAGTTTGCTACTAACGTAATAAAAAGATAACTTTAACTGCAGAGAATATCCGCTTATAGAGTTTAATGTGGTTGTAGGGAGTGTTATAGAGTCCAAAGCGTTACTTTAAAAACCTTTTGATGGTTATGCTTGTTTGAATGGTGTGATTATTCTTAGGGGGTGATTCTAAAACAAAATGTGTTTAAAAGAACAAAATAATCATACTCAAAACGCTATCTCGAATGCCCTTTTGATGTCTTGATCCATGTCCAATTATCCATCTATCATGGATTATAGGGTTTCCCAAGGTTATAGAGATACACACAATGACTCCATCTTAAAGTCCTTAACCCAATCGAGGTAAGTCGAGCCAACTCGTATTAACCAAATCTAGAATGTGACATGGTGAGGACCTTTGGGATAAATCCATCTTTGACTGTCTGTCCTAAAGATGTGCTATATATATTTTTTGTTTTTTAATTGGAGGAAAAAACTGGCGGGAGTTTGATGTAATGATACATGGAGTTCTTACCCTAATCAAAGGTTGAGGCTTCAAGTCGTTGTTGGAAATTTACAAGTAAATTAACAATTTGGCATGTTTACTATTTGTCCCACATTGGTGGAGGGATAAACTTTAAGTGACTTATAAGGGGCTTTCCCTTATAGGTTACCAAATTAATAGTTGGGCTATGAGAAGGGCTAATCTTACATGTGCGTTAAGACAAAGAAGGAGACATGAGTTCGCAATTGAGACGCACTTTGCATGAGAGTTCATGAATGGGCACGAATCGACACGAGAGTTCCCGAATGGGCGTTTTAGGCGCACTTTGCACGTACGCATCGTCGCTAGGAGCTTTTATTTTTAGCTAAGATCCGGTCAGATGCGAAAGACCTGCATATAGAATCAAAACCAACTTCGAGATAAACATGGTGGATAGAGTCGATTAGTTAAGCAGATCAGATCACCTATGTAACCGATTTCGTGAAATGGTGGGGGTCATCCCATCCCTCGTTTTTCTCACAGTTGGTTACTGTTTAAGCTTATAAATAGAGGCCTCCTGCTATCAGTTTAATCATTCCAAATTCGTAACTCTTCTATGCTTTGCAATTTCTCCTCTATCATTTATAATTTCTTCACAGCTTTTACGTTTATTTGGTTCCAGTGCTCTTGGAATATCAGATTCGTTCTGTATTAAATCCTGGGAGTTTAGACTGTAGTTTACAGTATATAGAGCGCGTAAAATCCTTTAAGGACATGAATCATTTCCATATAGTTCATCAGCCGTAGAACACAGATTAACATGTTGGTTTTATGTTTTTCCGTGTTCTTTAATTCGTCCGATAATGGGACAATCTCCTTCTACCTTTCTTATAACTAGTTTCGGTCACTTAGTATCAAACTGGTTTGGCTAATAACTTGGTAATAATAATAATTAATTAATTTTCTGTTTGGTCTGATATGATTTCAACTGTTATGGGAGTGATAATTTAACCCGTATTATCTAGGTATTGCCAATTGATGTAGTTTAGCACAAATATGTGTGTGATCGTTAAAAAAAGATAGAGGAAAAAAGTTGGAGGAATAAACATGAACAATTTTCCATTTGTCCAATTTTGTTTGTTAGAAATTTGTATTCTCAATTTCCCACAGGCTTAACGAGACGGTCAGCCCATATTCAACTAAGATATATATCAGACAAGTGGGTTGGCTTGAAATCACTACTAAGCTGAAAACTTACACTCGGGAGTTGCTCGACTAGTAGGCTCGAGATTGAGACACATGATATGATCTAGGGCGGAAGTAGGCGAAGAATCAAAGATAAACTCCATTGCAGATGAAGAGACGATATGTGACTCGATGTTGTAGATCCATCAATCGATTTAAGAACTAAAGATGAACCATTGAAGAACAAAAGACACTCGATTGGAGAACCTCCATATATTTTCTTTTCTTATTCTTAATGGGCATGTGGGCTTTCAATGGATGGGATTTCTTATTGGATGAGGGTTTTTTTTGTAAGGTGGGATTTAAATAAATAAGTAGATTATAATCATTACGTATTTATTTTATATAGAATTTTATTAGATGAGCCAATGAGCGATCTCACTTCGGTTTAATATATGTAGAGTGTCAAGTTTGCCTTTAGTATGAAACTAATTAGAACACACAAACTCGATTGGTTGTGAATGTGTAATATTTAACGCATGAAACACACTTAAATTACATGAATCATTCTTTATTTAACTGGAACGATAATTTGGTTATTGCAAAATAAATGTACAAGATGGTAATCATATGAAAATGTAAGTATATTTACGAAGCATTATTGATTAGAGAGAAAATAGATGTTTATGAAGAAACATATGCATTGCTGATGTGACATGTGTTTAGGCTGGTGGACGTTTTTAACATTATAATTGAAGATGCTCTTGTAATGGTTTAAAAATGTTAACCTCAAATATGGGTTTACTCTTTTTAATAGCAAGAATCAATGAAAGCAAAACAAAAACAAAATAATCTCAAGAATAGATGAAAAATCACCTTTACACATAAGAGTAAATTTAAAGACTGTTTGGTAGCCTTTTAATGATTAAATTAAGAAGCTACATCTACATCACAAAGAGATAAGGTGTTTTTGGTTCACTTAAAAAACATAGTTTAATGGTTCATTAAGCCTCTTTATGGGTAAGTTTCAGAAACATGTTGAATGATTTAAATGCTATCTTTTATTCAGTCGGACATCTTAATAACTTAGTATAATATTATCAAATAGCCCTTTAGTCTAACTGATTGAAAAGCAAACTGAAAAGAGACGTGTTTTGTTTTCTTTTCTTTTTTTCCAGATAATGTAAGGCATATTACAAACTCTTGCTACGGATAAACACTAGCCGTAGCTACGGATTACAAACTGAAATGGAATGTTACGACTTACGCATGACAAAATGCTACTCATTGAGTGTAATTATATATACGTTTTAGTTGACATAGTATTTAAAGGATTTTGTAATTTAGTTTTGACTTAGCAGAATGAAATCAGAGAGAATTCTCAATACTAGTTCTTCTTGAAGAGTAACAATTCTAAATTTGATACCATTACACTATACGTCTTTATATTTTATCACTTTAACCCAAATGAATAAAACGCATGTGAGACTAGCTCACTTGATAGAGGTGTTTTTTTTTTCTTAAATAGAAGGTCAATTTCATATAAGAGATAGTGATTTGAAGTAATTTAAAAATAGAAGATCGTAGATAAGCAACGTTAAAAAAATGCATGTGAGAGAGAGACTCTTAAAACCTTTTTACATTACTCTTGCTTGTCTTATTAATTGTTATTTAATAAACTCAAGCTTTCCTAAAAATTAAAATGTATTTATTAAGCTTCTTACTTTTTCCCAAAGAAAATTAATTTTATATTGTAATTATCTATAATAATAAATCAAAATGTATTGAATACACATGATATATTTTTACACTGTCCACCTAAGCTATACCTAGGATTTGTACACGTGTCGTTACTAGAATGAAAGTTAACTATTTAATAATATATTAAATGATAATAATTATTTATATTCTTTCTAAATTATAATATTTTTTTTGATAAATTAAAAAAATGTTTTTTTATTAAAACATATTTTTTTTAAAAATAAAAGTTTATGAATTAGGAATTTTTTAGTACAAAGAACTTTTAAAAATGACTTTTTATAAAGAAAGTATTTTTTTTTAAATTTGGAGTGTTAAAAAATATAATTTTTTAAAGCAAAAGTTTTTTGAAGACCAAAGTTTGGAAAAATATTGTAATTGTTTTATTGCCTGAAATAGTTAGTTATATAGAATTTCGATCATATTTTTGTCTCAAAAAATATTTAAATTTTTAGATATTAATAAATAACTATTAACTTCTAAATATTAATATTTTATAATTTCCAAATATACTAGTTATATGTTATGCGTTATAACATTTAGAAGATTTATCTACAATAACTTACAAGGAGTTTTTTTTCGTGGGTGATTCTAAAAATATTTACCAAAATAGGTATTTTTAAAAAAAAAAATTCTCACTCTTAGTTGTATAGAATAAAAACATTTCTATTAAAAATGTTCATTAAGAAATTATTTTATCACCGCAAAAATTATAAAGTCTTTTTTATTAAAAATTTTCGACATCTGGCTTTAAAATTAGTAATCCAATTCTATAGTAAAAATTTTCTTTGACGTTTAGATGTTTTTATTAATCTAATATTTTTAAATGTTTTAATGATCTAACTTTTTAAAAGTATTACTGACTTAATTTATTAAATGATTTTAATAGTTTCATATCTTTTGGCAACAAATAACTCCTTAAAGATATTTAAAAAATAAAAGTTTGTTTCAAAGATATTTGTTGATTTCGTTAAGAGTTCCCGCACAAATATAACGTTATATATAGTTTGATTTTATTTTTTATTAAAAAATAAAAATATTACTTGATATAAAGTTTTAAATGTGTGACATCCGGTAATTTTCCGTTACCAAACTCCGTTTGTTCCGTTAAGTCTTGCATACACGTGTCGTGCACACACACTAGTTGTCGTTGAACGTTGGTGACTTAACAATAATCAGTAATGTTAAATTGATGATAATTAAGTTAACAATATGATTATTAAGTTATGCTTATGTGATTTAAATGTTAACTGTAATTTTATCGCGTAACGTGAAAACGTGCATATTTATTTCGTGTGTTTTGTGATAAATGGGAATTATGCATGATTGTTATTTGTGATTAATAATAATTGTGTTTAGTAGTTAAAAACTATTTAAAAACTATTCAAAAAGCCTAATCTTTATAAAATACAAATTATAAGGGTTAAAAGGGTAAATATGATTAATTAAGTTACAAAATCAAAAAAAATCCTAACCCTAATCACCCTTTCGACCGCGACTTGCACTCCCTCACCCTCACCATCGCGAATTCAACCAAGAACAAGCATTCACATTCGAATTTGGATCGATTTCAAGGCATACAACAAGTTAGAACCTTCAATTGCAAACTATTACACATTTAAAGGTTAAATTTTTATATGATTTGATGATTGTTCATGATTGGCCGAAAGTTCCATGCGAATTCTGCAATTGATGGTCGATTGATGCTTGTTTGTTGTTGTTAATGTGTTTACTAGATAGATTACATGTTAATTAACGTCAAGTATGCAATAAAGGTTGGATTTTTACAAGTTTTCATGGAAATTACATTAGGGCCGAAACCCTAATTCGAAACTTGCAATTGGGGATCGATTTGTTGATGTTGGTTAGTGTTATTATGTTAGTTGGATTGTATATATGCTAGTTAACGTCGATTATGCAAGAAAGCTATGATTTTGATACATTGTTCATAGGTTACTAATAATAGTAACTTTATTTTGCATGAATTGATGATTGGTTGATGTATGAATGTTATGGATGTGTTTGTGATGATGATTAGATGCTAGATGGTTGATATGAATGTTAGGAATTCAAGAATGCATGTTGTAGTTCATACCTTACTAAAGATAGTAACTTTTGGGTATGAAAGTTGATGAATCATGATGATTAGGTGTTGTTGATCATGTTTAGATGTTGTCATGGACTTGAATTGGTATATAATTGATGAATTCATGAATGTTGTATGAGTTTGATGAAGTTGGGATGAACTTTCCCAAAAGGGAAACTTTAATGGTGCAAATCCTTGAATTGGATGATTTGAGCATGTTTGGGATATTAGGATCATGCTAGTGTGTTCATGGATGGTTTCTAAGGTGATGAAATGTGTTGTTTAGGTTATAGGGATGTTGATTTGGTTTGTTACCTGTTTTGGCCTGTTGTGATTCGCATGACTTGTGTGATATCTAGTTGTATGATGATCTAGGTAGTACATGTGGTTAATGAAGTGATATATGTAATCAAGTTGTATGTGAACATGTATGATATGCTGTTGTGTTAGTATTAACGAGTTATCACCTATAATGTCACCAACGGGTCAAACGGGTCAACTGGGTCAAATGTGTCTTGTCTTTCTTAAACCTTGAGTTCTTTGGTTTGTAGAGCACTTAGGGTTTCATGTTGATTCTGTGTACACGTACTTATGTACTCTTGTATTCTAGGTAACCTTTGAAGGGTTGTCTTTGCACCTATCACCAGTTCTCTTTAGTAATTATCTTTACATACCAGGTGAGTTCTTGCCCCACTTATTTTACATAATCTCTTTTGGGGGAGATAGCATACTGTTGATCACAAACGCTTTTATATATGAGTGTGTATAATATTGATATAGTGTTGTTTACCATGGAAAGTCCTCACACTTTCGGATTGTTAATATTGAATAGCGGGGAAATTTTGGGTAGCACTACTGGGTCTGACGAGCCCCACCTGTGCGACTCGAGGTCAAACGGGTGCAATTTTATCCTAACACATATTCATCACGACCTGGTAAGTCGTGACGGGAGGCAACAAATGTAACACAGTCAGCTTCGATCGCGAAATCACTATGATTAATATTTTTATGTTAATAGACTAGCTATCTATTGCAATACACTACTTATGCTCTGGAAACTGTTGATTGGTTTATATTTTAACGCAAACTCTTGAACTCACCAACCATGTGTTGACTTGTTTAGTATGCTATTCTCAGGTTAAGGTTGCCAGTTGCCTAGGAGCACGCACACCAGCATCGTTGAGTTGTCTACATTTGTTTGTTTACAAATTTGGGATATTTTTTCATATTAAACATTTGTGTTTGGGGCGTGTATGTTTTGCGCATTCTCTTTACTTACTACTTGTTTTGGGTTTTCTGTTTTAAAAACGCTTCCGCAGTATTTTAAACGTTAACTCTGGTTTTGTTTATTAATCATATAGAGTCTTTCTTGGTAACTAATGACTGAGATCCTGGTATGTCACGCGCCTCGCGGTAAAACCCCGCTCGCGGATTTTGAGGGTGTGACAGATTGGTATCAGAACCATTGGTTATAGGGAACTAGGTTGCATACACACACTAGACTATAACCGCACAGTTGTTAGTTACTTATCGCTTACTCTCCTTACTGTATACTCATTGGCATACGCAACACGTACTTCGCAGCATGGCATCGTCGTCCAGAAACTTGGGCAAGAGACCTGCACGATCTGAGTCACCTCCTACTTCTCCCGTACCGGATAGGGGATTTAACTGGCCACGACATTCTTATCCTCCTAGCGAGATAGACTGGGATCAGCCTTTCATACCTCCTGAGCTTGATCCTCCGCGTAACTGGGATTTCTACCCCACTTACATAAACCGTATGGCTTATAGAGAACGCGTACCACCAGTAGCACCTACACGACCTAGGACTAGGTCATCGACCGCCTCTACTTTGCCTACACTTCCTACCTTGAGCATCCCTCTGGAGCAGGCATTTGCAGCTTTGGTAGCCACACTGGACACAGAGCGACAGCGGATTAGAGGACTCACTGATGAGAATTCTGCATTACGATCTGAGATGCGTCAGCTGCGTTTTCAGGTAGAGACGCTTCAGGAGCGACTTTCGATGGCCATTGGTGGACATCATACGCTGGCAGGCAACGTGGTAGCACTTAGTGAGCGCATGGACGCACAAGATCACCATAACATAGTGATCGATGATAGGTTTGCTGATCTAGAGGCACAACTAGCAGCACTTCAGGTTGTTGAAGCCCCTGCACCTTTGGTGGACCCTGATGAGGAAGACCCAGAAGAAGAACCCGAGGAAGCCCCCGAAGAAGAACCAGTAGAGATGGATGAGGACAGTGACGGATCTGATGTACTGGACTGATCCTACCTTTTAAATGACTTAGACTATGTAGTGTTTCTTTTCTTTGAAACCTATGTGGGAAGGGTTGTTTCCCACCCAACTGACAAACTTAAATTTTGACATTGATGGAATATTTTGTGACTCAATTGCAATTTATTTATCTTTGATTATTATTTCTGTTATAAATGTTGTGGTTGTGGTGAATGCATTATTTCTTATTGTTTACTGTATCTTGATGAGATTAATGTGTTGGATGTTACTCATTATTGTAATTGTGAATTTTAAAGTGAAATATGGACGCACGTGGAAGAGGACGTGGGCGTGGTCGTGGACGTGGCGCCGGAGGCCGTGGAGCCGGAGCCATGAATATGATGCCTGCGGAATTGGCGGCATTAATTAACGAACATGTTCAGGCGGCAGTGGCTGCTGCCCAACCGGGACAACCAGCAGGTAAATGATAACAAGAGGTTAAACTGATTATCCTAGTTATTTGTCTAGGATATCTGACTAATGTTTGGGTTGTCAAAACAGGACCACCACCATGTACCTACAAGTCCTTCATGGACTGTAAACCCCATACCTACAGCGGGACGGAAGGAGCTGTAGGGCTTGTAAGGTGGTTTGAGAAGACAGAGTCTGTCTTCGCGAAATGCAACTGCCCGCCTGCTGATCAGGTGAAGTATGCCACCGGGACATTGGAAGGCGCAGCACTTTCCTGGTGGAATGCTCAGGTACAAATGCTGGGTCAAGCCATGGCCAATGAACTACCTTGGGATGAATTCAAAGAAATCATGACTGAAGAATACTGCCCCCGAAATGAAGTGCAGAAACTGGAAATTGAGTTCTGGCAACTCAAAATGCAAGGCTCAGAAATTGAAGCCTACACAACTCGAACTCATGAGTTAGCCACTTTATGCCCAGGGATATTGAATGAAATGCACAAGAGGGTGGAGCATTATATACGGGGATTGGTGCCCGAAATTCAAAGTATGGTAACTGCTTCTAACCCCACTACCATACAACAAGCTATCCGAACAGCCCACAGGCTGACTGATCAGGCAGTTGAGCAAGGACGGTTACCTAAACGGGGTGCGGTGGCAAGCATGCCCGACCAGAAACGCAAGTGGGATGGTTCAAGCAACAAGGGATCGTCATCCAGCAGCCAATCTCAACCTCAACAACAGCAGCAAAGTCAGCAACAGCAACGGAAGTTCGATAACAACCGAAGCTTCAACCAGGCGACTCACTCAAATCAAGGACCCGGTGGGTATGGTGGAAGACTGCCGAAGTGCAACCGGTGTAACTACCACCATGTGGGTCGATGTGATAACTTCAAGTGTCAACGTTGTGGGAAGATTGGTCATGCAGCCAAAGACTGTCGGGGTGAACTGATGAAGAAGCCTCAACAATCACAAGAAACTCCGAAAGGTTGTTTTGAGTGCGGAAAAGAAGGCCATTACAGACGCAACTGTCCCCAGCTTAAGAGGAATGGTAATGGCAACAACAACAATGGAAACACCAGCAACAATAACAATGGCAACAACAATAACAACAACAATGGTAATGGCAACAACAATGGAGGCAATAACAACAATGGAGCCAAAGGAAGAGCCTTCGTCATTGGCTCAGGTGAGGCTCTAAACGATCCTACAACAGTAACTGGTAAATTTTCGGTTAATGGTTGTTTTGCTATCGTATTATTCGATACCGGAGCCGATAGAAGTTTCGTGTCCACTAGGTTCTGTAGTCTTTTAAGTGATATGCCCTCAGCCTTAGACTCTAAATACACCGTGGAGTTAGCTAACGGCACACAGATTCACGTAACGCATATTCTTAGGGACTGCAAGATAGAGCTTGCTGGTCATACATTCACCATAGATCTCATGCCTGTTACGTTAGGAAGCTTTGATGTGGTAGTAGGCATGGATTGGCTTTCCGATAAACAAGCAGAAGTCATATGCCACGAGAAGATCATACGGATTCCCATTGGTGAAGAAGTCCTTACTGTCAGAGGTGATAGGAGTGGTGCGGTGATAGGCATCATCTCGTTTATGAAAGCACAGAAGTTGTTACGAAAGGGTCGACTGGCCATATTAGCACTCGTCACAGATAAACAGGTCGAGGAAAAGAAGATAGAGGATATCCCCGTAGTTCGTGAGTTTCCTGAGGTGTTTCCGGAAGACCTTCCTGGATTACCGCCTCATCGTCAAGTTGAATTCCAGATTGAGTTGACTCCAGGAGCCGCTCCAATTGCGAGAGCACCGTACCGATTAGCTCCGAACGAACTGCAGGAATTATCCGCCCAACTACAAGAGTTGTTGGATAAAGGGTTCATCCGACCGAGTTCGTCGCCCTGGGGAGCGCCAGTTCTATTTGTGAAGAAGAAGATGGTACATTTCGAATGTGCATTGACTATAGGGAACTGAACAAGGTTACTATCAAGAATAGATATCCGTTACCTCGTATCGATGATTTGTTTGATCAACTGCAAGGATCAAGCTATTACTCTAAGATTGATCTGAGGTCTGGGTATCATCAGCTGAGAGTTCGAGAAGAGGACATCTCGAAGACTGCTTTCCGTACACGATATGGTCACTATGAATTTTGGTCATGCCATTTGGGTTGACGAATGCACCAGCAGTATTCATGGACCTCATGAATCGCGTGTGCAAACCCTATCTTGATCAGTTTGTTATCGTCTTTATTGATGACATACTGATATACTCAAGGACCGAGGAAGAACATGGAGAGCACTTACGTTTAATCTTAGAATTACTTAGAGAGGAACAACCGTATGCAAAGTTTTCTAAGAGTGATTTCTGGATACGTGAGGTACAATTCTTGGCTCATATTGTCAACGAGAAGGGAATACATGTTGACCCTGCTAAGATTGAAGCGATAAAGAATTGGCTTGTTCCTAAGACACCAAGTGAGATACGACAATTCCTTGGATTAGCGGGGTATTATCGACGATTCATTGAAGGATTCTCTAAGATTGCACAACCTCTCACAGCTTTGACTCACAAGGGAACGATGTATAAATGGGGTGAGAGTCAGGAATCTGCTTTTCAGTTGCTGAAACATAAATTGTGTAGCGCACCGATATTAGCGTTACCGGATGGTAGTGATGACTTCGTAGTCTACTTCGACGCTTCTATTCAAGGACTTGGATGCGTCCTGATGCAGCGGGATAAAGTGATAGCTTACGCCTCTAGACAATTGAAGATTCATGAGAAGAACTATACCACCCATGACTTGGAACTGGGTGCTGTAGTTTTTGCCTTAAAGATCTGGAGACATTACTTGTACGGTACCAAATGCACCATCTACACCGATCACAAGAGTCTTCAGCACATCTTTGAGCAAAAGGAGTTGAACATGAGGCAAAGACGCTGGGTGGAATTGTTAAACGACTATGATTGTGCTATTAAGTACCACCCGGGGAAAGCAAATGTAGTTGCTGATGCGTTGAGTAGAAAAGAGGCTGCTAAACCTCGACGTGTGCGAGCTCTGCAACTAACGATTAGTATGCAATTACCTGAACAAATCCGAGAGGCTCAGACGGAAGCTTTGAAAACAGAAAACATTGGGTCTGAATCGTTAAGGGGTATGGAAAAACAATTGGAAGTAAAAGCGGATGGAATTCGTTACTTCATGGATAGACTATGGGTACCTCTACACGGAGACCTGAGAGACTTGGTGATGAGTGAGGCTCACAAGTCCAAGTATTCTATACATCCTGGATCTGACAAGATGTACCACGATTTGAAGGCGCATTATTGGTGGCCTAACATGAAAGCAGATGTAGCTACTTATGTGAGTAAGTGTCTGACCTGCTCGAAGGTTAAAGTGGAGTATCAGAAACCATCTGGTCTACTACAACAACCCGATATCCCTATGTGGAAGTGGGATCAAATATCAATGGATTTTATTACTAAGTTACCTCGTACTTTTACGGGTTGTGATACATTATGGGTTATCGTGGATCGATTGACAAAATCTGCTCATTTCCTAGCGATAAAGGAAACAGACAAGATGGAGAAATTAACTCGACTCTATTTGAAGGAGATCGTTTCGAGGCATGGAGTACCGATCTCAATCATTTCTGATCACGATTCTCGTTTCACATCACACTTCTGGCAGTCGTTGCAGAAAGCTTTAGGTACGCGATTGGATATGAGTACTGCTTATCATCCACAGACTGATGGTCAAAGCGAGCGTACTATACAGACTTTGGAGGACATGTTACGTGCTTGTGTGATTGACTTCGGGAATAACTGGGAAGTTCACCTACCATTGGTGGAATTTTCTTACAACAACAGTTATCACACTAGCATAAAGGCAACACCTTTTGAAGCTTTATATGGGAGAAAGTGTAGATCGCCAGTTTGCTGGGCTGAAATTGGTGATAGTCAATTAACGGGTCCTGAGTTAGTACACGAACAACTGAGAAGATTGTTCAGATAAGAAACCGCATGGCTGCAGCGCGAGACAGACAGAAAAGCTATGCTGACAAGCGACGAAACCTTTGGAATTTCAAGTTGGTGACAAGGTTTTATTAAAAGTCTCACCATGGAAAGGCGTAGTTTGGTTTGCTAAGCGAGGAAAGCTAAATCCGAGATATGTTGGACCATTTGAGATAGTGAAAAGAATTGGTCCAGTGGCCTATCGACTAGCCTTACCTGATTCATTGAGTGGAATCCATGATGTATTCCATGTTTCAAATCTAAAGAAATGTTTAACGGATGAAACGATGGTTGTACCGCTGGAAGAAGTTCAAGTAGATGAACAATTACGTTTCATTGAGGAACCTGTCGAAGTGATGGATCGTGAGGTGAAAACGCTTAAGCAAAGCAAGATACCCATTGTCAAAGTTCGTTGGAACTCGAGACGTGGACCAGAATTCACGTGGGAACGTGAAGATCAAATGAAGCTTAAGTACCCTCAGCTATTCGAAAGGACGATGCCAGCCGGCGAAGGTATTGATTAAATTTCGGGACGAAATTTCTTTCAACATGGGGATGATGTGACAACTCATCCAAAACTCACACGATTTGATTTCCTTGTGCCAATGCAGTAGACCAGTGATGGAACACTCACCATGTAACGCAATTTTCGGGACGAAAATTCTTTCAACATGGGGATAATGTGACATCCGGTAATTTTCCGTTACCAAACTCCGTTTGTTCCGTTAAGTCTTGCATACACGTGTCGTGCACACACACTAGTTGTCGTTGAACGTTGGTGACTTAACAATAATCAGTAATGTTAAATTGATGATAATTAAGTTAACAATGTGATTATTAAGTTATGCTTATGTGATTTAAATGTTAACTGTAATTTTATCGCGTAACGTGAAAACGTGCATATTTATTTCGTGTGTTTTGTGATAAATGGGAATTATGCATGATTGTTATTTGTGATTAATAATAATTGTGTTTAGTAGTTAAAAACTATTTAAAAACTATTCAAAAAGCCTAATCTTTATAAAATACAAATTATAAGGGTTAAAAGGGTAAATATGATTAATTAAGTTACAAAATCAAAAAAAATCCTAACCCTAATCACCCTTTCGGCCGCGACTTGCACTCCCTCACCCTCACCATCGCGAATTCAACCAAGAACAAGCATTCACATTCGAATTTGGATCGATTTCAAGGCATACAACAAGTTAGAACCTTCAATTGCAAACTATTACACATTTAAAGGTTAGATTTTTATATGATTTGATGATTGTTCATGATTGGCCGAAAGTTCCATGCGAATTCTGCAATTGATGGTCGATTGATGCTTGTTTGTTGTTGTTAATGTGTTTACTAGATAGATTACATGTTAATTAACGTCAAGTATGCAATAAAGGTTGGATTTTTACAAGTTTTTATGGAAATTACATTAGGGCCGAAACCCTAATTCGAAACTTGCAATTGGGGATCGATTTGTTGATGTTGGTTAGTGTTATTATGTTAGTTGGATTGTATATATGCTAGTTAACGTCGATTATGCAAGAAAGCTATGATTTTGATACATTGTTCATAGGTTACTAATAATAGTAACTTTATTTTGCATGAATTGATGATTGGTTGATGTATGAATGTTATGGATGTGTTTGTGATGATGATTAGATGCTAGATGGTTGATATGAATGTTAGGAATTCAAGAATGCATGTTGTAGTTCATACCTTACTAAAGATAGTAACTTTTGGGTATGAAAGTTGATGAATCATGATGATTAGGTGTTGTTGATCATGTTTAGATGTTGTCATGGACTTGAATTGGTATATAATTGATGAATTCATGAATGTTGTGTGAGTTTGATGAAGTTGGGATGAACTTTCCCAAAAGGGAAACTTTAATGGTGCAAATCCTTGAATGGGATGATTTGAGCATGTTTGGGATATTAGGATCATGCTAGTGTGTTCATGGATGGTTTCTAAGGTGATGAAATGTGTTGTTTAGGTTATAGGGATGTTGATTTGGTTTGTTACCTGTTTTGGCCTGTTGTGATTCGCATGACTTGTGTGATATCTAGTTGTATGATGATCTAGGTAGTACATGTGGTTAATGAAGTGATATATGTAATCAAGTTGTATGTGAACATGTATGATATGCTGTTGTGTTAGTATTAACGAGTTATCACCTATAATGTCACCAACGGGTCAAACGGGTCAACTGGGTCAAATGTGTCTTGTCTTTCTTAAACCTTGAGTTCTTTGGTTTGTAGAGCACTTAGGGTTTCATGTTGATTCTGTGTACACGTACTTATGTACTCTTGTATTCTAGGTAACCTTTGAAGGGTCGTCTTTGCACCTATCACCAGTTCTCTTTAGTAATTATCTTTACATACCAGGTGAGTTCTTGTCCCACTTATTTTACATAATCTCTTTTGGGGGAGATATCATACTGTTGATCACAAACGCTTTTATATATGAGTGTGTATAATATTGATATAGTGTTGTTTACCATGGAAAGTCCTCACACTTTCGGATTGTTAATATTGAATAGCGGGGAAATTTTGGGTAGCACTACTGGGTCTGACGAGCCCCACCTGTGCGACTCGAGGTCAAACGGGTGCAATTTTGTCCTAACACATATTCGTCACGACCTGGTAAGTCGTGACGGGAGGCAACAAACGTAACACAGTCAGCTTCGATCGCGAAATCACTATGATTAATATTTTTATGTTAATAGACTAGCTATCTATTGCAATACACTACTTATGCTCTGGAAACTGTTGATTGGTTTATATTTTAACGCAAACTCTTGAACTCACCAACCATGTGTTGACTTGTTTAGTATGCTATTCTCAGGTTAAGGTTGCCAGTTGCCTAGGAGCACGCACACCAGCATCGTTGAGTTGTCTACATTTGTTTGTTTACAAATTTGGGTTATTTTTTCATATTAAACATTTGTGTTTGGGGCGTGTATGTTTTGCGCATTCTCTTTACTTACTACTTGTTTTGGGTTTTCTGTTTTAAAAACGCTTCCGCAGTATTTTAAACGTTAACTCTGGTTTTGTTTATTAATCATATAGAGTCGTTCTTGGTAACTAATGACTGAGATCCTGGTATGTCACGCGCCTCGCGGTAAAACCCCGCTCGCGGATTTTGAGGGTGTGACAAAATGTGATTTTCAATTTAAAAATATATTGCCTATTGCAATTCATATCTCTAATTTTTAATTTAAAATTGGAACAATTGAACTTAAGGCGCTACGGGCGGGATGACAAATGCAAGGTTCAGTTCCAATTACATGTACGTTGATATTAACCACGCAAGTTTTTATGTCTAAACGTGAAAAAGTTTTCGCATCCGAACATTGATAAATATTATGTAATAATTAATAAATTAACTACATGAAAACAGTTTTTAACACTTTAAAATATTATTTAATTATTATTAAGACCATTTAAAAAAATATAAGTTACTTAAAATATTTAAAATGTTAATTTTAGAACTATTTAAATACTAAAGAAAGTTTAATCTGTTAGAAATAAAGCGTAAGACTAACTTATGAGTAGAAGACAAAATATTAAGTTAAAAAAAGCTTTTAATGTTTTACTGCAGTGGATTAATTCAAAGTTATCTTTTTTCCTTATGTTTTCTTAAGACCACTTAATTTTTTTTCCAAAAATAGGTTTTTCTATCCAATGGAAATACGAGTGAGAAAATAGAAGCTTTAAAAAACACTCATTTTAATAAATATTTTTCAAACAAGTTTTTATGCCTATGGTACTACTGATTTGTGTTAACACTTTGTGCATGTCTTCCAAGTGTCAAAGTACAAACACCCAAGCCTTGAGTACAGCAGTGTCTTGCGCACCTTCACCGATTCATATAGCATCTATCAATCTCTTTAGGGATCTATCATGGATACCTCCTGCTTACACCGCTAGTTAGTTACATTTTTATTAGTAGAGGATTTGTATTTCTAAATGATCAAATGCATCAATGAAACTATAGTTGTGATTGCCCTTTTGGATTAAACTTGTTCTTTACTTTAGTCCTTATACAACAATCGAATAAAACTCAGTACATACAATAAAAAACAAGTATGTTTGTGTTTGTGTGATCCTGTGAACCAGAAGGACAAAATGATTGACCAATTGTCTAGGAAACCATTTTTGCAAGGATAGGGCAAAAACCGTCAAAGGCCTTGCCTACTTGGAACCCATTGCTTAAGAGCTTTTCCTTTAAAAACCTATGAAATTTTATGAAGATCACAATAAACTCAAACAAACATGCACTTCTCATCTCTCAGTTTATTTGATGAATATTATGATCAAATTGATCAACTAGTTAATATAGTTATATCAAAATATCTAACATTAGAATACAAACATTTACGAAATTAAGTTAGTATTTAAGGTATTATTAAAAGGCAATCTAGATAATCTACCATTAAAAATATAAATTTACATATTTTATTATAGATATAATAAATAGAGTTAGTGTAAAACATTAGGGTAACATGGGAACAATTGGATGTCATCTTACTTTTATTCAAATTTACCCAAAACTACTTAAATTTAAATTTATAGGAACATACCTAAAGTACTTAAATTATTTTTGTTAAACTAATAAATTGAAGTAATTAATATATTTAGAAACACAAAAAATAACATTTCATTAATGAGGTGCTAATGGATGCATTACGAAAGGGTCGGTTTTCGTAACATGGTGTAGATGGATCAAAATCTTGTTCTTCTTGTCTTGGATAAACAAACTGACCGGATGCAACTTGAACATACATGTCCCATTCTTGAAATTGCGAATAATAAGGATGTTATATATACGTATTATTTGCTTTGGTCGGTCTGTACAGTAGACAAAATATTTGTATATTATATAAAATTACAATGTTGCCCTTTCCCTTTTCCAATTCATCTGTACCTCCAATGATGTCAATGTTTCTTTTCTCCCACGGTAACGATGGTTATCCAATGTATTATTATTATTAACGATGGTTTCAAAGTTACACTATTATCTGCAGTATATATTTCAACTTTACATGAACTGGAGGAAAATGCATTTCCCTTAGAAATTTTACATTCATAAGAAATAATCCATATGAAATGATGATTGTATAACTGTATTATAGATGCAACTTTTTAGTATTCTTTGTTGGTAAGTATATGACAAACGATATGCGTGTTTCATCACTGTGTAGCCAAAGTGACACATCTACAACAAACATGGATTATCAGTGTCTAAATATATTATATAGGTGTCAATTGGTTTGCGTATGTTAAGGTATAAATGGTGATTCAATAGCATTCAAGAACATAATGAATTGTGTCATTTAGTGGTATTCTTTACTCTTTGAGAAATTTTAAGAGTTTGTTAGCAATTTGTAGTGTATAGTATCATAAACTTTGTTCAATATTGTTACTTATTCTTTTTTGAAGTTATTACTAAGTAGCTGCAATGTTACAGCTTTGTATACTAGAATACTTGTCTGCAATTTTTAGGTCTCAAAATATATAAGGTAGAGGCATTTTTTCTATTTCTTTATGTGTGTATCTTTGTGCATCATGAGTTATTGATTAACTATATGTAAATTATATTATGTAAGGGGCTCATTATATATAGTGCAGTTCAGAATGAGAAAATCTCTTGTAAGAGAATTGGTTTATTTATTTCTTTCTACTTTTGTTCACATGGGCCTCTTTACCATTATCTACTTATTCTTTTTTCACTTGCGTATGCTTAATCTCATACACTAATAACTAATAGGTAGATATTTTCCTTGAGAAGCATCATGTGTATTCGTTGTATGTAGGCTGCAAAAATCACACAAGGAGGTAGGCAACATAAGTTTATTTTCCTAGAATTATTTTGATTCACGGGTGAATAGTGAAAATGGAGATTAGCGAGGATAAAGTAGGTTAATGGTTCACTTTCATGTCAAATATGTGTATTTTTATAGATAAACATTGGTATTTATCTTTATGTATTTATCTCTTTAATCAATGTAAAGATTATGAAGGCTTCTTGATATTTTTAATATGTTCAAGAACTTTCGGTAGTTTACTACTTTCTTAAGTTGTTGTAGTCCTTTATAACCAAGCAGGCCTACTCAATGAATTCATTATTTTTTTACTTGATTTTTATAATTTTGTCATCCACTTGTCGGTTTGAGTATAAAACAGGATGCCTGCTGCAATGCGCGGGGTCATTCCACTAGTTGAAATTAGGGTTGTATTGGTTGTTGCCTTGGGTTACGCTTGAACCACCTTTTAACCCTTTCTTTAGGAGCCAACTTTTTTACCTTTTGATCCATTGGTTTTTTTAGATGAAATAGGAGTGAAGTATTAGTATAAAAAGTGTAAAATATGATAGTATATATAGAATTGAAAAATTGAAAATGATTTTTTTAATCGGCTCTTTTCTAACGGATATGTGACCATTCAATGGTCATATTTTGCTTAGTTGGTTCGGCTTGTACAAATCGAATGGTACTACCCAATTGACACTACTCGACCAGTGATGACGGTTCCATTTTGACCGAGGTATCACATGGGATATCCGAGGTAACCAAATGAGGTACATGAGGGTGCCCGAGTACCCTTAAAAATCTGAGGTTATGAAGTAATGGTTGAAGTTTAAAATCTTTATAAGGAGATTTGGGTCAAGAAAAAACACTTTTTCACATGCATGTACAGAAAAATCAAGAAACGAAGATCGAGTAGATAAGACCTTGTATAATTTAATATTTTATTTGAGAAAACGATTATATATAAATTTGCTGTTACCATATATCGTTTAAACGTGATTCTTGCTTAAAATTTTGTATGATAGCAAGTGGACCTAACTGGAAAGCAATGATTACACAATAAAACCGTATGAACATGGACATGAACATGAAGTTGGTATAGTGGCGATTTAATATTATTTTTGTTTATTTTTGATTTTTTTTTTGAGATGGTTAAACTTGTTTGTCTTTGTTAAATTAAAAATAATCCTGTTTGAAGTTCGACAACAGTCTTTTGCTATACATATCTTTTAAATATCCATATTTTTATAAATCTGATTTTTTATTATGTATGACTAGTAGACTGATAAGATAACTGACTAGCTATTGGGTCTGATTCTAGAAATATTACTGGGACGTTAATTAAATTATGAATTTTAAAATGATCTTTTTATATATTATCATCTCCAACTCAATCATACATCTTCAAAAAAATTTCTATATATTGACAAGGTATGTTATGTCCACGTGCATGTGAATTTGTCTCTCAATACATACACATCGCAAGAAAATAGAGATGACATCACAAAATGGTGAGCTATCTAATGAGTTACTTCACTCTCAAGCTCACATATGGAACCATATTTTTAGATTTATAAGTTCTATGTCACTTAAATGTGCAGTTCAACTACAAATACCTGATATCATCAATCGCCATGGTTCACCAATGTTACTTTCAGAGTTGGTTGAATCCCTGGGCATAAAAAAAGAGAGAACTCACCACATTTATCGGCTTATGCGCATTCTTGTTCACTCTGGTTTCTTTGTGAAACAAAGTGTATCAACCACAACTGGAGGCAATGACGAGGAAGGAGGGAAAGGCTATGTGCTAGCTCCTGCTTCTCGGTTGCTTCTAAAGGACGAGCCATTAAGCGTCCAGCCGTTTTTACTAGCCATGTTGGATCCAATGTTGTTAGATCCATGGCAAAACATGAGCAAATGGTTCAAAAACGATGATATCAACCCCTTTTACATGACTCATGGGATGATGTTCTGGGATCTTGCAGGTCAAGAGCCAAAGCTTAATAAGTTCTTTAATGCTGCAATGGCTAGTGATGCAAGACTTGTTATGAGTGTCATTCTTGAACACGACAAGGGTGTTTTTGAAGGGTTGGATTCGATAGTTGATGTTGGGGGTGGTACGGGGACTGTTGTCAAAGCTATTGCCGAAGCATTTCCCGGTATTAGATGCATTAATTTTGATCTTCCTCATGTGGTTAATGGTTTGATTGGAAGTAAGAACTTGAGTTATGTTGGTGGAGACATGTTTCAAGCCATTCCTAATGCTAATGCACTTTTGCTTAAGGTATTTCATTCCATTTGAAAAAAGTAACATATTTAAAAGTTGATTAATGATTTTGTAATGAATAAATACAGTGGATCTTACACGACTGGAGGGATGATGAATGCATGAAGATACTGAGGCAATGCCGAAAAGCGATTCCTAGTAAGGAAAATGGAGGGAAACTAATCATCATTGACATGGTCATGAAGATTTGTGAAAGAGATGATGAATTACTCGAGACTCAACTTTTCCTTGACATGCTTATGATGACATTGGTGACGGGAAAAGAGAGGAGTGAAGAAGATTGGGCAAAACTCTTCGTTGAGGCTGGCTTTAGCGAGTATAAAATAACTCCGATCTTAGGGTTAAGATCTATCATTGAAGTTTATCCCTAGTTAAGTTACATTGCTTTATACACCACATCATTGTTGATGATTGAACTACTAAGGTTTGAAACTTCATAGCATGCTCTTGTTTGTTTTTCTTTTGTGTCAATTGATGTTCTTCATCATGTTTTACGTAAATTGAAATGTTCTTGTTTGTGGTTTTTTAGTATCGATCCTTGAGCATGCATTAGGTATGAACAACCTATTGTAGGTACACCACCATCATTTATATGAGTCGTATAGACAAGAAAAAAGGGTTATAACTTCTAGTATTGGTGTGTATCATCACATCAGTCGTTGTTGTGTTAGTCAAAAACTCTATACATGTGGCCTGTATGACGGGAAAACACTCAAAATGGGCAAAATAATAATAATAATAAAAACACTCATACGGCTATATGGGTCACATAACACGTTAATGGTGTGTGGATGTGTGGAGGTGTGGATTTTAAGGGGGTAGGTGTTTGTTTAGACTTAACCTTACATAAAGATTAATATTCTTGATGGTGTGCAACATGAACCCAAATGGTTGGCACAAAATTTTGAGTTTTTTGCTGTGACTTCATATTGCATTACTGTAGTTAATATTGTTTTAAAGTATCTACAATCAAATGATATGCTATTACGGTCATTGATGATGCTATTAAAAATATTAGATAGTTGAGTTTCTCTTAAAAAAAAAAACTTTCCCATTACAAAAATGATATAGCAGTTTAACGATCACATAACAAGTAAAATCTTCAACCTCCACCTTTTAGTTCTAAATCTTTCACCAAGAATATAACAAAGAAAAAACCAGACATACTTTAAAAGTATTACGATCACCTTTTGATCTTTTGTAGTCCTACGCCATGAGTGTTCTCGAGCCTTATCTTTGTCCACATTCTTGTTGATAAAATTTTGGTAGATGAAATACCATCTACTATGTTTTAACAAGATTTGTACATTGCCCAACTATTTTAATGTGACATTCAACAACAATAATTACATAGATTTGACTTTTAAATTAGCTAAGCTATTATGAAGCTCAAAAGGGGTACTTGGAAATTCTTTTTCTATTAATGACGTGATTATTAGGTAACGTTTGGTATTAAGGAATGAGAGGCAGAATAAAATGAACAATTAAGAGTGAATGAAAATAACATGTTTGGTTGGCGGATCATTACACAAGTAATCTCATTCCCTCTAATCACACCAAATCCATTCTATTCACAACCCCTTCTTTTTTTCATTCCTTTCCATTTTATTCTTAGTCACCACCACCCACTCACCATCACTGGCCATGTCCACTACCGGCCACCACCACCACCACCGGCCACCACTAGCAACCACCATGGCGACCACCACTATCACCACATACCACCAAGATCGAAAGCCACAGGCCACCACCACCGCCACCCATCACCACCGGCCCCCACCACAACCGGCCATCACAACCATCAACACCGTCTACCACCACCATCACCACCGGCCACCACCTCCAATGGCCACCATCTCTGTCCACCATAACCACCACCACCGACTACCAGCACCGGCCACCATGCACCACCTCCACCAGCCACCACCTCCACCAGCCACCACCTCCACCAGCCACCACCACCATCAATACCATCATCACCACCTACCACCGCAGCCACCACCTCTGGCTCCTACCGTCGACCGCCACCACTTGCCACCATGCACCATCACCCTGGCAAAACCACTGATTACCACCGGCTACCACCAACACCACAACCACCTCCATCAGCTGCCACTACCACTTTCCACCACCATCGGCCACCATCGCACACCACCACCGACAACCACCATAACCACTTTTACATTCATTCCTTCGTCTTTTCCTACTTAATAAACGATACAAAGTAATAATTCATTCTATTCTTAAGGGGTAAACATTAAAGTGAAATTTAATGATTTATTTCATTCTCTCATCCGTTTCATTATCTCATTCATTTTATTCATTTGTTCATTCCATTAACTTATACCAAGCAAATGCAGAGGCATTTCTGTGCTTATGTGCTTTGTTAAGGAGGATTAAAAAAAGTTGGTAATCACATACAAACTAGTATTAGGCCCCCCGCGTTGCGGCGGGGGACGTAAAACCGTGCCAAGTAGCATTATTATCATATCACCTTCAGTGACCAACAACACCACAAAAATTCGTATTAAAAAAATAAGAAAAAAATAAAACCAAATGGAAATTAGACGTAAAAACGATGAACCACGCACATGAAACGTAAAACATTAAAAGCAAAAACTTAGTTGATCTAGGACGCGCACGTTGCAACGGGGATGTTAAACGGGAAAAAATAAGAGTAACAACGTTGAATCACACGTGCGCGTTACGGGCGTGTTAGCTCTCAAAATTTAGACTGTAAATTGAAAATGTAGTAGAATATGAAAAGTATAAGAGACTAAAGTTGAAAAAAAAAATTATAGAGGTTGAATTGTAAAATTTGTAAAAGTAATGGACTTAAAACACAAAATTAAAAGAATAAAAATGTATATACAACTTTTTATGCACATACAATAATCAATGTAATTATAAGTTGATAATTAGTAATATTTAAATATGTCATAAATGTCTCACAAATATGTAAACGAATGTTATTTTCACATTTTTAGTTTGCATATTTGAGCAACTGAGTAAATAGTAACCAACATTACTTTTGTAACCTATCTTACATTATTATTTAATAGATTCACATTAATAGTATATTCAAGTCATGCAGAACACACCCTTTCAGTTAACAACATGTTTGCCCTCTTTTGTACTTGCTTTGTTTTAGTTTAGATCGGATGCTAAATTGTAATGATGTTGGTAAAACCGAATGCCGGAATTTGTAAGTAGAATTAGGTTAATATGGTGATGATCTATGGTTAATGCCATGCAAACATCTAATTAAGCTAGGTAGGTAGAATAAGTCGGGTATCGTATCCACGAGAAACATATGGTTAGTGTTACATGATTCGTTTGATTATTTAACTAAGTTACTTAGATAAAACTAAACTATTGACTCTTGACCATAAAGGTTTGTGGATGAGATTAATTAAACTAAACAATTTCTTATATAAAACAAAGTAAAAAATAACCACACCCGGGTTTCAGGTATGCTAATGAATTCTGTTAATAAGTTCTATCATATTAGAAATCACAAGGACATAATTCGTTTGCTATTCACCTATGCCTATAGATACATGATTATCAACTAGATAATGAGTTTATGTATTTAGATAGTAAAACTAACCAAAGTCAAAACCTAGTTATAGTATTCAACTAGATAAATTATCAATAATTAATAATGCAAAGACTAGTACTTTGATGAATAAGTAATTAGTTTAGAGTTATATTCAATTTTACTCTATAAGATTTGATAAAAATAATTATTTGTCTTTGAAAATTAAAAATATGAGTTTACCTCCAAAAGTTAAGTTGTTTCAATTTTAGTGTAAAAGTTTTATTATTTTGGTATCAAGTTGAAAAAACTGACAAACTTTGGACTGAAATTGAAAAAAAAATATGAAACTTTTGAAAGTAAATTAATGTTTTTAATTTTTGAAGAAAAATAGTTACTTTTATCAAACCTTAAGAAGTAAAATTTAAATTAACTCATAAGTTTAATTGGTAAAACTATTTTAGTCAATGGAAATAACAAACACAAACAATAATTAAGAAATAATCAAACAACCAGTATTTAGGTTTACAATAGATAAAAACCAAGTAAACAACACGATAATATCACTAATCTTACATCCTTGGATGATCACAGAAAATTTTATCAATTATAATGCTACATAGTTTATGTATTATCACTATACAGAGTTTCATTAAAATTAATTAAAAAAGCTTTTCTATTCACTAATATTCTCGTACAAAATGGTATTGCTCCTCGTTAGGGCTGTGAACGATCCGAATGAATACGAACGTGGTCTTGTTCGTGTTCGTTTATTAAGAAAATAACTTGTTCATAAACTGTTTACGAACGCTTACCGAACGAGATTTTTTGTTCGTGATCTTTTATTAAGAGAATGAATCTCTTCATGAAGTGTTCACGAACCTAAACGAATGCAAACAAAGACAAGCGAACGCACACAAGTATTTATGAACATGAACACAAAGTAAATTTCCTAAAACAAACAAATACAAACCATCATATATTGATTTTATAATTAAAATCACAAACATTATGTAATATCCATCAAAGATAAATAATTACAAACATAACTTTTAAATGAACGAACACAAACGAACATTAACGAACACATTATCGAACGTTAATGAACATAAATGAACGAATGCAGCCTCTGTTCATGTCCGTTCGTTAAACTAAATGAACGGAATTTTCTTGTTCATGTTCGTTCATTTATTAAACGAACGAATATAAATGAACTTCTCATCAAACGGTTCACAAATTATTCGCTAGACGTTTAGTTTGTTTACAACCCTGCTTCTCGTTAACCCTGTTGTGTCTTTTATTCTTTCCTTTTTCTTGTTATGATGAACAAGCCCACTATACACATTCAGCCCATAAAATGATAATTAGCCCACATGTTTAGTTATCACAATGATTTGAGCCCACTTGCTTAGCTTCATTTTAATTGTCATATTATATACTCATATATAGTCAAACAACTAAACAATTACCCATACCTTTAAAATATAATTCATAACATTCAATCCAAAATTAACCTACGTTGATTTAAATTTATGATATATATATATGCATATATATTTATTTTTGGCTTTATTGATTTAAAGTGGATATTTAGAATAATTAATTTTAAAATTATTAAAATATACCAGTTTAAATTATTGTCTCTTAAAACACTATAACTTTAAATATGAGTCCGTTAGGCATAAATTAAGTCTTAAAATATATAATTAAATATAATTAATGCCTACGGATCACTCGCGTATCATATGTTCATCTTGGTTTTACGACTTTATATATCATGTAATAGACTATCACAAATGCGATTACATGTATGGGTTTATAACTCTATAATGCTTTTGTTGTATAACTTATTAATAGCCATTGTAGATTGCTCATTTTCGGAGGGATATACAACATCTCTAACGATTATTATGCATGCATGTAAGAAGATGAAACGTCCGCCACAATGTTCTACGACGACGTTTGTTTTTTTTTATGTTGATCTTATAGAATGTCTTCATATTCATGCATCTCTAGCTTTTTAAGGTAATAACTGAATTTATAGCAGTTTAATCATTATTTTATTCATGAGTTCATGCCAATCACAGTTGTAGCATGTATGACTTGCATTAATTTCTCTATTAGTTCATAGGTTGGGTTTGCGGGAAGTTGGAATCTCATCTACTTTTAAAAGGAGAGAAAATCCCGCCACGAAGCGTGGGTATTATTTACTAGTAATAAATAAAGTTTGTGTAAAACATTATAAAGTTGAGGCTCTAAAAGTAATGTTTGAAACGTTTAAATTTTACAGGGAGATTAAAAAAAGCACTTTTCCTCATGCATGTATAATAACTATTTTTTATATAAGTTTAACAAACAACTAAAGCATATCACATTTGATTGGAATGGAACACTCTGATTCATTCTTGTTCAGTACGTGGTCTCAATACATCTTTTTTGAGATATTCTTTAACAAATTCATAAGCCAACTTTGGTTCATAGAAAGCTCGAGCTGAAATATCTATAAAAAAAAAGAGCATGAATTTTAAATTTCAGTTATAATCTCATTCAATCTTAGCATTGCTAGTAAACTGAACACAAAGGAATTTGCACGAACGTATAAATTAAGGACCAAAAGTATAAATTATCACTAAAAGTAAGAAACAAATATTCTATAAATTATCACTCACATATTAATAGTTCATCCGCTTCTATTCCTGACCCTTGATAATCTGACATATTCAAAGTATATACGTTCAAAGTATCAAACAAAAAAAATGCATACAAGTTTAGCTATACATGCACAAAAGGAACCATCAATTTTCACTTACAGGCAGTGTTCTAAAGCTATTGGTTCTGTGCTTACTTTGATTTTCTTCCACTTACTTTAATCTATCTTCCGTCATTAAATATAGCAAAACATAAATAAATATATTCTGTTGATTCGGTCCGATTGAACATGTTTAGATAAGTTATATCATGCATTTATATAAAAAGTTGTACCATCTATTTAAAAAATAAAAGAAAAACCACATGAATAAAATAAATAAGGTTACAATACATATATAATAACTAAAAAAAAGATATGTCATATTAATTTGGTTTATTTGAATTAGTTTGGTTGGAGATTTTTAGATTCGAATTTGATTTGAAAATCGAATTCAATTATTCGGGTTATTCGAAAACAGTCAATTATTCAAAATTCGAATTCGGTTCGGTTTGAATTTAAAATTTTCTAGTGCGATTTGAATAATAAAACACCTTGGGTTTAAACAAGATTCTCGATTCCAAATGTGATACTACAGAAAAGATGACCATTAGATACTAAATTATTAGACTGATATCTCAGTCTCAAATACATATTATACTAATATATCAGTTACTAATGCATTAGAGACTGATTTTTTATGACACGTGTTAGTGACTGATAATCAGTCTCTAATACTTTGACAACTTATTTGAGACTAGAATTGAGTTAAAAATATGTCTGCAAAATAAAAGGTCTTGGAGTGAAACTTTTTGATTACTGAATTTCAGTCCCAAATAAGTGTCTTAATAAAAAAAAAGTTTCACCATTGTAACGCCAACTAATATTCAGTCCTTGATAAAAAGGGAACATACTAGACACTAAAAAACAATTTTAAGGGACTAATTTATGAGTGTAGGATAAGGCTAATGTACTTTATGTCATGATATTAGGAATTGAGTTTTTTATAACTCATGCTAGGAACTAATAACCAATCTCTAGTACTTTAAAACTAATTTTAGTCACAAATATGTTCACTAAAACAGTATTTTGGAATGAAACTTCTTTTTCATATAATTTTAGTCCCAAATAAGCGCCTTTAATAAAAAAAAATTAACTTCATTGTATGATTGACAACTAATATTAAGTCTCTATTAAAAAAAGACCATATTAGAGAGTAAAGTCAATTACGAGATAATTTTAATGTCTTTGATTCTTAGTTTGCGTCATTGACGATTAGTTATAATTAGTGATGATCAATTATAGCAAACATGGTAAATTAGGTCCATTCAAATCAACAATGATAAAATACGATCGATTAGGGATTGATGTATCAGCCTTAAATGCGTAATATTCGTGAATGATTTATGGGCTAATTATTAATGTAGTATGTCCAATCATAATTAATTAGAGTTATTAATAGTCAATTAGAGAAGGTTATCATTATTTAATTAGGCTATTGATGGCCAATTATAGTCATTAATAGTCAACTAGAGTTGTTGAATATTGATTAGAGTTTTTTTTTTGAACGGCTAACGAATACTTTTAAGCCCGATCACCCGGTTAAACCCAATGGCGAAAGGCCACCCACGTTCACGAACACAAATAGCGCTAGTGACCGGGCCCACACATCATTCCAGGAGAAACCCATCACCTAAAGACCCACTGTGATAAAACCTCTAGCCCACTTGAAACATATTGCACTACGTGAGACTCGAATCCATGATCTTCACTTTGGAAGGTCATAAGGTGCCTTCGCCCAAACCAATTTATTTGAGGCTCATTGGCATTGATTAGAGTTATTAATATTAAATGATAATCATTTGGAGTCACTTATGTATGATTATTTAAGGGGTTTGATGGTTGATTATAGTTATTAATGGTCAAGCAATTATGGGTCAATTAAGGTTAATAATGGTCAATTAGAATTGTTAATGGTCAATTAGAGTTGTTAAGAGCTGATTATGGTCGTTAATTATCAATTCGGGTAAGTAACTATCATTATTTGTTAGAGTTTATATAAGTAATTATTGTTATTTATGCTCAAGCACGACCAATTATGGTAACTTGTTAACTGTTATTTGCTCTAGTTGAAAATTAACGACCCTGTTTGACTCTTAACAACCAAGATTGATGGTCGATTAGTGTTTTTAAAGTTAATTAAAGTTATTTTTATTTAACGTCAATTGTGTGACCCTGTTTCGGAAGATAATTGTTATCTTAATCAGGTCCGCCTATCCGTTTTCCGGCTAGAACCGCGATCCCAACCCCCTCAAGAGAAAACCTATTACTAAAAAAATCTCCTGAGTCAACTCTAAGCATTTTGTTCAAAGCAAAAGTTGAATCCATGATCTTCCCATATTTACATGTCTTTGGTATTTCACCTTAAGCAGTTAGGCCAATGCTCATTGTTAGTAAATTAAAGTTATCGATGCTCAAGTATGGCTAAGTATGATTACTAAACTAAAGTTATTAATGATCAACTATGCTTAATAATTGTTAACTAGCTTCATTTAAATCATACAATTGATTAGTATTTATAAAATAGTGACAAATTATGTATTATATGTAATCATAATAATAAATTATCTTATAAAAGTTTAGATGTAATTTATAAGTTAAATTTCCCTCCTGATTTCTTTTGAAAAAATTAACTTTTCCCTCGCAGTATATGTACCAAGAGAAGTATATTATTTGCGAGCTGCAATTTGCACTGTAAGTACGAGACAAGTCTACGATTAGAACTTATCATAACCCCTAGTGAAGATGGGTAAATAATTCGGATTAAGATGTCCATTGTAACAGAAGTGATGTGAAGCCCCCATTTACAGATCTAACACTCTTGTTACATTAATTAAGGTATGCTGTGTGAAACTTTGTTTACTTTTTTTGTACATTTTATTCCATATGACTAATTTGTTTATCACTGTTTGTATGTAAAAGAACCATCTGATCATTATTTCATGAGTAAGGAAATAAAGAAGAAAATAAAGTATGCTCTGCTTCATATCAATACCAAGGTAGCAATTGTTGGATTTGAAAATATATACATATATACTTTTATGTCTTGTGTTATATAAATATGTTATATGTGATAGGAGAACTTAAAACAAGCCTTTGAATATTTGTTTTGCAGTAAATTTGACTCTGAGTTAGCATGTTATTCTTGTGTTTGAGAAATTGCACAATTAACGACTTTACATTGGTAAATATTGAAGATGGTTATGCTATCTTAATTATTTTATTGGATTTGGAATATTGATTACAAATAATTTTTTGCAGATAAGAGAAATTGGCTTCTTTTGCCTTGTACTACCACTAGCCAAGGTAAATCCATTGACTTCATTCTTTTTGAGCTTGTTCCTGAACTGCTAAGGTATATCCTCCTTACTCTTTAGATGCTGTACTAATGTTAAGTTCATAAAAGGGTTGCATAGAGTGATGAGCTATTGTTTTGGTGCTTAGTAGCTTGTTTAATGTAAATATAGCTATGTGATTTTAGTAATGTTTGTGATTTCAATACTATTCTTTAAAAGCATTTTGAAGTATCTTGTACCTAAATGAATGTTGATTTATAACTAGTATGTATTATGTGATATTCAAAACACCAAGCAATTATACTTAATTTAGTAGGATCGGAATCTTGTAACTTTGATTAGTTGTAGGATTGACATCCACAACAGAAAGTACTAGGGATCTTATGTTTTTTTAACATTTAGTCATTTTGTATTTTAGTTTATTCTTATTTTGCAGATTTTATGCCATAAAATATGTTGGTTCTATTCTTAAATTGAAAACTTCAAAATTACATGATATGATGGACTGAACATCACTATAAGTTATGGTTCAGTTATACAAAAATTATATTTATTTTTTGTGTATTGAGTGAATGTGTTATTTGTACAATACACATGATATTGAGGTGTTAAATGTAATCTAGAGGCAATAAAGTTGTTAATTTATTATTTTTTCTCTAGTTGGTTCTATTTTGAGATTATCAATAAATTAATTTTTAAAATGGAATTTGGTTTGCTAAAAATAAGTCATAGCTTCTGTTGTGCGATGTAGGTTCTCACTTCATACAGTTGTCAACATTGATCCTATTCAATTGAACATAATGATGTGTTTTGCGCTTAGGTTTTGAATATATAAATGCTTATATTTGTAGTATATTTCCCATCTTATTTCTTAAACTAATAATTTTCTATGTTGAATATAATTTTTAATTTTGTGTCATGGCAAGTTTTTCATTGTGTTTAAAATCACCATTTCTTACATCTTATATTTTTTTTTTGAATCAGATAGCCAATAACTTGGATGGAAAATAGATCTGCTGGTAGAAACATTCAAGTTGATTAGTAGTGGGTGTTTGTTGGGTAGAATCATTACAGTATGTATACAACTACATATATTCGAATACCTTAATTAGTGTAGTATATATTTTAACTATTTTGTACATCATTGTAAATTTATGATGAATTTAGTTTAATTTAATGTCTTTTAGTATGTAATTTTGAAATAGTAGTATTAGAGATTGATATTCGGATTTTAAATAAACATATTAGTGACTAAAAGTTTGTTGTAAGTGATGGATTTTCGGTCTCTAAAAAACATATTCAAGACTAAAATAACATGACATCTAAGATTAATTTTTAGTCCATAAAAATATATTAAAAACTGAAATAATTTAATAGGAGGGACTTGTTCTTAGTCTTTATAACATTTTATTAAAGACTGAATCCTCATGGAGCTTGAAGCTAATAAAATATATTTGGGACAAAATAGATATTGTTTAATGACAAATTTTCAATCCCTAAAACATAGCATTGAAGACTAATTTTCGGTCACCAACGAAATGTATTTAAGACTGAAATGACCTAATATCGAGGGATGGATTAAGGACTGAATTTATAAGTAGGGGAGATTGAAATTTAGTCCCTGATTGTGTCATACAATCGGGACTGATACTTAGTCATCAATGCTAGTATCTAGGACTAGGTAATTAAGATTGACTCGGGACTCGCAAAACCGGTCTTTGATAACCATTAAGGACTGATATGAGAGTATTGGAGACTAATTTTTTAGTCTCAAATGACCTACTTTTTTGTTGATAATATATGAAAATAAATCAAAACACTTGTTATCATTCTAGGATAAATAATAATTAGTTTTCCCGTCTCTGTCTCATCTTAAATAATAATATTTTTAGAAAAAATATCTTTATGTATTTATTAATTTAATTTAATTATAAATGTTATAATAACTATTCATTAGTTAATAACTATCCATAGTTAAAATTTCAAATATGTTAACTTCAAATGTTCAAATAAGTGTAATTCACGAGTTTATTCAATACGTATAATACACAATGTTTAAGACATAATTTTTATATTATTAACCATGTATATTAAATTTAATCAACCCGTTTATTACACGAGATTGTAACCGAGTTTCAATTAAACCTGATCCTTTGCTTACCATTTTGTATGATAACAAGTAAGTACACGTAATTGGAACCAATGATCCTTACCTCAACCGGTTAATGTAAGATATTCATGACATGTAAATAAGGGGAGGTCATGGGTTTAAGTGTCACTGTGAGCAAAATGTTTAGAGTTGAGCCAGAGGTTTTCCTCAATAATGGGTTTCCTCCTGAGGGGATTGGGGGTGCGGTCTCGGCTGGGATACGGATAGATGACCCGATTAAGATAACACATATCCTTATAAGCAGGGTCGCAGATTTTTCGTTAAAAAAATTACACGTAATTGGAAAGCAAAGATGTCACAACCTAGGACCACATGGACATGAAGCTGTCTTAATGTCGGCCCGGATTGCAAAATTTAATACTATATTTTTTTATTTTTATCATTCGTTTGGTTGTTTTTTTTTTTGTGATGGTTAATGTTAAATTTGTTTGTCTTTGTTGAGTGTCAAAATCGTCCCGTTTGAAGTTTCACAAAAATCTTTAGTATTCATATTTTTTAAATATTTATACTTTTTATGTATCTTATAGTTCTTAAATTATCTAAATATTAATTTCTAAACTTAATGAATAGAAGAGTTTTGTGATTTGTGGTATTAGCCACAAATTTTTTTTTTTTTTTTTTTTTTTATGTGTGTTTTGCCAATTAAAGCTCATAGAAAGATAAGTAAACAAAAATGAATTTGGTAGTTTTGTTAATTGAGTGGATATAAGTAGCAAAAGAGAATGAATTGCAATTCACAAAAACCACGACACGTGTTAAGGCAACCCTTTTAATTTTTAAAAAGTTTATAAAATGTTACTTTAATCTTCCCAAATTTTTATACATTTTTTACTTTGAAAAACTAACTTTACATTCTTATTTTTATGTATATTAAATTTAAATCTATCTGAGTTTTGATGTAAATTTTATTTGGAAATGAGTCGGGACAAATATAAAACGTTTTCGTACTTATCTTTAAGTACATTTTGAGTTGGAAACCTTTTCGACATAAATTTTGTTTGGAAACAACTCTGGTCAAACATAATATGATTTCAAATTCGAGTTACTCTACGTTGCGAGATATATTTAGTTTGGAAATGAGTTGCGGCGATTATAGTCTATACGTTATCACACCACATAAGCCATCACCGCATATGCTTATTATTATGTACGTTTTGAGTTGGTCTATATTTCAACGTAATTTTTGCTTAGAGTCGTGTCAAATATAGTACATTTTCATTTGGCGGTATAAATTCGAATTACTCTAAGTTTTGAAGTAAATTTAGTTCGGAAACGAGTTGGATCGATTATAGTCTATACTTTATCATGTCACGTACGCAGCCGCCGCAACGGGCGGCTAGTATAATTACTAGTTTGATTTAACTATGAACTATTAAGACAGACATCTGATTCATCATTTGATTTGAATGTAGGAACATCGCTGTGTTTAATTATTTGCAAATATAAAAATGATATTTTTCTAGATTATTATCTCCAACTTAATCATGCTCTCTTAACATTTTGTTCTATATATTGA